>VXBU01003353.1:937360-1267420 GCA_013400315.1 Bombycilla garrulus | reverse complement strand
GAGCAGGCTCCTGGCAGGACTTGGTGACCTCATGGAGCACCCACACTGCAGAGTTGGTTCCTGAGGGACTGCACCTCATGGGAGGTCCTAAAGCTGGAGCACAACAAGAAGGTGAGGAGTGATCACTTCCTCATCTGATCTCAACCCATGAACCTTTCGTTATACCATGATGATTTCCTTCCCCTGTCCAGCTGAGGAGGGGGATGACAGAGCAGCTTTGGTGGTACCTTTGTCCAGCCCAGGGCTGCTCCCTGAGAGGGCTCTGTGAGGGGAAGGTTGGCCTGAGCGCAGCAGGTGCTGGCAGCACCAGGAATGTCCCTCACAGGGCCAAGGTACAGACCCACAGCCCCAGACCTGGGCAGGAGCTGCATAGGAGCCAAGTTCTGGAGAAGGGCTGGAGCTCCCCTGTCTGCCACCCCCCAGCAGCCCTAATGTCACCAGGGGATCCCTTGAGGGGTGAGAAGCAGAGCTGAGGTCACAGTAGAAACCAGCAATGCTTTTCTATATTGATTTGAGGAGTGTTAGCCCCATAAACATAAAATATGAGTTAGGGAGCTCGGACTATTGTGCTCTGCAAACCTTGGCTAGGCAGACAACAACTTCTCAAGTTCCTGCCTGCCTGCCCAGTGCATTCCTGTTTGCCATGAGCTGCCTTTCCCTGGCTCATGGTCCAGCTCTGCCACACACCATCCCAGTAGGGCTCCTCCTGTCCCTGGACTCACACTGCCTGCAGACACTGCCAGGTGCTGGTTGTTGTTTGACATCAGGGGAAGTGCACACTTATTTTCTCCTGTGTGTTTATTTTTACAGGATTGAATATTTACTGCAGCAGCAGAAAAGTTTGTTGTGCTAAGAGGACAAGTTCTGCACAAATGAGGACACTACAGAGTCAGACTTACGTAGAAGTTCTTTAAACAACTAATTCAAAGGAAATATCTTTACTTCCAAAGCTGTACTACACAAGACAAAGAAGAGTGATGTGCTTCTTAATATTCACCAGAAACAGTCATAACACACACTGGGTTTAGAATAATCGAATCATTAGAATTAAAGATCTCCAAATCAGAATCAAAATACTTTGCTAGATTTAGCAATTCAGACAATATTGCTGTTGAAATAGGAAAAACATTGTATTATAGCAGTTAAATGGTAAGCTCCTACACACAGAACAATTATAAGTTATTCCAAACCCTTTCTGCACAAGGGCGTTTATAAAAATGCAGAGGCTCATCACACCTTGTATAGATTCTGAGGCAATTAATGGTGAAGGCTTCTGGAAACAGAAATGGGACTTGATAAGTAATTGCTAGGTAAACATTACAGAAATGCTGAGGTCCTGGGTTTAGAAGTGAGAAAGGCTTCTAAATGCCTCAGCTGCTCCTGTGAATGTCTCTATTTGTTATATCTCTGCAGCATTTCAGTGTCTAAGTGCCCATTTTAAGATACTTCGGGCCTGATTAAAAAATAATAATGGCTGAGCAGCTGAGATACCGATGTAATTCAGTCAAACTGAAATGAGGCTCAGTTGTGTTATGATCAGAGTCAAGACTGAAGTCAGTGATCACTTTGCCAACTGGTATTTTAATACATAAATAATAATTAAGAGCTGTTTTTGTGGCTGCTGGGGCTTTTTTGTCTGAGTGCCGGTTGTTCTGCCTCATTGGAAATGGACATCCCAATGCAACCTGGCCTCTGGAGCTGGGCTGGCCACCAGAGCTTTAATTCCTAGATGACAAGTGCTTCTTGCAGTTCTTTGAAAGATATGGATGTGATATTTGGTTTCTCCCCTTTAAAACTCTTCTCCCTGATGAGGGGAGGAAAAATATTTTAAATTTTAATACTGTTTATGATACAAGAAACTGCTTCTTGCTCTGCTTCATTTACAGCAGTAAGAAAATAATGAAATATTTTGGTGGAGAAGAATTGGCGCCCTTAAAATATTTTTAGAAAAATATTTTTCCAGACCATTAATACAAAGAATCAGCTTACAGGGATGTTTATTGTGAACATTTTTGCATGTAGTTGTTTTTTTAGGAGCCATTTTGATGCTCCTGAATGCTCCTGCACAAAAGAAAATATTCTCATTTTGTTAGTTACTACTTAGGAAAATGACTTCATACAACTTATTTGTAACCTAAATGTAGGGTCATGACTTTATCTTGAACATTATGCCCTATTGGAGTAAAAATACAGTTATATACAGTTGTACTACAGCACCAACAGAGGAAAACAGCCTGTGCTTTCTGTAGGTTGGTATTGCACTCTCTATTTTACTGAGTTGGCTTACAAGAGGAAAATGTTCATTCTTTATTTGTGTGAACAGCCAACTGTAACAGCACCAATGTCTGTAACTGGATTTCATTATGGAAATTCAGCTAAAAAGGGCCACAGGCACAAAAATCCATTAAAATGTTTCTATTGCTTTACATATTCTTCTGTGATAAAAATAGCCCTATATTTGAATTTAAGAAGCTTTAGCCTAAAGGGTAGCAGATGGATATTAAGGAGATTATAATAAAGAAGGGTATTATAAAAAAAAAAAGTGGATGGGGAAGAACCATTCTTTCATATTTAGGGAAACCATTTGTAATAGCAAAGGTATTGAGAAAATGTGATCTGTTCCTAGGTAATCAATAATGACTTGTTGATTCTTTATGTTTCTCTATGAAGTCCCAATATAAAAATAAGCTTATTTTGTAATAAATTGATACAAATGACAACTTTAAAACAATTAGATCTATCTAGGACACTTGCATTGTCGCTGAAACAATATAAAGTGTGATGAGTGGCTGCCATCTGAGCATATTTTGAAATAAACAGCAAGTGCTCTTTGGTTTATTGAGTCTCAAAAAGCAGCCCTCAGGAGTTTCAGAGCACATGCAGCCTTTGCCAGTTCTAGACCGGATTTCCCGTCCTGTAAATCTACTTTATAGCTGAATTTTTTCCCTATCTCTGCAAATTCGTCCCGGGAGATTTAAAGGTTTTTTTCAAGTTTCTTGAAAATTTCTGGTCCCTTTGGAGTTCAGACAGAGCCTTCAGCAGCCAGATCAGATTTTCTGCTTCAATCACCAGAGTCCCTCCCTCCTGTGTGTGCACAGATCACTTGCACTGAACAGCTCAATACCTGTGTGTTAACTTTGAGACAAATCAGACTTAATTGCCATTTTCTCATGAGAGAAGAGCAAATCCATGACATATCTGGCAGTTCCAAGGGTTGTGGGACTGAAATAATGATGCACAGGGGCAAGGCTGCAGCCTAACTGTCCAGCAGCATTGAATAGTGCAGCAGAGCAGATTTTCTCTTCTTGGAAGCTGGACAGGCTGGGTCCTGCAGTCTCTGCCCTTTGGAAATGGGTGATTCTTGGATTGCAGGGTTGCTGCATCACTGGATGTCTGTTGTGAAAGGTGGAGGAGCTGTGGTGTGCTGGCTGGAGGTGCCCCGCTTAAGTCTTGTAGGATTAACTGGCTTCAGTGGGCTTGATGTCTGTGTAAGTAAGGTTAGGCTTTTCCTTCAGTTCAGCTGGCCCTAACAAGACTTCAGTGATGGCATTCCCCTTCTTACACTTTCTGTGTCTTGGCTGAATATTGTGAACTGTGCTATAAGGCTGAATTTGTTAGATATTCCTCTTGGTTTTGGAGTGAGCCCTAAGAGTTTTCCATGAGAAGCAAGGAGCAGGAGGGGAAAAGGAAACAATTGCAGGTGTTAATAACTAAGAAGGGTTAAACAAAGAGATAACTGCTGCAATACCTAAATGTTTTTGGCATCTCTTTAATGTGAAACCTTTTCATCTGTTACACCTTCAGAAGTCAGATCTCACTACACTGCCTTTGAGTTTTGTGCTTTCATTTCTATCTTAATTACTTCTCTCTGAGTGAGGTTGCTGCTCTGTCTTACAGGAGGGGAATGTTTTAATGTAATTTTTTATTTTTCATTTATAAATGTATATGTGTATATATGTCTAGAGAAAGTTGGACTCAAATATTTTTGTTCTTGGCACTCACCATATGCTACTGTTTAATATTTAATCAGCCCCACCTCATCAGAAACACTGCTGGCCTCATTAGATAATTAATGGCTGCCTGCGTCTCATTTGCTTCAGTTGATACATCTGCAGCCAGTAATTAGAGCAGGAGTTTATTAGTTGCACTGGTTTAGTTTATTTGTGAAACAATCTCTCCTTTGATTGAAGCCGCTGGGATTGGCATATGTGGACAGCCTGCCTCCCTGTTCAGTAGGGCTCTTTTGTTTACATTTTTGCTACAGTTTTGCAACACTGCACATCCTGGCAGTCCTAGGAACAGTTGGTGGTGAAGATTTGCCTTTTATAATTTAGAAGATAATTGGGTAATTTAATGCAGTAAAGCTACCGCAAAGCAATTCTGTAACTTTGGGGGAGGGATGGGGAGGGAAATCTGGTTGGCAATTTGTTCTTAGTTTTCATTTTTTTTATTATTATTTTCATGCATCTTAATATGAATCCTCTCTATCTGAAGGATATCTATCCAAAGCACAATGTGTTTGGAAAGCTTTCAATCCACAATTTTTTTATCTTGACGTGTTAACTAAGTTAATCTTAAATATTGTACAGTTTTCTTAAATATTGGAGAGTGATCACATGCCAGTGTCAGTAACCATCCTCCTTAATGAACTCCTATCTTAAGCCTCTCTCCTTGGTCTGTCAACTCATTTGCGAGTGTGTAAAATGTACTGTGGTATTTTCTTCTGGCCCTATGAATTTGACAAGTCTCTCACTGACGAGTCTGAAGGAAAACCTTTATACAATTGACCACATTAAAATAATGAGATGAATTGTTCCTGCCTCTGAGAGAAAACACCAGATCTCATCAGGATTGTCTCTGAAAGGTCTTTCCCTGTCATTATACTCTTCATCCTGATTAAGTGGACTTGGTTTTTTTTCTCAGAAAATAAGTCTCTATAGCTCTTTCTCTTCCCCCCTAACAAGATTCTTGTAGTAATGATCATCCAGCCAGGCAGAAGTTTGAATGGGGAGTCCTCCCTCCTCATTGCCTATTTGTTCTTGCATGATTGCTGAGCACCTTGCCTTGGCATTGCCTTTGTGTGCAGAGGTGCTGCAGAATTCCACTCTGGAACAGCAGGTGTGTGCTTGACTGCCTCTGGCAACATGATGCAAGAGTTAACTGGCAGTGAAGGGAGGAAATCTAAGTCAGGTTCAATTATCTTTACCACTAGAAAATCAAACTGAAAATTGTTTTATTTTTTTGCATATTTAGTTTCCAAAGGACCAGGTTATTGAGCCAGCATATATATATATTAATATATTTATAGATATATATATAGAGATATGTGTGTGTATATATATTTTTTTTTTCCCCAGTGTGGGAAAAGGTGATTTGGGTTGTTGACTCTGACTTTTTCCTCTCAGTGAGGATTCTCCTGCAGTGAACATTTCTGGATAGGTCTTGTTCCAAGATTAACACATCAGCTGTCTTTGCCCATGCGCAAGCATTCCTGTAATTAAGCCCAAATTCTCTTATAGTACCTCTTTTATCTTCCAGCATGTGCCTTCCTGAAAGAGTATCCTAAATTTTCTATCTTTTTGGATGCTCTTTCCTCCTTGTTGTATCTCATAAAACCAGGGGAAGGCAATTGTCAATGATTTTTGCCTTTAGCCTTTCTGCAAAAGAGATTCTAGTCAAAATTAAGCTCCACCTTCTTTTAACCTGCCTGCAAACCAGATAAATTTACTGCAGGTTGGAGGCATCCTCAGCCTCTCAAAGACCGGGTTAAAAATAATCCTGGCTGAGTTGTTTGGGTGAAGACATAAACTGTCTGATAAGTCTTGGGGCTGGCAACTCCCCACCCTTGTTCTCTTCCTGCACAGGTGAAATGTCTCTTGCTGTCTCTGCTGGGAAGCCTTATTTCCTTTATTGTGTGCATCTAGGTGTGTTCTTTATTGTTTGTTTGGGGTTTTTTTTCTTGTTTTGCGAGCCACACTACATGCTTGAGCCCAGCTACATCTCTCACATAGTTGGTTTGTTTCCCTGATGTTGTTGAGAGATTTAACTCTGGTGAGGAGGTAGAATTTGTGATAACCCCATCTTTAAAAGACTGGTGCCAGGCAGGCTGGCTGCACAATTGGAAGGGGTGTCAGCCAGCAATAGTTTTACTATAGCTCCAAGCAATGGTTTCCTTATCAGTCTTCAAAACATTAAAAAGTCCTTTCTTCTACTAGATAATCCTTTATCATCCCTCTGTAGCTCCACTTAGCCTCCACTGGCAGATTCAGTGTGTTTTGACAGTTCTGACCTGATGAAAAAGCTTGTGCTGTGTTTGTAATTGATTGTACCCATAAATGGCTCACGGACTCTATTTTGTTTCTGTTGTTCACTGTGTCACTTGAGCTTTTTGTTTGTGTTTCTCTGGTTCGATTTCTCCGCAGTGAGAAGAGCTTTGCAGAAACAAGTTTAGACTCTGATTCACAAGGTGGTGTTGGGCTGCCTCTGGGAAGAGGGCAGGAAGGAGACAGGATCATCAGTGTTTCTGATGCAGAGCAAGAGGGAAATGATAGCTGCTGTAGTCCAGCTGCCTGCAGCTTTGGATCAGACCAGTTTGTTAATAAGCACTCCTTCCTTCAAACCTCACTGTCACTGCTTTTCATCAGTTTTAAGTCCTCATCCTAATAGTGGTTAACTTTTGTTTTCCCATATCACTGGTGCAGGGTATCAACCAAACCACATTTGGGTAAAATTCCTAAATGGCAGCACTAGGTGTGCCTGCACAACTAATTATAACGTGTTTGTCTGGAACAGTAGGCATCTGTGTGTATTGCCTGCACTGCTGCACGGATATTCTGTAATAGAGTTAGTTGTGTGTTTACAAAGTTTTCCAAACACCAACATTCTCTGAATCCTCCCAATGTCTTATGAACAGTGTTTTAAACCTTGTTTGGCATGTTTCTGAAAGCTCATTATTTAATGATGTTTTATTCAAAACAGCATTTGGATAACTAACTTTCTAAGTTTCCCTCAGAAACCAGTTTTATATTTTGAGTGCTAAACCTGAAGTTTGTTTTGAGTTTGTGTCCATGATTACTTTATAAGATCAGAGGACTTGTTATTGCCCGTGTATTCTGCTATATTGTGTCTTTTTCACCTTTGCATGGTGAAGTGCTGAAGTTAAAGGGCATTTGTGAACTGATTCTTCAGAGAGCCAAATATCCCTCTATTTTTTAGTTTTGTTTTTCTCTCACCCCTGACAATGGCAGCTTACCGTTGCACACCATCTCTTCAGGTCTGTAAAGTGTTATTCAGCCATGGAATACTGAATTTACAGGGCTAGAAAGCAGTTATTAAAAAAAATCATTAGAAAATGAAAATTTTGCGGACTACCACAGTCGGTTAGACAAGTCATTTAAAGTAATAAATAGATGGAACCTATTCTCACAAGCTGAATTGTAGGAGATTTATTGTAGGAAACTTATCTGATATGTATAATAGTGAGACACTATGCTACTTCGATTGCAAAATGATGAAAAGTTACAATAAATCTCTGTGCCTTCCTTTTCTTTCCCCTTTAAACATTCTAATGTCATTGTTGTCAGGTTTCTATATTCAGAGTCTATCTCCTTTCAGTAATCTCGGCCTCGCCTGTTCTCCAAGGGGCACAATTATGTTAGTTCCAAATAAGGGCTCTTTGATCTCTTTTTATTCCTCCTTTGTTTCTGCACAATAAAAGCGAGAGGAACTCAATTAAAGTGACTTAGTCTGGTCTCTTGACAGAAATTGTTACATGTAAAGGGTTTGATTCTCCCCTCAGTTAAACCGGTGTTTCGCCAGTGTAGCTACATTGACGCTATCAGAGCTGCATTGATGGGAAACTGCTGCAATGGAAGAAAGGATCAATCCTCAGGTTTCTCCAAACAGGCCATTTGAAGCAGCTACCCCTTTCCTTTTCTCAGCTGAACTGAAAGCAATTTAATTGGCTTTCAAGGGAGGGTGTTCAGTGGAAGAAGCCCAGATTGAAGGTGACCATGATGGCAACACGAAGGGGAGACATGTCCTGTGGTAAACCTTGTTTAGCATGAAAGTCTCATAATCCTTTAAAAGCAAATTTTAAGAATAAATGCCCATGGCTGTCACTGTTGTCAGACTTAAGTGTTTTCTAAGAGTAAACTCATGTCTTAAAACTCCCTTACCACACATCATATGTTCATCATTTCTATTTTTTAAGAAAGGCATAAATTTCAGGTAGCGTGCACTCAGCTTGTGCTTTCAATCCAAATAATATTTGCCATCCTCAATATATGTTTTAGGTCTTAAATCAATCTAGCTCTTGAAAGATCCAGAGATTTGCTGAGCCTGCAGGGATTATGAACACTTGGTAATTGCTTTAGAATTAGATTCTTCTATTGATAAAATGGAAACCTTAAACATTACTACATGTGTTGCTGCTCAGGAAGCAAGTTCAGGACAGAGAAACATAATTGGAAACTTGAAATATTCAATTGAAAACAGAATATGTGGGCTCTTTGCCCTTTGTGAAATATAGTGATCAGTGTTTGCATAACTCTGGGTTGTTGGGTTTTTTTGCATAGTATTTGTCTTTATATTTGGGTAGATCATTGTGGTTAAAAGAGATATGTTAATACCATAACTGATATTGAATACTACTTTTCTTTTGCTCCTTTTAGAGACATTGTTTCCTAGATAAATCATGTGAAGGGCTTTTCTCATTTGGTGGAGTTATTCCATGCTCAGCTGTGCACCAGCCTTACTCATCCTCTACAGCTGCTGTGAAGTTTGTGGTCCTTGAGCTCTTCAGCTTGTTAGAGGATCCTTGGTGAGCTTTGTTTGGGAAATTATCTGATTTGGCTTCCTTTTCGCTTTTGTCAGGATTCACTTAGTCCCTGCATGCAAACTGCTTAAAGCTGATTTTCCCATTAGCCCTCTGAGGTATGAGAAATGCAGTTCACAGTCAGGTTAGTTACTGTCTCTGAAGTCTCTCCCCTCCTCTGCATCCATTTCCCTCCTAAATTAACCCTTTTCTCAGCAAATCTTGTCCTGCTGCAAAGTCCCAATGCGCTGCTTTGTGAGGCTCCTCTCTTGACGGGAGTAAGGGTATGTTTTCTGACACAGAATATTGCTGCCAGAAGAAGGCCTCAGAAATATCATCTTGGTTTTTCTAAAATAATTCTTCACTGCTTCTCATGCTTCTAAGCAAAAAGGATGGAAACAAAGGCATGGTATCTGTCACGCAGAAGATGGAAATTACAGGCAAGCAAGAGATGAAGGACAAGCAAAGAATGCAAGCGTGGGAAGTATCACTTTGCTTTCCAGTGTCACAGACAATTTGGACTTGTCTAGAATAGATCTAATGATCTCTGGGATGTTTGATCAATTCTTATTTAACAAAATTCTCTCCTTGAGTTTCGAGGTGATTCAGTAAATAGGGAATGCTTTAGACAACTCTGTTTTATTTGTGCTTTTTTCACCGCATGATATTTTTTAATGCCAAAGAGGAATGATGGTCTGCTGAGAGATGTTATTTAGACAGTAAAACAGGGAGACAGTAAAATTCGAAGTCTTCCAAATGGTGTTTTGCAATGATGATCCACTGCTGGATCTGGCTGCCATTTCATGGTCTACCTCATTCTCAGCTGAAAAAAAAATAACTCAAGAAAATGTAGGATACAAGAGTTCATGAAAAAAAAATCATGCATAGGAAAACCTGACTGCCATATAACAAGGCTATATATATATTTTGAGTATATAGAAAAAATGGAAACAAATCACACAGTGTTATTTTCCCTGTCCATAGTTGAGGAACAGTAGATCAGTAAATGAAATTCCAGGGCAGGAAATCTTACTGTGGAAAGAAATTCAAGGACTGTTGGTGTCTTATATGGCTTATCTGCATGCAGAGCATCCTATATTAATATACACCTGTGACTGAAATAAAGGTTAGACAGCTGACCTATTTCTAACATTTTGATTAATATTACTTAATTAAAAAATACTGTCACTCGCACTTGACTGTTTGGGGAGGCCAGGGAAGCTCTCAGAATTGTGGGCCATTCTCTTGCTGGATTTTCCCTCCCAAGTTTTAGCCCACTCATGGCCAGATCACGTGAGTCACATCTTTGAGCAAGGCTTTTAGGAGCTGGATTTCCATCATCTTAACTAAGAATTTGTATCACTGTTTGAGCTGTGCTGATGTTTTTAGCCTGCTCACTACTCAAGGACATTCAAAATTCCTTTTTTGTTTTATGCAAAAGAATTTCTGCCCTGCCCTCCCCCCCTTCTGGAAAAAAATTACTTCTAAATTCTCTTTTCCTATAACGAATGCTTTTATATAGAGTGAAAATCTTTTAATATGCATCCTTTAGGTGGCCTGAGAACTGAGCTTTGACTATCTAATTTGTTTGTTTATTAGTTAAAATCCAGAATGCTGCATTTTCAGTGGGGCAGGAAAGACTCTTGATTGTCAAGATGTGAATCTGATACATAACACTGGAGTGATAGACATGTGTGCAGTAACAGCATTGCTCTGTGCTAATTCTGCTCCACTGCTTTCAGTGGAGAACACCATCCTAAAAATGATGCCGAGGAAAAAAAGATGAGTTATTACTCAGTTCTGCATATGTTCTTCCATATGCTACCAAGATGCAGTTAGGTTGAGGTGAAGCCAAGGCTTCGTTTTGTATCCATCTGATTCTGCTTCTGCTCATTCACCTGAGCAGGGTGGGGATTTTCTGTCCTCTCTCTTAATCTGCTACACACAATGTAGGTGCTGCTACAGGAAAAACACAAATCTTTTTAGTCATGTGCAGCCTCCCATGTATTTGGGTCTTACTGTACTACAGTTTTATCTCCTCCACATGTACCTCTGGTTTTATTAGGCTCTCAGGAGGAGGTTTATCGTAAGCTTGGTATGAAGTGGAGGTCTAAATTCTGAGCTGTCTCTAAATCAGTTCACTCCTCCCTAGTAAGAAGAGTGCCATTCATGCCTGGAGTGGAGATAGCAGTCTTTTCAATAGCTGTTAAATGCTTTATCCTTATTTATCTTATTTTAATTCAAGTGTTCTAAAGTACTTTTCAAAGTAATCAGGTATGACAGTGCTGGGGTTAATTAACAGTTGGTGTGCTGCCAGCAGCTTCCCTGTGATAGTATTGATGATGATACTGATCTTATCTGATATGCTTTGCTAGGGAAAAAATTCGAGAAAGCAGCAAAGACATAATGACGTGAATATGTAAGGACAGTAGGTGTCCTTCCTGCGGTTTTATGGATGCGTCTGGAGGATTTCCTTTGTGAGAGAACAGAAGCTCAGCCTAACCCTTAGCTGTATTACAGCACAAAAATCTATCTCCAAATGACATCGAACACTTGTCTTAAAACCACAAAGCAAAGTATGAAGAAGTGCCTGAAAACTCATCTTGCTGATGGGACTGAATAAGGCTCATCCATGAGATTCTGAAGGTCAGTTGATCTGTGTAACAAGCAACTCCTCTCCACAGGCCATGAACTTGCCACCTTTTGAGTTTCCAAGTGTCAGCTACCCACATATACAAACATTGAGACATATAAAGGCCTCTGTGTTGTGAATCTGGGAATTTTGCAATGTCTGTTTGAGGTGCAGCTGTCTGAGAGGCGCTTTTTGCTTTTGCGGTGTAAGGGTTTGTTTGTTTTTGCTTGTCTGCCACAAATGAAATAGAAAATACGATGCCAATAAATCCTTGAAGAAACTTAAAAATGAACAGCAAAGAAGTCTCAGAGAAATAAATCACTGTGATAAATGCTTGTCATGCCTTTGGGAGAGACAGGAAAAACTAAAATCCCACAGGTGATATTGGAGGAAACCACATGGCCCAGTTAAGACCATGCTTTTAAAACCAGTGCTGATTAGATTTGCCAAAATCAAACTGTAAACTTGTGTTTCTTTAGCAGTACTCCAAGTCCTTCTCCAGTATTACCCAGTTGTGTATAAGGCAAGCAGTCTGAAAATACACACATTTTTACACAGTCTATAAGTACTGATGGGTTTTCACATAGTCATCAATCAAATTTGTGTACTGGGCTCTGTGTGTTTTCAGAACCAGGTAAAGGAGGAGTCCCACCAGACTACTGGAGCATTGTCACGTGGGAGAACCAGGAGGATGAAAAGTCAGTGCAAAAAGGCAGGAGAATACACAAGGTGTTAATCTGGCAACAGTTGTCATCATTTTCAGATACTGACTAGTGATTGTTCTTTGAGACTATGGTGTGCATTAGCATCAAGCTGATTTAGCTCTTTTAGATTGCAATACAATGAGTTCTATGGTTTGCCATTTGGAAAATAAATAACTTACTTAGATATACTTCATAATTTTAATTTATTTTTTTAAAAACCAATAATGGCAAAGCTGTAATCGAGAAGCGTTGGTTGAGTAGAGGATGAGGAAAATGGGTTAAAAGAACCTCATTCAAAAAGTAAGGCAGAAAATTTTTGGGAGCTCTGATATCTCTGCAAATAGACTAAATCTGTCAAAATCCATTCTGTGTTGTTCCTCTCGCTTTGCCAAGATAGGGTGAAAATCTTGCAGGTAAGGATTCCACATTTCTCACAGTGAGATGACTTCTTAAACAGACAGTGCTGCTGGGGATGCAGTTGGGCTGAATGCCTGTACCAGCCCTACTGGTTCCTGCCATCTAGTCCTATGAGAACACCTAGGGTCCAGGACTAATACTCCATTCTCCCAGCTGGGATTTATTTTTTTTTTGCTGAGTTG
This sequence comes from Bombycilla garrulus, assembly GCA_013400315.1. Lineage (NCBI taxonomy): Eukaryota > Metazoa > Chordata > Aves > Passeriformes > Bombycillidae > Bombycilla > Bombycilla garrulus. Next base: position 1,254,670 of record VXBU01003353.1, on the reverse strand, counting down.
GTGATGCTCAGGTACCACTCAGATATTGTGCACATTTTTGGTGTGCTCCAAGGGGAGCCGAGGTGTGGGTAGGTGTTAGGCTGGCTGATTGGTTGGGAAAGCTCATCACATTTCATGGGTTAGCATTGCACAGAGCAGCCCCTTCAGACAGGAGTGCTGTGTACCACTTTGTGTAACTGGCCTTTGAGAGGGTATTATCGAGATATTTAATGCACCCAATTAAAAACAGGAAAATAGAAAGTATTTATAAGAGCTATAGAATTACCTTTAAATCATTGTAATGATGGGTTTTTTTTCTTACCATATAAGTGATAATGTCTGACCACAGGTCAATGCCTCTGTTCTGTTCCTACTGATTTTGTTGCCAGCAGTGATCCAGGTAGCTGATGACCTCTATTAGGAGGTTCTTTGATGTCATGGAGACCTTCACCTCTGTGCTCCTTGTTAAAAAAAAAATATCTGGAGGTGCTTTATACCTCAGTATTTCCACGTGTATCTGTCTGCATATTTGGGCAGTGTGTGATCTTCCAGAGCTCCTTGGGTAACATTGTTACTTTGTAGAAATCAGATTTTTCTGGTTTGTGTTTCTGTGTGCAGAAGCAAAGACTTTCATATTTGTTTGAGCAGAGGACCACCACAAAAAGGAGGTGGGTTTATATGCAGTTATCTCCTTTGTTTAGGCATTGGTGTTACTATTCACATTAACATCATTTTTTGTCTTCCTCAACAGCTCTGTAAGCTTTGAGTTTTTAAAGAGGCTGTGGTGTGCCTAAATTTTGCTGTGGTTTTGTTGTGGCCAACTAACCAAATAATACGACTTCTTTGAATCAGTTTCTCAAACTTCATTAGCAAACCAAGCAGTCATCTTTGGAGTCATAAAACTCTGTTGCAAGACCAGTGAAGAAGGAATTTGTTTGACAGTCTCTTGTCACAAGGTTTGTTGTTTCTTGGGGTATTTTCAAGAAAATGGACAAAACAATGGTTTGCCTGAAAGCTTAGAATGGAGAGCAAGCAATAAACAGACTAAAACATATCTTGAATTCACTTGTGGAAAGTTTTGGTAGTAGCTTGCTGTAGGATTTCTTGGACTCTAAATTTCCTGGAAGTCATTGCACCAAGGAATTTGTTGTTTCCAGGTTTCAGTCATGCAAAGACTCAGAATGCTGCAGGGTAATTTTATATAGTGATGACCTTGGTGCTAACATGAGCTATGGGAGGAAAATAGGACAGATGAATGAATTAGATTTGAGATATATTTTAAATGTTTTATTTGTACTGGTTTGTTTTTTGGTATTGGTTTAAACCATTTGCATTTGGGTGGAACAAGCTGCATGAAACAAAAAATTCTTGACATTAAGATATGACGTATATAGTTTTTGAAATTTAGTTTAAAATAAATGTACTTCAGCTTTAAAGGAACCTTCTCTTTTAAAACATCCTTTCCTCTAATTTTGCTGAAGTGTAAGAAAATGAGTTCACTTTTTGCTCAAACATATGGTACTTTATCAAACTTGTATATAAATTACTTGATTCTTCATACTGCTGATATTCTTACAATTGTTTTAATAGACCATAAAAATGGTAATACTGTGGTAAACCATTAAATGCTTTAGCCCAGCAGTATTCCAAGTTTAATAGTTTTACTCATTTAACACTTAGGATTTGTAACTGAGTAAATCTAATTTTAAAGTAGGTTGAGGAAGTTAAACCACCTCTGGGGGATAAATCTACACTCCCTTACCTGGAGGGCAATACTAATTGCTATCCAGACCCAGAACAGGCTCAAATGAAGTCAAGCTCCAAGGATTACTAATGAGTGAGGCTTACATTGTATGAGCTAAAAGTCTTTGAATGCTATTCTTTACTTGAGAAACTGGCTGAACAAAAGTCTGAGAAAATCCATGCAATCAGGAAGACTGCTGGTGCTTTTAAGCATTAGTAATTATCAGCCTTCCTCCTTGGGATGTTAATGATAGTGGTTTGACCTTACCCCAGTGTCTCTATCTAAATGTATAACTTAGCCATCGGTTCGCTTTAAATCAAGCACTAAATCTGTCTGAGTGCCATTTCATATGGATATTAAAAAAGCATCAGGGTCTACTCAGCGGCTTTTGTCAGCTAAATCTCGGACAATTGGGTGAATAAATTAATGGATGAAACTGACCTTCTTAAAACTCATCTATGAGTTCTGTGTTGGCATAAATGAGGTGCACATCTCAGTATTTATTTCAGTGCAGAGGAGGCATTTGCAGGCACTACTATTAAGCTGCATGATCATATCAGTGGTAAGACAAGAGAGTTATAATTTTTGTAGGGATCTTTAGCCTTTCTATCAGTTTTCCACTCTACTCATAAATCTTGAGTGAGCTCTTTTATGAGGTTGTCCTGTTGTTGTTTTCCTCCTTCCCTTTCATTCCCTTTATTTTGCTGATACACGCATCAAGATTTGTTTAAAACACTAAGAGTTACATTTAGACCTTTTCAAAACCAAGTGTGAAAGTGCTTGCAATGATTAGCTGGGCAAACGTTAATGTGAATAAATTGTAATGTAAAACGCTTTGCAGGGCATAAAAGAATGGGAGGGAAAAAGATTAGGTCTCTGTTCCCTCATTTAAATCCTGTTTGAGCCCAGAGGGTTTAACAGGTACCTAAGTGGTGCCTCAGAGAGTGAGATTGGGACTTAGGAGATGTGAATACTTTCATCTGATTTCTGCTGCTGCTGAATTTTGCCCCCAGTGGCCAACCTCAGTAAAATCCAACTATTTGAATAATGAAGCTGTGGAAAATCCAGCAAGTACGTGGAAATCAGAAGTAGGAACAGGCCCTAGAGGATTTTTAACCTAAATAGAAGAGGCTGTATCACCAGCTTTGAAAGCTGTTACTGTTTCACTATTCTTTCTTTTTGCCTCTGGGATATTCCTGAAACGTGTGCATCTTCTGTTTTATGAGATGTTCTTGCCTCCCTTAGATGTAGAGAGAAACAGGAGGAGGTGGACGATAGCATGGCCTCCAGCACTTTGTTTATGAGAACATCCTTCCAGCAATTTTATGTCTGCATGAGGCAGAAGAACAGTTTCCAATGTGCCCTTGAGCTGTGGATCAAGCATTTTACTTCTTACTATTTCCTGCTTTAAAACTTGGTATTTCTTTCCCGGAGTCCTTAGACAGATGAGATTTTTGTTCTTTGCAGTGACCGAAGCAGTTTCAGCTCCCTTTCTTTTTCCCAGCCCGGTTTCCCTGCTGATTGAGCTCATGTTGTGCATTTCTCTCCCTGCAAAACAGCTCTCCTGGGAGCAGGCCTGGCATGCTGTCTGTGCTTCAGGATACCTGCAGGACAGGGTTATGGTGCAATCATCACCTCCAACTTTTCATTATAGCTCAGGCTCATGAAATGGTGCTGTTTGGTTTATCAGCCAGGGTTGTTCCCAGCCTGCATTCAGTGCTTTGTGTACAGAAGGCTCAGAGAAATGAGCTTTTCTCCTGGGAAAAAAGCTGTATTTACTTGCTCATTCTCCAGTCCTCCTGCTGCTAATGCTTGAGAAATCCTCAGTTTCTCTCCCAAAGAACTCCAACAAACCGACAACAAAACCCAACCTAACGTCTAGAATTTTCCCCCCACAAATGAAAGTAACCTGACATGCAGTCACAGCACTGGGGATCATTTGGTCCGAAGGAATGTGCAGTGCACCTTGTGCTTCTCAGACCCAGGGCTGGGGGACCTCCAGGGTGGCAGCACTGCTTGGTGCAGATCCCCAAATTATTTGTTTTTTCTTTCTTTACATCCAAAGTACCACAGACAAAAGCTGTATTTGCTCTGGGAAATTAACCAGTGTCCTTTGGAAAACTGACACAAATATGTATGAATAAAAATAGATTTTTGTCTTGGTACATTTACATCCTCTCTATGTGGTGAGGGGATTTTCTGAGTCCCACCGTGAAGGTCTGCTCTGCTGTAGCTGGTGATGCTGAGTTTAATTCATATAACAAGACAAGGAAAAACCTGTTGCTCAAACAGCCATGTGTAGTCATCTGGCGATGCTGGTTCCTGCACAGCCATGTTTATATAGAAAATAGCCTTGTTTATCCTATTGCTAATTTACAGAAATAAATTTCTTTCTCCATTGAGCGTTGAGATATACATGTGCAATTCACTAGTTGTAACTTGTGTTATTAGCTCTTATCCCTCCACAACAATTTGCCAAAATAATTGCCTCAGCCACAATGACCTTGTTATGAGATGTTTCTGAGTAAGATGTGCAACAATTTATTTCTTACTGGAGCTTTCTTGTTTAAATTAGCATAATTTCTTCTTAAAAACAAACAGATCCAACTCCTCCATTCAGCAGAAGTGCAGAGGGAAATTGTTTATGCTGTTTGTTATTCTTTTGGGCTGAGTTTTTATTGTCTTGTGGAAGAGAACTAATGACAGATTAGGAGGTAAACAGCTGCTTTCCTGGAGCCATGTTTCATCATGTAGGTTTCTTCTGTAAGGATTGCCTTCAAACACCAGTGTTAGAGTGAAATTGATAATGAGGAACACTTTACTTTGGGTTTGCTTTTATAAAGACAATGTGAAAATCTGTGCAGAAACCAGCATACTCATAAGGGCATTTCCTAGCCTTATTTTCCTGTTTTTTTATCAGTTATTAACCTGCAAGAGAACTTTTCTTCCTGCTCCATGACAGTCTTCAGTGAAGGATTGTCACGAGGTTTAGGCAGGGGGAACAGCTGTGCACTGTGTTTGTGGACTGCACCTTTTGTCACTGCTTTCACTGGGAGACCTGGGGAGCCCAAGTTTTCTGCAAGAGCTGACTCGTTTTAAAACTCTGATCAATGAGGTAAACATCATTAAACTTTCTACTAATATTCCCATTCCAAAAATCAGAGTCCCTGGGCTCCTGATACCGTGCTTATTATCTTTTGTCCTACTGGTGTTCACTGTGATTTAAATTGTAGGCTGCAAACCATAATTAGATAATCACAGATTTTGTGTCTGAGAAGCCTCGGAACCACTGGGTGCATATTATGTGTGTCTATTTGTTTTGCCCATTTTTTCTAAAAGCTCCTCAACAGGTCAGTCTGAGGAAGCATTTTGTACTCATCCTAGAGGGAGAATCTCTTCAGTCCCAAGCACCACTAAGGTTCTCTGTGGGAGATGTGGATGCATAGGATTCGTTCAGTTTGCCTTCTTTCTAAGTTCCTCATACGCCCTGTGCTCACAGGCTGGCTGTTTCTTATGGGGATTTGAAAACTTGTATTTTTAGTCTTTAGCAAGGCACTTCATGAAATCCTCTGGTGGCTCTATTTTTTATTTTTTTCACTCCTCCTGATTCTGGCGTTCATTTTGTCAGAGATATTTTCAGTTTTCTCAGGTGTGTGCAACTTCTGCTTTTTGAAGGATGTCTTTTCATGTCTCTTACTTTACTATTTGAGTACACTGATATTTTTTTGGAAACCCATTTAAAATTGTTTTTGAAAGGTGTTATACATTTACTCTGAGCTTTTACAGTGGTGCCTTTAAAGCTTCTCTATGGCAGTTTATATGAAAAGAAAGCTTTAAAACATTAATTTAAGTATTTTAACATTTTAGCTGAATCTTTTTAATTTATTTTTAACTTGCCTTTCTGTATTTGTATCATTCTTCTTTTTCAAGTTAAGTAAGTTAACCTTTCAAGTTAAACTTCTTGAGGGTTTGCTTTTGGACTTCTTTTTGGCTTTTTTCCCCTCTCATAAAGTGGTTTGGTATCTGAGTGTGGAACAGTGTTTTTTCCACAGTTTTTCTTGGATAACTTCATCTTAAGTCTTGAGCTGATCCAAGAATTACTTCTCATCTTGTGAGTTTTTGCGTCAGCTGCTCCAAAAAGTGGTTCTTTAGGGTTTAGGATATTCACCAAACCTGTCACCATAGTTTACTATATGGGGGCAGAATAAAATCTGTCATTGTGCTTTGTCTTCAGCTCTTCACTCTCCCTGGAAATCTGTAGCTATTGTGATCCTCATACATTTTAGGTATATTTAATGTTTCTGTTTTAGTAGATCTTGCTTAGGTCTCCAAAGCTTTGTAGGGAAATAGGAGAAATTCCTCAGTTCAGTGTCAACATGTCTTTCCCTTCAGTCCAATTCTGAATTGAGCAATATCTTGAGTAATTCTGAGGGTTTCCAGTTGTGTTCTGTTCTCTCAATACCTTTTCACCTAATTATGCCAATTATATTTGTGCTTGGTTTATCCTGTATGTTGGTGCCACTTTTTTGACCTCCTTTACCAAACTGCTTGTAAAACAATTGCTCAGTTCTTCCCCTTGGACCCAGGTCACTGGGGATGGTCGGGACTGTGTATCCAAGGGGAATACTATACAAGTTTTCAGCAGTTTCCCCTAATCAATGAGAGAATTTCTTCATTTTAGATGTTTCCTACCATCACTTTTAATCAGATAGACTCTCTTTTATGGGTTTGCCCATGCCAAGCTCTTGTAACATGCAATGATTTTTCTTGTTAGCTCTCTCTCACTTTCTGGACTACTTTAAACACCTTATTGTTTCCCAGTAGTTTGTTTTCTCTCCCTAATCAGTTGAGCCATTTTCTCAAACCCACTAGGAGTTCTTTCTTTGCTTTCAGTCCTTATGTTCCACATGGGAAAATTCTTCCTGACTATACTTCTCTTCTGGACTTCTTTTCAGTTTTGACTTTTTATGGCAATTGCTCTCACTCTAATCCACTATAGACTCCCTCACCCATTGTGTGCATGACTCTTGACTAATTTGAGTTAATTGGAAGTTAATTACCTTATAAGAGATTTGGTTTTCTTCATTATTTGCAGAGTATGAAATTATACTGTCTTTGTGAGGAAGTAACTTTCCACCACTCCAGATCTATGCTCTGCTCAAACCATTTGGCACCTTCAGTTGTGGCCATAACAATTTCGCTGATGTTGTTCACTTGTTTATTAGAAAGCACAATTCTCGAATGTAGATTACTTTGTTCACTCTGGTGTTGCTGCTGTGTCCAGCAGTAGAAAGGGTTTTCCTTCATGTCTAAGACAATGTATTTGGAAATTTCAGTATAGACATGTGAATTTGGGGAGAAGTATGATGTGTTTTTTTCTTCTGATGGGATTTCTCCTTTGAAGCAGGTGTTACGAGCTCTCAGAGCTCCCATCCCTGTTTCAGTTTTTGTCTTATGAATACCCAGCAGCTTAAAATGAGTGGGAAAGACACCTCGGGTGGTGTTGGAAACAAACAAGGTTTAATAACTTCCAAAATAACAAACTCTCTAAAGAGAAAAAGCTGTAACAGACTACAGGTCCATGTCTCTGCTATAACACTCCCGAAATGCCACAAGGTTCCTCTACCCAGTGCTTTTTATGGCTCAGGCAGGGCTCTGGCACTCATCCAACCCAGAGCTCCAGGGGTGGGGTGATGTCCAGGGAGTCCAATGAAGTGTCCTGGCTCAGAACATTTCCAAACTGGGAAAGAATGCTTGGGCTCCTTTACACCTTTTATGGGGGACAAAGATGATTTCATATTTCTTCTTGGTCTGGGCAACTCTGCCTGTGGGAGGTGCAATGCAACATTCTTCCTTGTGCTTTCCTCTAATTACATTCAATGCACTGTCACCAAATAAAATTTTAAGCAAAATTTTGCAACATTTAAAAAGTAAAATTGATACAGACTGCCCAGCATATGTAGTAAAGAACAGTCTTTTGATTTAGCTTTCATAAGACCCTTATTTGAGGGTGTGATTTCTTCAAAAGGTGGATCACTGAAAATAATGCTTAAAACCAGAGACATCTTTTTGAAATACATTGTATAACTGAGAATGATTTCATCTTAAATACACAGGGTTAGCACATTTAGTTGTTGCCTTATGCAGAAAAATTTTGATGGAAAATGACACAAACTGTTTTCATGGAGGATCCACTTCTCTAGATACTGATGTGATTACTCCAAAATTGTTGTTGAAACATCTGCCTCCTATGAAAAAAATGCTTTTTTCTTGTTGTTGGTTTGGTTTTCAGGTGGTTTTTTTTCCTCTCCTGCAATCAAAACATGCCCATTAACCTTGTCTTCTTTTTGTTTTTCATTTAGCTTATGTGAGGTAGTGTTAATGGTTCAGCTACAGTTTGATGGAGCTGCAGTACTTTTGTTTTCTAAGTTTATGGCTACAAAAATAAAAGGGTTTTCAGTTAATTACTTTTGTCCTGAAAACCCCTACATTCATTCCTAGACAGTGAAGTTCAAAACTGATGCATCTGCTGCTTGAATGCACCCTGCCTCTTGTCATCTAACATTTTTAGTCATTAAATATTAAAATTCTATGAAAATTTGGTTAGTGGACCTATCCAGTCCACTTTTGTCACATAGGGGTTTCCCCATATGCTGTCATTTAGTGACTGGTATCTGTCCTGAATTTTAGTCTGCATTTAATTACAGAATTAAATTTATTATGTAATTTTGAATCACTGGCTAAAGAGGCTCATATATTTGTGCTTTTGAAGCAACAAAGGTTTCAGAGATTTCTACTCTCTTATTAAGCTCCCCTGTTCCATTTAATGCCTGAATGAAATCTAGGTAGGGAAGCTTTCCTAGGTGTAGAATGATCTTCTGTATTACTGAAATTAAAAGATGGAATTTGGGAAGAAGAAAGTTTGCCTGTGGTAGCCTTTGTATTTTAATTCCTTTTGATTGTGTTCTGCATCCAGGAAAAGGGAAAGTAGATTTTTCTGTGCTGTGAGCTCAAACTGTATCTTGATCTCTGCATGAGAGGTGAATGTTTGTGGTAAATGTGGCTTTCTTAATGAGGACCTGCTGTTCTGCATGAAACACTGTCACAAATAATAATAAACAGCGCCCAGTTTCTGCCTCTGCAGTAGGAATAAAAGCAGGGTAGTGAATCTTCTCTCCACAACTGTGTCAACAGCAGGTCCTCATTACCTGTCCATGGCTGCTGAAAAGTGATTTATCCCCTCGTAGTCAGAATGCTGCCCAAACTCCTTATTTTGGTAAGTTTTTTTGAAAGGCAAAAATAAATATTTCCCCTTTTATTTTTTTTTTAAAAAAGAGTTTGGTTGGCACTCCCTGAAACTGCTTTTGCATTTCCTATCCATGTGATTGTTAAGGGGCTTTGTGGACCCAGGGCCTGTGAGCTGTAGGAGTTGCAAACACATTTTCAGCCAAGCTTGTGAACTGACAGCTGATGATCATCTTAGGAGCTGGGAAATCACATTGTGATTTCTGCTGAAGATCTGCCTTATTGTTCCTCTTTTGCAGTAAGTGCATAGGAGCCGACTTTGTGGAGAATATGAGAAGCTCTGTAATTTAATTATGAATAATATTACTTTGCTCACTTTCTTCATTTTCCTGTGTGCTGTTTTCCTCTGGAGCAATATACAGCTCCTCTGGGCTGTAGGAAGGAAGCACAGGAAAAACAGTGCAAAAGTCTTTGCTCTAAGAGGAAAAGGGCAAATGGAGATCTGGAGAGGGTAACCACTTCAAGAAGGTTACCTTGGTAAAGAGAATTGAATTCTCTATTATTGAATGTTTGATTTTGATGATGTCAAAGAAATGGGGAAACCAGATGGGAGGAAACGGTCTTTAATTTATCTTGCAGTTTAACATAGAGAGCCACAGGTGCAAGGTGAGACAGCTTAAAAGTGTTTGAGTATGTTCTTGTTGATCTGAGAGATCCTCCTGACTCCTGGGGTAGATAAGTAGTGAGGACAGACCCATGTGGCAGAGGGGATTCCGTGTCACATTTATTTATTGCACTTTGCGCTTCTCTAGTGTGGTCATGATCTCTAAACGGAGTCAGAGCTGCTAGTGAAGCCCTTGGGGCTCCTCCATCCAAGGCTCCAGCTTTAAGTTGAAAGATTTATATCCTTTATCTGACTCAAGGCTGCTGCAGGCTTCATGATGTACTTGGAATCAAAAACTCCTTCTAGGCCCAAACTTCATAAATCTTAAATCCTATAAGCATCTGACTTGCTGGAGCCCTGATTTCAGGAAACACTGTGTTACAGAAATTGTGAGTTCAGTAGTCTTAGTTTCTAGCAAGGAAATTTAATTAAAAGAGGAGATAATTAGATGAGAAACCTCTGCTGGGAGTAATTAGAAATATTTCTGAACGGGTTGAGTTAGATGAGTAATCCGGTAAAACTATGCAAAGCCACGGCTGTCCAGCTTCCAGCAAACTGAGTGAGAAAGGAAGTGAGAGACTCTCCCCAGAGGCAATTTCTTCTGGAACAGGAGAGAAAAACTTCATGGCTGATGGAGCCGGTTTTGTGCCATTCCTCCTCTGAAAGGAGTTTGTACCAGCCTATGGTTAAAAACCATTACTTTTCTGCAGCAAATAGCTGAGGGAACCCACACTAGAAGAGGGGAAAGGATCCAATTCTGTGCCAGCTGCCGTAAGATTTGAGCCTGGTCTTCTCTGCCACCAAACCCTAACTGAGGCACTGCATATGCTGGAGTGAACACATACTCAGGAGAAGATAAACATAGTGTTTGTGGTTTGCAGTGGGGAGATTTGGAGGCTGGAGTGTGTTTCTCTTTTTATTTTTTCTTCCGTTTTTGTCTCTCTGTCAAATTCAAATAAAGCGCTTTATGAGAAGTTATGTCTGTCTTCCCTTTTTCAATAAGTCAAAAAGAAAAGGTGTTTTTTTTTTTTTTATGTAGAGATATAGCTTAGGATGAGACCAAGTTGATGACTTTGAAAAGTCTCAGTTCAAAATGAAAGTAGGTTTATGATGTCTGGGTTCTTTTCTTCTGGGCTGGCACCATCTTTTGGGATGGTGCTTGTGGCTAATAACTACTTTTTGATGCTGCATGTGAGATGGTTGTAGGTAGTTAGTGTGAGGGTCAGTCCAAATAAACCCCTCCAATTCATTGACAGTGATTCGGTACGTGGATTATTACACCATGTGCTAAATGTTGTTAAGGCTCATCCTCTCTTCATCTTTCATGGCATCTTAGTTTCTTACAATCATCTCAGCTGAAAACAGCTGAAACCAATCAGTCTGGAAAACTCTGTTGGAAGCCTAGTAGGTTTTATGAATGTTGTTGGAGAAATACTTTTACTCTTTATTTATTTTAATAGCTTAATTACTCACCTTATCTTTGCAATATTATGTACAACAAACAGTGTTACCTGTGTGGAGTCTCAGGGGAGTTGGACTTTGAGCACCTGTACAGGAGTTTCTCAGAAGCTGGAGGAAATGGTTCCTCTGTGAGGCATCAGAGAATTTGAGCTGTAGGCTTGGCTTTTCCAATCCTGCACAACTTCAAGCATTGGCTGAATTTCTGCAGATTTTAGTGCACTTCATTACATGTGCAGCTTGCATATGTAACGGGGAGAAATTAGAGACAGAAAACTTTTATTAAATATGTTAATCACCTAGCATAATTTGGCTTGCAACCTCAACTTTAAAGAAGCAAATAAGAGGGAAAAAATGTTTCATGCATAAAATATAGCACACGAGGTAACTGGAAAAATGCAGAAGTGAAAGATCAGTTGTTCTCTCAAATCCTTCAAATTCTAATATGTTTAATACCTCAGAAATTGAGTCTTTGTATGCCATTTTTAGCTGGATTCTGACCGTCAAATCACTTCTGGTGTTGGACAAATTCTCATTAAATTTATTTATTAAAATGACAGCGTATTTCCACAGTCTATTGTGGTTAAGATTCTGTTGGCTGGACTGTTCTTGTGCAGCACCCAGTAAGTGTTTTTGTGTTTCTGCACCAGCGTATGGGATTTGCAATAATGGATGTCATAACCCTCTGCTGAAGATTTGGAAAGAACTGGCCATCAATCACCATGTACAGTCTTTTCAATTTTAGCTCCCAGTAAATGTGTTTTCTTCATTTATTTGGAAGCTATTATGCTGTCATTTGAAAGCCTGAGAGAAAAGGGAAAAAGCCCTTTTAATGAGTCTTCGTGCTCTCTGTTTTTTTAATAATAATGGCTTGTTTCATGTTAAATTTAAAGCATGTAGCTCCTTAGCAAATAGGTTTTTAGTTGGTTCACATAATCAAAAGCAGTACAACTGGCATATGAGCTCTGCTCTGATCCCAGCTTTCAAACACAGCACAGAGAACAAACATCCATGCTGTCCCTAGTTTAGACTTTGAAAAGTCAAAACTTTCTTCCTGGTGTAATTGCCCTAACAGATCTCATCAGTGCTGGTTCACATGCTGTGTTTCACAGATCACAGGCATTTCAAAGCTTGCTTGCTGATGAGGAAGAGGTTCTGTAGCCATCAGCACCGAGCCAGCCTGGCTTCCTGCTCTTCCTTTATTGCTTTATCTCCGTTACTGGGGCTGAACTCGCCAGGTTAGGGTTTTGTACTGCCACACACGGCCTGGGCATAGAGTAGAAAACTTGGTGTTTGCCTCTGCTTCTTGTTCTCCCATTCCAGGATGAATGCACAAATCTTTAGGGTTATTTGTGTTTGCAGTGTAACAGTCTAAAATTGTTTTTTGAAAAAAGTCTTTTAGTTTGCCTAAATGTGTCCATGTAATCAATATTTTAGTACATGAATCAAGTTGGAACACTGAGGCAAAGAGTGCAATCTTTAAGAAACTTCTAGTTATTTTATCATGCTTCTGGATTTATAATTTCTAGAAAAATTTAATGTAAGATATAAAAAATCCTACCTTCACAAACACAACAAAATTCCTGTCAAGTGTGTAACTTTCATAAATTTAAATGTTAGCCTCTGACAATGTTTTCAGTTTTCACATATTGAAACAGGTTTTGGTCATAGCTCATAGTATTTAAGGGACTTCAATGAAAAATTAGGATAATTTCATAATTATTGTACCTCATAGTACAATCAGCAAATCGCCATTTTCTTCTATTAATTTTATCTCGGGTTCATTGAAAAGTGTTTCTATAGTTTTGCATCTGATTCTTGTTTAGGAAACAGCCCTGCCGAATTTCATTTCAAAAAAATCCATATTTTGGGACTGTAGAGCTCCAATTACAGCAATGTTCAAGAAGTTCCTTCCATCATGTTTTTTTCAGTCTTGACTATCTGAAAAAAAAGGGAAGAATTCAATGCTTCGTGAAAACTATTAACTACAAATGCAAGTACATATACTCATCACTTTAACTGCAAACAAAAGAAAGCAAATTGTGTAACACTTCTTTTTAAGCAGGTTTTCCTTCTGGAAATGCTGAAAACAATTATATTAATAGTGGCTTGTTTCCTTCTTTATCATGAGTTCAAGTTTTCTTTGCCTTGTGATTTAAAGGTAGCCATGGCAACTTAACGTTTTAATCACTCCTTTGCAGTGCATTTCTTAGGTAAAGATTCTGTACAACCTGCACTTGATATCTGAACTAATTAATTCTGCTTTCCTTTAGATAGCATTTCAAGATAACTTCTCTTATTTTAAAAATAAGAAACTGAAACAAAAATGCCCAATTGTGAAGGAGACAACAAATTTGCTCTTGGAGTTTTGTTGCTGTATCCACTGACTGAAAGACAGGGATTTGCTGTGTTTATGAAGTCCTCACCCCTCCTGGAGAAGAAGGGAATTCCCATGACTCTAAGGAAGTGCTCATATTTCATTTAATTATATGTCAGAAGCAGTTCTGCAGGCACTGGCCTTTCAGCACTGGCAGTGTCCCAGAGAATGTTAGAAGAAAACTTAAGTTATTTATTTCTGGCTCTGCGATAAGGTATGGCAGGCTTTTCTCAGTGCTCTCACAGTTTTTTGGGTTTTTATAGAACAAAACAAAAATAAACGTTGAACTCTTTCCCTAGTCCATAAACCATTTTTGATTGCTGTATTTATGTGGAAAACAGGCATCTGTTTGTAGTAAGTGTGTTGGTAGTTCTATGGTAGGAGGAGCTTGTTAAGGCTAAAAATGAACCTTTTCCTTTTGAATCTTGGGTTTGTCCTTGCTCCAAAACATTACAGAGAGCAAAGGGGTCTGATAATGGGCCTCATCATTAAGTGGTATTTCAGGTTTGTACTTTCAGTCTGCGCTCCTTGCCAGGTGATAACTTATTTAGCTGTGCATTTTGCATTTGGATATTATTCCTGAAACTCACTACTATGAATATTGAACACAATCTGTGGTCCTCTAATCACTTAAGCAATCCTTTCAGCAAACTCTTTGCTCAGAGCTACGGCCCACATGCTTCTCATTCTGTGACTGCAGTACACCGGCATGATTGCCTCCCTCATAAAAAATGTCATTCTTTTTTCTTTAGGGTAAAATTTTAATGTGCCTCCCTTCTTTTTTTTTTTTTTTTCTGAAGTCCTAAATCAGAAGCCAGGAGCTGGTGATATCAATGAGTAGATGAGGATTTTGAGTTTTGTTCACCTCCTGGATGGTGAAGTCGACACGTGCTCAGTTGGTTGCCAGAAGAGAACAATGCAGTTTCTTTGCATCAAATTGGCACTAAACTTTTTCAGGACAGCTGGAAACCTCTAGTAATAAAATTCCTTGCCAATCATTGGGATGTTCTCAGGAATTCCCTAGCTTGGTTCTTTTGGATTCCATTGGAGCTAATAAAATAAAATTACCATGGTAGGCTTTTCTGTATATTTGTGGAATAGTTGTAAAACCTAGTTATTTCACAGCAGTTATTAAGAGTTAAGGGCCTATTTTTTTTTTTTTTAAGAATCTAATTCACATTACTTAAATGGAAAAAAAAATCAGATGGAGAGAGCTTGCTATACAGGAGTCACAGACCAGCTGACAAGTATTTTGGTGACACACTGGTGCTTAATTCATCTTTGAGCCAAGTGCTTGCTGTATCTCTGCTTCAAGTGAAGCAAAGAATTTCCAGTTCCCCTTCCTGGGTCTCGCCAGCCTTCTCTCCTCTCTGCTGGAGTAGCTGCTTAAGCAAGAAAAACATTTGGAGTGAATTCACCTCTGCCAATTCCAGAGCTTGCTGTAATGTGGTGCTTCAGCCTCCTCACCCAGTGCTTGCTGCTGTGGGAGGGCAAGGAGGCACAAAGAGGCTTAAAGGAACTTCAACTGGTGGTTTCTGTTTAGGAGATGTTGTCAATGGGCAATAATTCAGTCAGGGGGTGTCAGTGGCCTGCTGCAGGTGATGGAAACCTGCCTGGAGTGTGTGGAACCTGCCCTGGGCATTTTGTGTGTTCAGTCTGGGGGATCAGGGAGCAGCCTGGGTGCACAGTGCTCCATCTCTGTGCTCATGTTTCACAGGGGTCACTCAGTTATCCAGAGAAGTGGAAGGATGGGTGACTTCAGAGGGGCACAGCTTGCTGCACTTAATGTCAAGGCAGGGGTGTTGTTTCAATTGCAGGCATTTGGGAAGCTGGGGAAGATGGCTTGGGGTAGGAAGTGCAGAGGCTTAGAGTAGCAAAAGTGCTGGATGAGGGTTTGGGTGTACAGAAATTGGGGAAGCAAAGGTTTTATGAACCTTGTGTGTCTCTTTCTGTGGTCTCATTTGTGAAATGTCAGCATTTCTAGGGGCTCCTTGTCTATTATCTGTCTGAGAAGAACTTGGTTCTTTATTGGCAATTGTGCAAGGAAACATGGATTTAAACTGGGCAGGAAACACAGCCGCACTGGTACTTGATTTCCTTAATATACCAGAAGAAATAAATTTGGTCTGAGCCTTCCCCAAGCTCTGGACAGCCTGGATGGGAATTACTGTGAGCTCTGAGCTGAATGCCAGGCTCCAATCTCCCCAAACTAGCAGAGCAGCTGAGCAATTTGACTGTGCTTTTCGCAGCCCGGCTGCCTGGGACAGAGCCAAATTAGACAGCCAGTTTCTCAGTCCTGGTATGTAAATAAAGGAGGATTGTGTCCCTAAGTATCAACCCTTTAAACTGGAGGGAAAACAACTAAGAGGGGTTAATGAATGAATTCCCTAAACCACAGTGCCCTAGAAGAGGGGGCAGGAGAGAAAAGAATAAGTTGGTTTTTAAATTTCTTTAAGAGGAGTAGGCACTCATTGCACTTAATCAAGTGGAGAATAATCTGAGAGTCAAAGGTCCTTAATTATGTTTTCATTTGGTAGGATTTTTGTTTGTCTGACAGATCTCTTTGGCAGCCGTGCATATTGAGAGCCGTTTGTATTCTATATATGAACTGTTACCCACATCTTTAGGCAAAGAGTTCACACAGAGAAATGAAAATTCACCTGCACTTCTATAAGGTGATGGAGTCAATCCCCAAATGGCTGCAAACTTTGTGTGTGTAGAAGAAGTTTGGATTGCAGAACACAGTGGCAAATGCTGAATGTGCAGAATGGCTTAATTTCCTGCTTGCAGGACTGAGCAAGGTTATTAAGAAGCCCTTTCAAGTTTAAGGTTTTCCCCAGGGAAACTCCAGAAACACAGCTGCTTGAAAGGAGAGAAAGAGAGGGGAAAAAAGCAAGAATAAAAAGGAGCTGAAATGTGAAGATGCTGGCTGTGTGCTGCAGAGAAGCTGGAGGCAATATTTTGCACAAACCTGAGATGAGGGAAGAGAGCAGCAGCAGGGATGGGAGGAGGGATGGGGCTCTCAGTGCTTGCCCTCCCTCCCTGTGCCTTACTCACACGTAGAGCTGCTGACACATGGCGGAATAAATTCAGTGAGTGCTGAGCAAGTGTTGAATCAACAGCTATAAATGAGAGAAGAAAGCATGGGTTTGTTCTGACTGGTTACGTTTTGGGGAACTGTCTGTGAAACTTTGATTTGGTAACTTTGCTGTATCACTGGAAATATCCATGGAAGTGGAATCCAGTAGCTGCTGCCTGGTGCAGGGGTATTGTTCTGGAGAGACAGGAGTGTTTCTGGAGAAAGCAGCAGCCAAAACTAAAGAAATGCACATGGTGTAGACCAGTTCTTTAAAAACATAAGACTTCTGAGAGAGTGTCTAGAATTTTTCCAAAACAATTCATGAGAAAAATCTCAAAGTGATGCAGAAATTGAGGAGAAAGCAGCACAGTGTAATTTTTGAGTTTTGGAAGTGAAGCAAATGGATTCTGTAACACTTTGCAAAGTGAACATTGGCTTTCAGTAGTGTAATACATGTCCCCAAATAAGCCCCATCTATTCCCACCCTTGCTGTGCTGTTTTGGGGCAGATGGAGCACATGTACCAGACAATGCTGGGATGTGAGTAAGAATGGTTCTGCTGTGTTTGGGTCAGCATGGGAACACTAACACACTGCAAATCCCCAACGCTGTTCTAAACCAGCGTGTGATGCCTTGCTACACTGGGGTGCTCTCAGAGGAAGGCTGTAGCATGAGGAATAGTTTCATGTAATTATGTCAAAGTCCTGGCTTGCTTAATTCCTTGGCCAACTTAATTATTTTTATGAAGAATGCCATGTAGTGTCAGAAGCAATGAGATGCTGGAGTTCTGTATCTAAAATGAGTTTAAACTTAGTTATTGCTATAGTGTCAGTTAAAAAAAAGTCCCAATGTCAGCACGTACCTGAGAAAAGAAAGTGTAAAATAACTAAATATATTTGTATAGTACAGCTTGCCAGTTTCAGCTTCCACAAGTGACTGATTTTATTTGGAAAGGGTAGGAGTATTTTAGGTTAGACTCTTTCACATTCCAGAACTGGAAGGTTTCATAACCCACACTATTTTGGAATGTGTATCAGATGGTATAATTAAAAAAAAATTAAATTCATCCTCTCATACAAAGAATACAGGCAAAGTGATTATATTGAGAAGTGGCCCAATGAATTTCTACCTGAAAATGTAGACCAGAGATACCAACACCATCCGAGTGTCTTTGTGCAGATGGTGGAATTAGATGATATTTGTATTAAGTCATTTTACTGCTGCTTCCATATTTTAATGCTGACAGTGGAAGATGACACCTTCTTTAGTGTAATTCACATTTTCAAACACCTCTATGCATTGTGAATTACACTGCAGGTATCTGTACTTTCACATGTATTTCACTCAGCTTACATTGCGTATAGGAGAAATATTTTTCTTTCACCATTAGTATTCAGAATCATATTTATTCTTATTTAAACCTTGTTGAGTTCTTTATTAGCTCTAAGTAGACAGAAAGGCAAATGCACGGCCTTCAGTGTGATAAATTTTGTGCCTCATTTTTTGGGTATTCAGTAAGAAATGTCATGAAATATTTTTTTTAAATATTATGTTACTCATAATGAAGTATTTTCATTATTGGGTTCATTAGCTCATAGTTTTTAGCAGAATAATTAGCTGAGCTTCAGTTAAGCCTGGGAATGCCTGGCACTTCTGGAAATAAATTATTCTTTATGAGACTTCCAAACTCCAGGCTGAAGTTTTCTGGAGTAAAAATTTAGGTGTCTAATATGTTTGGAACCTGGGCAGTTTTCAGCTTCCAGTTTCACACAGGCAGTGTTTTGTGGTTACGGCCTATATAACCATGAGAAAATCCCTTCCTCTGTTCCAAGACACAACTGTGGATCATGGAAAGGTGTTTTTGACAATGACAGACTTATTCATCGGAGCGCTCTTGTAGGGCACAGGGAAATGGCCCTGTTGGTGTTTGAAGGTGCAGAGCTCATCCTTGCAAAGGCCGGTTCTATCCTAGTGGCTGCTCCACTTCTCCTTGCTGAACCTCAGGACAAACGTGGCAGATGACATTCAGGAGTCAGCACTCGTGGCAGATGACATTCAGGAGTCAGCACTCGTGGCAGGAGCAGCAGAGATGAACAACCAGGAGCTGTTGCAGAGCCAGGAGTTCCCTGCCATAGCAGTGACCTTCTGCTTAATATGCGCTTGTCTGGCTTGATTTTATCTTACAGCACGTTATTGAACACACAAGCAAGAGGAGCCAAATCCCCCTTATTGTTCTTGAACGCTGCAAGACTCCCTGTATGAATAAGGGGACTAGGAGGTGACTATAAAAAGAATACTTAGCTAGGTTTTTAGATCATCTGCCAGATTCTAATCTCTGTAGGCATAGAAACAGGGTTTTTTTTCTTTGACAGCCACGCATCTGAAATTAGAGTTTAACTCCTACAGTTGTCAAAATAGATTTTCTGTGGTTTCAGAGCTTTTTCTAGCATCAAAAGAATATTCAGTTTAAGTTTCTGTCTTATGAGGACTTAGATTTTTCTATGGGCTGATTTCTTGTCCTTAGTTACAAGACCTGGTGCAGCTTTTATGTCCCCAACTCTTATAATTTCTCCTAAAGGAAGGAGAGTTTAAAACCAGGCAGTTTGGATGGTGAGGGCCACTGGAGGTTATGTTTGTACAGTTGCTATCAGTCAATGCCTGGAACCCTAATTTTGTTTTTACCAAATTTTCACCTAAGCACCACCAAGACATTGAAAACTTCCGGGCTAATGTAGATCAGAATGAATGTTTTTATACCAGGGGGATCAGGAGGATCTACTGCTCAGCAAGAAGAAATTTCCAGAGGTGGC
The DNA here is from genome assembly GCA_013400315.1 of Bombycilla garrulus. Classification (NCBI taxonomy): domain Eukaryota; kingdom Metazoa; phylum Chordata; class Aves; order Passeriformes; family Bombycillidae; genus Bombycilla; species Bombycilla garrulus. The sequence goes on along the minus strand of VXBU01003353.1, from coordinate 1,235,315 downwards.
CCAGTGACATTATGACCTGACTGTGGCAGAAACTTTGCCTGTGGTTTTTTGGTTTTTTTTTTGTTTAATCCCTTCACTATTTCCATCTTCTTGATAGAATACAGCTCAGAAATATACACAGGGTTTATTGAACAAAAAAATTCAATCAGCTCAGCTATGATGATGCAAAACACTTTTCTCAGCACAAATTTTAAGATGTGAAAAGAAAAAGCAGCAGCTTTCTAAATTCCCATTTGGGACTGTACCGTAAGTTTGGTGGGCTGGGAGATAGATAACAGAGAGAGGAAAAATCATATCAGAATATGATAAATAAGAAAGAATACACTCACTCTCTGAAATTAATTTTTTTTTACAATAATGGCCTTGTAAAAATGTGAGCAATATGGAGTGCACCAAACACTATAGAGCTACAAGTGTGAAAATAATTTAGGTAAAATAGGAAGACCTCTTTTTTTTTTTAAATGCCTTTATCTAGGCAAATCTAGGAAATTGTTCCATTTGCTTTAAATTTTCTGGACACCTTATCTTTCCTGCAGTAAAATACTGTGTTAGTATTTCTTATTCCTTTCACTGTAGGTAGCTGAAATCTGTGCATGGAATTAAAGCCACCTCACACACTGGGAGACTGTCCATTTGAGATCCCACTCAGGAAATTAATTTTGTGTTTCAGAGGAAGAAGAGCAGGTAAAGATCTCAGCCATCTCCGCAGTCATCCTGCTGCAGAGCAGAATCAACTGTGCTCTTTTCATCCCTGGCAGATGAGGACATAACTGTGCCTAAAAATCTCCAGTTCTGAAGTCTCTGCAGCATCCTTAGGGAAATCTATCCTTGGCTTAAGTGTCCTTACAATTAGAAAGATTTGCCCAATATCTAACCTAAATCTCCTTGGCTGTAAATTAAGCTCATTAATTCCTGTGATATCCCAAGTAAAAATGGTGAATGGATTCTTTCCTTCCTTTTAGTACATTAAGACAATTTTCAAATCTCCTGTCTCTGCTTTTCTGTAGCCTAGGAATCAACAGTTTATGAAAGCTCTTCTTGTAGGACAAATTTAATAACTTTGGTTCTTAGTTTTTTGGGTTTCTTCTTCCCTTTTTTTATTCTGGCTTTAATTTTTTAAAAATTACCTTTTCAAATTGTTTCATGTTTTCTTGGACAGCACTGGGATACAATATTTCAGGTGATATCTAGATTAACTGTTATTTCTGGAACACATAGTGGTTTAATGCCTCTGAGGAAATTATTCCTTTTCTTGTAAGGCCATGACATTTACCGAGTCACGAACAACTTTGGATCTGCTACAGCCCTCTGATCAGGTCTTCAGGGTTCCTAGTTAGCTGACTACTCACTATATTTTTTTTCTTGCCTCTACACTTCTTTTTTTTTCCTTTTTGAACTGCCTTCAGTTTTCTAGATTACTTCTCCAATTAGTCATATTTTTCTGGGGGCGTTTGTTTGGTTCAAGCTGCTTTTGTGTTCTTGTAGAACTTCTTACACTCATCTATTTTCTTCACAAAAAAAGTGTCCTCTCTAATCCTGTTACTGAAACCATCAAACAGGAACAACCCAAGCAGCCACTGAAGGAACTTGACTTGATGTTTACTCTCTAATGGTGGGCACCTAACAAGTGTAGAAAATTGTTTTCCATCCTTATTAGTACTGCCTCAGTAGTAGATTAATTGAGTCCACAAGGGTTTTAGTTTGGTGAGTGTTATTTGTTGTCTCGCTTTTATTTTCCTTTTTCCCCAACCTTGCTCAAAAGAATGCACACGGACTTACAAGAATCAGGATATTTAACACATCTTTTTCCCCCCCTTTTTTCTCTTTTCTTTTTTCCCCTCTGGTTTTCATGTCTTCATATCATTGTTAAAGAAAGGCATTAAATGTATTTCTAGTGACTAGTTTTTTTGCCAAATCTCATCATCTAGAAGTTGACAACTAGTTTCATTATTTATCTCAGTACTTTTTGAGGAAAGTAATCACACATTTTTTGAGCTGTCTGACCCTTATTTTTGCCTCCTGTTTTTTTTAAATCCAGATACACAACATTTTTGCCTTTTCTACCTGTCCAGTACTCCACTATTGTTATGAGTTGCAAATGGTAATTGATTTTGGCATTGCCTCAGATTTGTAATGAAGTAAATCCAACCTAGCTGTTTTGAAATTAAATTTAACTTCTCCAAAAAGTCCTAGATTATTTTTCCTATATTTGTGCCCTGATTCACTGGTATTAACTGGCAGCCTGCTTTTACATCACTAGTGCAGTCTGAAGTAAAAAGATATTAAGCTTTTTGGCCTTCTCGATTTTCCTGTTACTAGATTTTCTTCACCATGCAGTAGCAGATCAGTTTTATTATTTTTTAGGGGTTTTTTTCTCTTTTCATATGTGTGTCCTCCTCATATGACCAAGGTGTTTTCAGAATCACAGTTTTGTCTGTTTGCTCGAAGGTTTTAAATTTTGTGTAAGCAATTGTGCTCTTCCTTTCTACTTAGCCCTGGTAATTAAAAACCTTTTCAAGTTTCTGGCCTTTGAAGTGAATAAATAAATCTTTGCCTTAGTGAAGTGACATCCTGATGATCATCTGTCTCACACTCAGATAATCTGTCTTTAACTGTCCTATTTTGGTAAAGGAACTTCTGGTTCTCCTTTATCTTCACATTTTTCTCTCTAAGCATATTCAGAGCATGTTGAATTCTGCCTTCATGAATTCTTTGGTTTCATTTAGTCTTATTCTCTCCTTTTGTTTCAGCAGGACTGTCAGCTACACTTTTGTGCTGACTCTTAGAGGTAAATAGAAGAGTGATTGCTAATATGAAGGTTATTAATAACTTTCTCACTCTCAAGCAACTGGATGTCTATGTGGACTTCAGGGAAAAGTGTGAGTGAAGTGATTTCTGTAGAAACGGAGAAGGGTTCAGGAGAGAAGGATCCTACTGACAAATTTAGGCAGTGCTCCTGATGTGACAGAGCTTAAAAACTGGGATCTGTTTGTATCACCAAATTAAAAATAGGTGCTAGTTTTATACTGAGTTTCTTTCGGGAGATAATTTTCTTTTATTTTTTGGAAGCTTATAATATTTCATTTGAGTGTGCTTCCCCTCTTTGAGAAACACACTTTGAGATTCTTCTGCAGACACTACTGATTTAGCATTTTATCATAGAGGAAACTATGCAAACTAAGCAAAAGAAGGCTGAAGGGAAAATATCAACGTAGAATCCACTTCTATGAGACAAACTACTAAGTTGTGACTGTTAATTATGAGTGATCAGAACATGTTTTAAGGTGGAATTGGCTTTTTCCAAGGTGTTCTTTCATAGACTACTGTCACATCTGACCCAACGTCATATTACTTAATAGAACTAATATCCCATGCTACATAGAACTTTTTCTGGAAAGTCTGGAGGCAAAAAGGACTGATATTTTCACTTTAAGTAGCCTGTCATTTCAGGATCTTGCTAAAAAAAGATTACGCACACTGATTTTCCATTTATAAGTGCATAATTTAAATTTTCTTGCCTCAGAACACTTCCATTCCATTTTCAATTGAAGTTTCTCTAAGAGATGTTAAATTAGATGGGTAAATGAGTTGGCAAAATTACTACAGAAAGGCCACTGAGAACATACCAATTTTGACCATTACTTGTAGCATTTCAGACTTTTAGGAGAACACAGATGTTCTCCATGAAAGCTGAAGATTTATGTCACAGGAGTAAAGGATTTTTGGAATGTTTTATGTGAAGTAGATATTCAAGATATTTGTTGTATGAAATACAATTTTAAAAGTCTCTGTTGGAGATTGTCTCTTTGCTCCTCACTCTTATGTCTTGCCTGCATCCGCAGAGGGTTAAGAAGTTATTTCAATCATAGAGAATTCCAGAATGGACTAATTCAGTCATTGCTTATCATTTGCAGATAGTAAAAGCAATTAGTAAACTCAGGGAGTTTGATGGATATTGCAGGTACTTCATAGATTTCTTGCTTCACATAGGGAGAAGGAAGGCATTGCATGTATTTATTCATTTATCTTTTATTAATGACAAAATTGAAAGAGATCTCATATTTTAATTTCAGAAAGATATCTAGCTTGTCATGTTTGTCTCTGCACTATGTACTGTATAATCTTCAGATCAATGAATTTTCTGTTTTGTCCTAAAGTGCTACGTGCCTCAAAGAAGTGACAAAAATGGGATTTGTGCATATTTTAGATACCTACAATACTTTTCATGGCAAAGGAGATTATAAGCATCTGAAAATAGTCACTGGGGAGCTCAGCTGTAATAGAAATTCACCATCTTGAGTGGTTTTAGAAGCATAAAATATTAACAAACCATCTGTATCAAATCATAAGTTAATAACACCTCTTGGTAAATGCTCTGATCCTTTCTAAGTTTGCTGCCACTTCACTTACTTCACTTTGTGCTTTATATAAAATAGTTAGGATATAGATCTCCATCCAATGAAAAATACATATAGCATCCACAGTAAGAACTTTATTTCTTGTTTGTGGCAAGGAGAGGTTCAAGATGCATCAAGATAAACTCGCAGTGTACTCAGCACACTGCACTGGATCCTTCTATTGACAGTAATTTATTCTAGTATCAAGAAATAAGCAACTTTTCACATAAAATGAGAATGCAAAAAAATCCTGTGGTGACCTTTCTTTAACTAGTTATGTCATACTTTGGAAATTTGTTAAATTAGTTGTATTATTCTGATTGAACAAGCGTGTGTTAGGCATTCCTGCTCTTAAAAAAGCTCTTTTATCTGTCTGTTCTTTGCAAGGATCGTTTTGCTCTCAGAGAATTCAAGGAAAGTTTTTTTCTCAGTTGTGATGGCATTCTATAAAGCAGTTTCATTGCAGAGGCCAGGCAGCAGCTAAAAAAAGAAAAAATTTACCTACCTTGATATATTTACAGAACTGGAGAGACAACAATCTCTTCTAAGAACTTATATTTTTAGAGAAGGAAAGTTTAGAAAAAATAGAAGGGAAAGAAAAAATGTGTGTTGAAATTTTCTTCTAGAAAGAAATGGAAGCTAAATTGTACATCCAGAACACAGCCTGAACAAAATGTTGCTTTATGTACCGAAAAAATCTCAAGATTTATTGTGTATTTTCACCAGAGCTGGGTTTGAGTCAATCATTATTTCAAATAACCTTTACCTTGATGTAAATGTAGCAGGGAGTTGAAGTTAGATGGGAGTTCTGGGGCTCATTGTGTGGGTTTGGGCCTGGAAGGAGGATGGCACTGCCAGGCTGAGCGAGGGGCAGGGGCAGGGCTGGCAGAGCTCTGGGGGAAGAGCTGCCAGCCTGGGGAGGAGAAGGGCCAGGGAAGAGCTGCCCGTGCTCTGCAGTGCCTGAGGAGGGGCACGTCCTGATGGAGCTGCACTCATGTGCAGCAACAGGGCCAGAGGCTACAGGTGGGAGTATGGCCGATTCCAGCTGAGTGCAAGGGAAAAAACAATCACTGTAGGGCTGGTAAATTTTTGGGAGGAGGCTTACAGAAGAATGAACGTGTCTAAAACTCTCTCCTGAACACAGACTTTGGCAGCCTGCCTTAATTGCACATGCTTTGCATGTGGGTTCGGAGTGGTGACCTCAGAAGATCCCTTCCAGCCTTCTGTGGTTCTGTGTCGCAATCCAAATACAGTTCCTTCAATTTGGTCCTGTCTTTGCCTTTGTAAGTTCAACTGGCACTGGAAAGGGCAGTGCATCTCCAAACACCTTGGGAATGAAATATTCAGGAGGGTTTCTTAGTCAAAAGCCAGAAGAATTTCAGACAGGCCAACTTTTTAGTTCTTCTAAAACCCAAACAAACCTCAACTCCTACGCTTTTGCAGTTTAAGTGTTTGTGAACTTGCCTTTTAAATGGCCCACCAGCTTATCAAATGAATTTTAAATGGTAAACCTGACTTGTAAGCTCAGAAATACAAGATGAGCCAGACTGTGCTCATAACCATATTAGAAGATGTGTTTGTTACATGGTGATGAGTCCCAGAAGGAGCTGCATCTTGAAAATTGTGTTGTCTAACTTCTGGATGTTCACTTTATTCCTTTATGTGCTTGATTAATATCTGCACAGCTACTTGTGTAGATGTAACTAAGTTTTTTTTATAAACCGCTATAAAATATGAAAATAGCATTGTATAATTTCTGTGAGGTTATATATCTTTCTATTATTTTTTTCTAATCTATTGTAGACAGACAAGAGGGGGTTCTTCCCCCTCCCAAGTTAAATAAACTTTTAATTAAATAAAAATTTTTGCTTCAAAATGGAGTCTACAAATATCTAATCCCAGAGCTACAATTTCTCAACCTTCCTCCTCTTCTATGAGATGTTGCTATGGTTATTACCCTGCTGGGTAGTGAAATGTAGTAATTTGTTTAGCAATTCCTTTCTTCCACAATGCTGTACACAGAGGAGGCTTGCATTTACCAAGTGCATCAGTGTGACAAGTCTGCTGTTTTTCATAAATCCTTCTAATACAAGTCATGGTTTGTAAAGCACATGTATTTTGGGTTAGTAGCTGAAATTCTTATCCAGCAGAAGTAAATTTCTCTGGTAACAAAAATAAGTTTATAGAGGGCTGTTCCAAGTGCTGACTGCTTTTCTTCCTTTCTGCAGAAAAAGTGAGGATCCTAGAAAGGGCAGCAGATGTTATGTATGATCTGTTTGAGTTTTCAGGTATTACTAGTTAGATGACTAAATAATCAGATGCTTGAAAGAAGTTTAAGTCATAATTCAGGTTCCATTAAGAGAAGGGGATTTGCACTAAGATCTGCTTAAGAAAAGTGGTGAGACTAAGAATAGTTGTGTTACATCTGTTTCAGTATGATCTGACTTGCTTCAGATTTTAAAGCATGACTGTACTATAAGTGGTAAGCAATGACAATATTTACAAGGACCTCTTTGAACAAGGCTGGCGTCTTCACAGCTGCTCAATATCTATGACCCATTTAGTTTCTAAGCTGCTTCAAACAGTTGGGCTGTGTTGAACATAAAATATTTGAAAATGTAGAAAGTTCTGTCATGGCAAACAAAGTGTTTGGGGTTTGTTTGCTTGGTGGTGGTGCTTCAGCTACAGAGGACTTGTGACCACTGTGTTAAGTGAAGATGCTGCATTGCAAGGTTTAAAAGAACAAAGAAAAAGGGAGTTACAGTCAGTAAAAAGCTGCAGGGAAATACGTGGCAGGTTGAGCAAGAGTGGGCTTTATTTGGGCAGAAAACACAGCAGGATGATGTGTGGAAATGTCTTCTTTACTGCTTTACCAAGCAATGAGGTTCTACTGTGGCTTCTCCCCAGTTTCTTTGTCTTTTCCTAAAGTTTCAAGTGATGAAAACTCCAGATCTTCCTTTGTGAGACAGATTTTTCTGTAGTCTAATTAATCCTACAATCAGCTTGTTCCTTCATATTAATCAAAACATATATTCAGAATTAGCCCCTGGCCCTTCTTGCCTTGCATGCTCAGCAGAACACATTAGAATTGATGGCCTATGTTCATTTTTGATGATTTTTGTATGTTTTAGCAGCTACCTCTTCAAATGACGTCAGGTGTACTCCGACTTCCTTCTATATTCAGTTGCTTCTCACTGCTCACTCATATTTGCAGGATGGGAGAAAACTCTGGAGTCCATTTTCTGGCAGGAAAAAGAGAGGAATGGCTAAGAAATAATAATATAAAAAAAAAGTCATTAAGCTCTTACATGCAGTTTATGACAGCCTGTGGGCTGATTCTACCAGGCAGCAGTCAGCCAGCTAGCTGGATTTAGAGCCCTAGCTAGCTCCAAGTAATTTGGGAAAGAAACCCAAGGCAAACATGACACTGTGACTGAGGGAGGTGATGTCCTTGTCCTGTCCTGTAAATGTGCATTCTCTATGGACTGTGTAGGGAAAGCAATACCCTAAACCCCTGTGCCGTGAATGAAGGAACGACCATTGATCAGTTTAGATAAAATTACTGCATTTTGTTTCAGTGCAAGATCAGATGAAAGTTTCAGCAGCATTTCGTGCCTTCTCTCCTTTCAGCTGTTTGCATGTTTCAATGCTATCTTTCAGCTCTCTGTGTTGCTAGGGTTTCAACACACTCCTCTCTTCAGTTCTGGAGGATGAAATGAGTGTTTTATTGCAATCGTCTGAAATTTTCTTCATTCAGTCTTGCAGAAAAAGTACATCTGTCAAACGCACCTGCCTTTCTGCACTGAACTGTCAAGAATTGATGCCTAACTCCCAGAAGTATAGAGGAGTTGTTCTCAGCACCTTGACTTTTCATTTCTAAATAACCCAAGATTCTCCTAAGCTTTTGTTTGCCTTACAATCATACAGTAAATTTGCAGTAGACTGGCTTCTCACTCAGCATTCCAGACTGTTTCCTCCATTGAGGTGTATCTGTTTTTCCACTTAATCTGCACCTGCTTAAGCCCATGGGATTTCCCCCCAGGTTTGTGGGTACTTCCTTTAATGTGCAGAATATTATAAAATTGCAGGCTTTGTGGCAGCTGGGCTAATATGACATGTTTGAAAATGGCATTAGTTTCACTTATTTGCTTTCTCTGAAACTCTCATTGTCATCTTCTGTGCCATCCCAAACTCCTCCTCATTTTGGATCATCCAAACAAGGTCAGAACCTGAAACATGGGTGCATCCTTAAAGGTAAGGAATTCAGGGAATAAGTTTGAGAATGACAGACCTTGGAATAAGGTCTCTAAATTTTATATTTTATGCAAATTAGGAAAACTACTAGAGATTCTTTCTTCTAAAGATTTGATCGCAATTATCATATAGAGAAAAAAAGCTGATAGTCCTCAACCAGATATAATTATGTTGTTGTCATATGTTCATTTTGAAACCCTAATCAGGTTAATTATTGCAACCACTAGATTATAGTTGTCTTGTTACTATGTTTTGTAATGTCAAATGTGGATGATGAAAGCAGAATAACGTTGATGTTTAAAATCAACATTTTAAATTACGTTGTTTGAAAATGGGATCAGGTTTCTCACATCCTTGAAGATGTGTATGTAATATCTCCAAAGATATTCTCCTTTTCCACTCACTTCTGCCTGACTTTGGCATCTCTGCCTCTCCTAGCAGGCAGTTCGACAAGGCAGAAGGTCCCTCCCTGCCTCTTTCCCTCTGAGCCTCGTGTGTCCTCTCCAGGTTGAAGCAAACAGCTCTCAGCCTCTCTGTGAGGTTATGTGCAGCACTCACTGCCTGTGCTGGCAGCTCTCCACTGGGCTTTACCTGGTTTGACAACATTCATGTACCCAAGGTGTCAGATCCGTCCTGTGTCATTGCTTGAACTCGTGTGTCCAGTTGGCTCAAATACAGCTCAGTCTTCCTCTGTTAGGGCAGCTCTGCTCTGCCCCAGGATGTCTGTGAACAAACCCTGGGGCATTTATTTCCTTGAGCCCTTCCTCTGTCCCTCAGCACAGCATCCTTCACCTCACTGAGCAGTGGGCCCACGTTTCACTGTTTTCCTGTGGCTGCTGCTTTACCTTCCTCACCACCTCCCCATGCCTTGGCAGTCACGTTTCTCCAAACTCTGTGTACGTGGGGCCTTGGAGCAGCACAGCTGGGAGCAGGGCACGCTGTGATTTGGGGTGTGTTTGCCCTGGGAGCAGGGCACAGTGTGATTTGTGGTGTGTTTGCCCTAGGGCACAGTGTGGTTTGGGGTGTGTTTGCCCTAGGGCACAGTGGGATTTGGGGTGTGTTTGCCCTAGGGCACAGTGGGATTTGGGGTGTGTTTGCCCTAGGGCACAGTGGGATTTGGGGTGTGTTTCCCCTAGGGCACGGTGTGATTTGGGGTGTGTTTGCCCTAGGGCACAGTGTGGTTTGGGGTGTGTTTCCCCTAGGAGCAGGGCACAGTGTGATTTGGGGTGTGTTTCCCCTAGGGCACAGTGTGGTTTGGGGTGTGTTTCCCCTAGGGCACAGTGTGGTTTGGGGTGTGTTTCCCCTAGGGCACGGTGTGATTTGCTCCATTTTTGTAGGCAGAATAGCTTCCCCAGGATTCCTTGTGGCTTGGCCTTGGTAGCGAGCAGCTCGTGTACAGAGGAACCAGTATGTGCATTGAAGAAGGGGATCATGCCAGCAATGTAAAACCTGTGATCAAAATCTGGAGAACTCTGTGGTTTTTTTCTCCGAAATGAATTTCACCCTCAGCATGCAGCTCCAGAGGGGGTGTGTGTGAGATAGAATACAGCTTTGCAGCTGTAAACCCTGGATGCTGAGGCAGAGCAACGCCTTCAAACTCTTATTCAGCAGTAAAAAATTAAAAGCTTGTTTCATCTATTCTTTTGACAACCATGTCTTAATGACCCAGAAAAGAGGTATCCAAGCAAAAACATAGTAGGACTCTAAAACCCTGAAGGAATTCAGTCACTAAATTGTCTACAATTATGTGACACCCACACATGCTGGCTTAATGTATTACACCGAGAATGTGTTGACGACTCCACCAGCAGTTTCACATTAAAATCACTGAGCAGAGCATGGAGATTTTATTTTTCACTCTTTATGTGGAGAAGTAAATTTAATAAATATTTTGTGAACATAATTATTTTATGTTAACTATATTTACATTGGTATATATCATTTTAAAAGGAACTATTAAACTCAGCAGTAAGGAGAGAGAATATGTATATATACAGTTCTGCTCGTTAAGTAGGACTGTGAACTGACTTCATCATCAAACTCGAGGTACATAAATGGAAAGGATATGCCTGTGAAATATTTTACAATTTCAGTGTTCTCATTTCTCTTAGCAGAGAAAATTTGACTTCTTTTTCCCCCCTTGGTGAAAATGAGGATAAAATTCTTTTCTCCATGTGGATTAAAATCTTTAGCCTTAATTAAAATGATAATAGAAGAAGGGTGTATCTTATGAATTTGAAACACTTCAAATTTAAACTGAGAATGTTTTCCCCTTATAGTTTTTTAAGTCATAACTGCTAGATTAAGCAAACTTTGACTATGGTGGCCTTGTGTCATTATTAAATCTTTCTGTATAAACAAAAAAGCTTTAGAGCAGAAGGAAGGTAAAAACTGTTGGAGAGACTGTGTGTAGTATTTCTGGTGTCTCAACATTGCTGCAAATAAACCACAAAACTTGTTTTAAGTTTTCACAGGTTTTTATTCTAATAGTTCAGGAATTCAACTGGAAATGGGTAGGCCTCAAAGAAAACAGACATGCTGAATACTGGAAAACCATCAGTTACTTGAGGGAAATCTTGCTGGAGATCACAGAAACATTAATATTCATTGAAATGAATTTATTTTTCCTTGACTTTACGCATTAGAGGAAGAAGAGTTCCAGGGTTTTGCCAGAAATCTAAGGTGTAACACATTTCTGTTATTTAATGTTGAGCAATCTAATGTTATGCCTCAGTTTCCCTGGCCATAAATGGAGATAATGATACTTATCTCCTGTAAATTGCTTTGGGAACTTTTGATTATGGAAGTTGAATATGATTATTCATTATGTTTGCTTCCTATGAATATTCTAGTGAATGTGTTTTGCAAGGGGATGATTAATTTTCAACAAATATCGGAGACTTGAGAAAATGAGTTTATATCCTCATAAATATAAATATTCTGTTTCAGATACTGAGGAAATGTGACATATTTGTACCATACAAATGAAGCCAGTATTCTCAAATGAGGAACACTGAGCCCACACGTGTTAATCACATGTTCTTTCATGCCAAGAGCTATCAAGCTTCCCTCACGCCAAGAGGGAACGGTTCTGAGTAAGAAATACATAGATATACTTTTAGACCAAGAAAGAAAGAGATGTAGATGCAAAGTTTACTGAGATATGGTTATTTCTGTTGGAGTCCAGGGTGTTCCCCTGGCTTCCTGAAAAAAGGATTATCATCATTGCAGGAAGAATTACAAGTTGCAAAAGATACTTAGAGTATAAATTAGATTGCTAAAAGGTAGAAATATGAGTTTGTGACATTGTTATGGTAAGAAGAGTTAAGATGGAGAATTTTTACATGTGGTATGCTGTTTCTTCTCCTTCTTGCCATCCATCTTGGATCCAGGGTGGCATTTTTGGATTGGTTTATCAGAGAACTGGACAGTGTACTATAGGGGTCACAGATTGGAAATTAGCAGTAAACATTATGTAGTTCATGGTATAAAAAGGTAAGCCCTGCCCTCTGGGCAGACAGTGTGCCCTGGACCAGCTTGTAAGACAGACCTCTAACTTAGAGAGAAAATTCCTTAGATAAGAAAGAATAAACAACCTTGAAAACCTCAGAGAACGGCTTCTGCGTCTCCCTGGGTGCTCGAGCTGGGAAGAGAAAGAAAAGAAAAAGGAAGAACAAAAACTCCATCCACCACCTGGAATGCCCTGTCTGTGGGTGGTCTCAACCTAGGAGACCCCTCAGACAGTGACAATTTCCACATGTTACAGAGGTAAAACACAGAGGTGTTTGCTCTGACAGGTTTCAAGTATGCAGTGTCATTCTATGACTCGGAAGTGTGTTATGACATGGGTTATGAATGTCATGTCACTCCAGTGTTACTGTGGGGAGTTCACTGTTTAATAAGTGTATATTTCAGAAAGGCTTGAATGCCAAGAGATGGGATAATCTGTGATTGGTCTTTATAGATTTTTGTAGAGATCAGTCACCCTCGCTGTGAGGAATGCTTGCCTCACAGGTGAAGTTCTCTGTTTTGTTCTCATTGCTCTTTCTCTTTGCTCTGTGGAGATGTTTAGATGCTGGAATTTCACAACACTGGACACCCCTTTCAGGTAGGCTGAAGAGACCAAGTCTTTGTCTACCAATAAGACACATTTTTCTAGCCTTGGAACCTTACTTGTCATATGTTTTCTCTTTTCCTGTAATTTCTCAGCTCTCTTTGATTACCAGACGCTGTGTAGTCACACGGTCTGTAGCATTGTCTTGCTTTTGCACTTGGCTCATTCTCTGTCAGATATTGAATTGAGGTTTATTTTGGTTTGTACCCAACATCGTGACAGGGTATCTGAATTACCTTTCCCCTTAATCTGCATTTCCTTGACAGAATTGCAGCTTTTTTGGCTTCGAGCTGTCATTGCTGTGGTAGAACCTGTGTTCAGTATTTGTTTCAACACAACTTTTTCAAGAGTTAAGGGCTTTCCATATGTTTTTTGTCACTGTGTCACCTACAGATTTTAATAGGAGTATTTTTATGGGCATTCAATTGTGTAATCAAAATGATTCTCATTCTGGTGAGAATTTAATCCTGCTTCCTTCTATTTTTCAATTATGCTACAACCCACCAGTTGTCTTTTACTGAATAATGGCTTGCATGTGTGTGTATTTGAAAAAAATCTTGATGCAGGGTTATTCATAATGCAAAAACCTCACCAAACAGTTTGCAGTTGAAATGCTTAAATCTAATGAACAAAACATAAGAGTATGAGAATGACTATCAGTTCTGTTACCTTCATTTTACTATTGAAAAATGACATGTAGGCAATATGTTTTTCATTATTTAAAAAGCATACTTGCCTAGGTTTAGATGAACACAATTGTGCTTCATTTTGAGGACCAGGAGCTAAGGAGCATGTAAGAGCAAGAGGGACCCATTTCCATCCTTGCTAGAGAAAAACTTAAAGCTTTTTTACAGCTTTAATCTGTGTGACCAGAAAACAAGGAGCAGAACAACAGGACTGGTCAAGAATGAGCTGTATCCACAGAGGTGGGTTTGAGGCTGGCCCTGAATTTAGTTGCTGTTATTACTAAGCCACTGTTTTCATCAACAACGACATCTCAACCCTCCCTAGAAAGACAGGTAAAGCTCTCATGCAAGGAATCATTTCCATTTCTAGAGACAAAACTCTAGAAGTATCAGTGGGATATGGGGACTAGGAAACGAAGAAAATTTTCAGGTAGCCTGAAACAAAAAAGGCAGCAACTGAAGAAAGTGTTCCTGCAAGATCTTCCGTAGGATAGCCTTAAGAAAAGCTACTTTCACTTACGAGATCTTACTTGAATAATTATTGCCCTGTGGGCAGAGCACAAATCAGCAAATACTCACTCCAGCCCTGTCTAACAATCTGAAGATTAGTTGGGGCATTTAAAAAACCTAAATGAAAACCCCAGCAAAAGCAAGCCAACAGGCCAGAGCTTTATAATTTTGTCAACTTTTATTTTATTTCATTTTTTTCGGAGGTGTGAATAGATATTGAATTGTGCCTGAAAAGTGTGATTGTTTTGTCACTCCCGCTGCACCAGGGGATTTTTATTTTGGCAGTTATCGTTAAGTAAAAACTGCCAGTGAAAGAGTTGAGCTAGAAGAACATATTTGAAAGATTCCTGCACCAGTCAAACTCGCTTAGCCCCTTAATCCCTTACATTGGCAGTTGAATCCAAGAAAAAATGTAGCAGTGCACAGAGGAGCTATAAACAAACAAAGCTTGAAGCTCTTGGCACCTTAAAAAATTGCCTGCTTCTTGTAAATACATTGCAATAAAACAATAGCTACTGAACATTAGTGGAGAAAAAGAAGCAGCCATGAGGAACTCAAAGTAGGTGGCCTTCCAGTTGTGGGGAAAAAACATCAAGAAAGCAGCTGAGACAAATCCTCAAATACCATGCAAGGGTTTTGAGGACTTATTAATAAAACACACCAATAGAACACATGCAGAAAACTGAGTTAGTTGATCATTTGAATGGTGGAATATTTGTCCAAGGCATCGAGGCACTTTTCAGGCAAATTTCAGGCAATTCCCTGGAATTTAAACAGCTTTCTTTGATAACCCATTATAACTCCTACCTTATCACCTTCTCAGCCCTAATTGCTCACATTCAGCAACTTTTTTTGTACAGGATATGGGAAAGAAATAAAATCATGTGTCCAATTTGTAAAGTGCAGTGATGACAGCCAGGATTCATTCTCATGATTTGCTTCACTGTGAATTGTTTGAGTATCCTGTTAAAAACGCAATGGGAAGAATTTTTGTAGTGATGCATGTGCCTACAACTGAAAAAAAAACCAATACTGAAAATTGTAATTTTGGATTGAAATTCTGTGATGTTAATATCACAATTCTGTAAAATATAGACTGAGGTAGAAATACTGAACAAAATAAATGGCAGATGGACAAAATAAATTTCTTTAGTTGGCCACTTTATATTTGAAGAAGGTTTTTTATTTTTGGCAACAATTATATATTTCTATGACTTTCCTTTTTGGTAGGTGGAGTGGGACAGGTAAGGAATCAAGAGAAAATAGTAGAAGGCGATAAAACACAAGTTATTTAAAACTGCATTTCCTTGTTAGCTTTTGTTCTGTAGTTTGAGTTTTGTTTTTGCATCCTATACATTGGCCCTTCTGCCATTTAGGTTTACTCAAGACACCAATTTTTACACCATTTTCCAGATCTCACACTGATAAACCAGTCAATGGACTCGCTGCAAAAGTACTTTATTAATTTGGTGTGGATGTGAAATCTAATTCTGAATGCCTGGGATAAGTTTTCATCATCTGAGAACTTCGATCATGATTGGAATTCTAGCTTGCCTTCTTTTTGCTCTCACTTTGGAAGTAAGATGGGATGAGGCAGGGAGGACCATGCAGATGAACTGGGGTTTAGCCAGGTGTTTTCAGTAAGGAGCCAAGGGCTTGCCTAAAACAGTAGACCAGATGCCACATGAGTGAGGAGGATTATTACTTGTAGTTTTAAGAAGTAGTAGAGGGAAAGCCTCTAGAGGATAAGATGGATATATCTGGGAGTGTTGCAGCATCTTAAACCTCAAGTTATTTCCCTATGTGTAGTAAACTCTTCGGGAAAAGCACGAGGGGCTGTGCTTGTGCAACTCTTCATTTGTATGAAGCTCCTCCTTGAAGTAGTTAGTAAAACATATGCTAGCATGCCTGTGAGGTGAGGATTGCAAAATCCTATCCCTTGAGAATGTGTACTACACACAGTCTTGTTAGCAATAGCATTTAATAAATCCCACATCTCCAGGCTGCCCCAGGTGAGTTTGCATCCTGAGCCGCATCATTTCCAGAGCACACTGCATCCTCCAGCACAGACTGCAGGGCAGGGGAGAGGCTTCCCTGGCACCCTCTCCTCCTCCCAGGTTCCTGAGTGACAACTGGAGGGTGTGGGAGCAGCAACATTTGGACATTATAAAATTTCTCTGCTAAATCTGAGCAGCTTGTGGGTTTATTTAAGCCTGGAAGTAGCACAGACAGCTGTGCTGGTTCTAAATGTGTGTAACTCTACACTGTGTGGACAAAGCAGAGCAGGCTCTGATACCCTGGGACCTTTTTCATGTTGAGGGTGTTAAAGGTGGTCAATATCTAGTAATGCCTTTTTGATGTCACCCCTCAAGACAGAGGAATTAATTTTGAGAATGATTCCCCACAGAAGTCAGTACTGCCAGGAAGGTTTTGGGTTGCTGCTTCAAAAGACTGAAAACCTCCCAGGCAATTCTTGGGCAGTACAGGCACAGCATCATTGGTGATTGCTATACCATAATGTATCGATCATGTGCCTCAGTGCTACCATCTCTGGAGACCAGAGAACATATGATTTGTTGTTTAAGTGTGAACTAAGTAGATAATCCCTATTTACTTTGCAATATTTGGAAAGCCCTTAAGTCAGAATGATGTTTTAATTGTACGGTTTCCATCAGCATCCAAGATCTGTTCGCTGTTTTGCATCCACTACGTCATAATTTCTTCCTGGAATTCACAGGGGACTTATTTTCACTTACATGAAGATTTCTTCATGCTGTTCTGTCAGTGAAAAGGAGACTTAAAGTGGGAGTAAATTACACTAATATACAGTGCTGTTATATTGTCAAAGAGATGTAAAGCAGTGTTATTGCAGTAGAGTATGATGTTCATCTGCTCACTTCAGTACTCAACAAATTCTCTTCTTTACTAGAAAGGAAGTGGTGAGAAAACTGACTTAGATGAATAGAAATGGCAGTAGCCCTTTTGCTGCACATCAGATTTCAAGCCAGAACAAGGGAACCAGGTGCTGTTACCATTTTCTAAGTGATGACATTTCCTAGGATCACTGTGTTGCTACTTCAGTTTAGGTAAAATCCTAAAGAATAAGAATTGCAGATGCTGTCCTTGCTGGTGCATTAGGATAGAAGATATTTGTGTCTGCATGGGCTGACAGTATGTGAAAAATGAATTATTACCAGTCAGCAATGGGAGTTTATTAAAAAGAAGTGCTTATCTTCAGAGAGAGATAATCACAGTGCATTTCCAGATGGATTTCTTAAAAACAAACAACAAACTCCCCAAAACCACAGCCCATCAAGAAAAAACTTGATGGTAGGGACCTGTAATGCATTTTTAAAAAGTGTGGTTTGGTATTTAAGCACTACACGAAAAGAGGAAAACTCTTTAAATCCACTTAGGATCTTCCTACCTCCTGGGTTTCATTTTGCAAGTCAGTGCATCAGTAACACACAAGGACACTGTTCTTCCTGGCTTTAATCTGTATATTCCCCTGGGTTGACTTTCATTGAAACCAGAAATATCTTTCATTTCATGAAGGATTTCTTCATGAGGCATTCTTAAAATTTTGATCTTGATTTTTGGTGCTGCTGACTGATAATCAATCTTTGTTGTATGAATAATATCTTTCAGTATAAATATTTTAATTAAATTTAGCAGGAATTATCATGAATAATATATTTTACCATCAAAAGCAATCACTAATACTGTAATATTTGATGTTTTGAATTTTCTTTACCATATAAAAGCCTTCTCTCTGCATGTTAAGCTAAATCAGCTGTTTAAAAATATAAATACATAAATTTATGGCCCTAAATATTTCACTTTGTCCCACATGTAATTTCACAGGCTCATTGCAAAGTGAGCATGTGGTTTTGACAAATTCAGAATAAGTTCTTGCAGTGTGTGTGGTGTGTGTTACGTAGCTATCAGTGGTGCTAGAAATTTCCAAAGCCAGCTTCACAAATGAGTCTGACAGTGGTGTGAAGTCAGGAGTCTGTGGTTCTTATTGTTTGGAGGCTGGCAAATATTCACAGAGTTGGAGTAAAATGTCATTTGTAGCTGTTTTTTTTTGATGAAGGGTTCACAAAACAAAAGATTTAGAGCTGGCCATAAAAGCTGGGCTTTTTAGATGAGTGGCAAGCCCCAAAAAGGTCCCAAAGAAAGGGGCAAAGAGCAGAGGAGCTCTGGGCACACGAGCTCAGCTGGGCTCACTGCTCTGTTTGGCTCTCTGGGCTTTGTGTTTCTGTAACCGTGGCCAAATAGGAATAAAAGGGAATTTGCAGGTGCTGGATGTGCAGCACAGCAACTCCTTTTGGTCCATGCCTTTTGTTGGTGTCAGCTTGAAATTAGGATGTCAAACTCAGCATATAGAAGGAAAAAAAGTGAAAGGGAAAGAACAACTCTCATAATTATTTTATTCACTAATTGGGCTTAATTTGAAACATAGCTATTTTGGTCCATTAATTTCTGGCTTTGTGCTCCCCTTATTTATCAGAAATTATCTCAACACAGCTGTTCGGTTTTATGAGCAGGCATTTTTTTGGTTTGGG
The DNA here is from genome assembly GCA_013400315.1 of Bombycilla garrulus. Lineage (NCBI taxonomy): Eukaryota > Metazoa > Chordata > Aves > Passeriformes > Bombycillidae > Bombycilla > Bombycilla garrulus. The sequence continues at coordinate 1,216,786 of VXBU01003353.1, read as the reverse complement.
CTACTTAAAAATCTTCCTGACTTGTGCTTTTAACTTTGGTGAAATGATTTCATGTGTCAGTCTGAGCTTTGGTTTCCTTGGATAACTAGGTTTGTGTGTGGAACAGGAGGCACAGAAAATAGTACCCCCTGTAGTCTTTATTTTTCTGTCACGTACTTACTGTTTTAATTTGTTCTTTTTGCTGCTGATTTCTTGGTGAACTCCAGGAAACTGTGGCAAAAACAATATAAAAAGAAAAGCCAGTTCAGGAATATATGAACTTTACTTTATATTCCAACACAAATTTTAGCACTCTGCTTAAGAAAAAATGTGGAGGAAGATTAAATTTACTATGTATTCCTAAACATCCCACCCTTTCTAAGCGAGGCAGTGCTTGGTTGTTTGGAAGCAAGCACTTGCCTGCCTGCAAAGTGAGGGGCGGTGCAGGGAACACCCTGCATGTGAGTTTCAGGCAGAAATGGAAAAGGGGACTGAGAAGAGAGACAACTTTGTGCAGTCTAAAAGCAGCAAGCAGCTGAAGCTCTCCAAAATCAGTAATTGTTTGCTAGAGATTTACATAGTTTTTAAAGGAAAGCCTTGAAATATATTTCTGTAACGTAACACTCAGTAGTCATGTGAAACAATATTATGTCATTGTCCACACATTCCACTTGATGCTGTAGGGAAAATACAGAGATCTACAAATCTATATTTTATCCTGTATAATGTTCACTAAAGCTTTACAGCAAGCTTAATCAGTTGGACATGAATTAATGATGGTTATCAAACAAAAAATAATGAATTCCAAATAAATACTTATTGCATAATTGAAGTCACAAGAATTTTCCATGAATAAAATATATTTGTATTTACAATGCATAAATTCAGTTGTGACACTGTTGGCCATAAACAACTTTCTGATGGAAGTATTGATGAGCTATGTTAAATTAGTAATAGCTTGAATACATTTCTTAATTACATCTCCAACTTTGTGTGCAGAAATGATGTTTGAAGTGAATTGGCTGCCATTTATTTTGACTGTACTAGGGAAAAAAAGATATATATTTTTTTTTTAAATTTTTAAAATCTAGCATACTCAAGAGCCTCAGTTGATGATAGAATGTTTTGGATTATTCTTTTTTGTTTATATATGCAGTGGATGTTATGTAGTTTACTTCTGCTTTGCCTAAGACAATTCAGATAATTTTGTCATCAATACAATAATTAGCACAAGTTCACAAGTATTGGCAAAAACATAAATATGCTACTCTGAGTCTTCTTAAAGTGATACCTTAAGTTTTAGCTTTTATATTTTTCAGATTCTGTGCTGTTTTACTGTGTACCTCTGGGCTTCATATTAAGTGTTGGTGAGCTCTCTTCACAGATTAGGGAGACAAAACAATTCCTTTCTAGCTGGGCACCAAGAACAACCGGTATAAATTTTAGACCCAAGAGTAAAAACAATGGTGAAGAGAGGAGAGAAAAACAGGGAGGATGGAGCTTTGTAACCTGAAGTTATAATTGGACAATTAACTCCAATCTGCTGATGGACCAAAACCCATGAAATTGTGAGGCCTCAGAGCGGTTGTCCATTTTGTGACCATTGCTGGATTGCTCGGGTGTAGCCCCAGGCTCTTGCATTCCCAAGGTGCTTCCTTTCAATAAACACCTATTTTTATTCCTTTTGCTCTCTCTAGCTCGTGTTCCAGGTCAGCCTTTCTAGGCATCAAAAGAGCAAGGCAGAATATACCCAAGAGCTGCATCATTGGTGCATATATGGTGCATGATTGACAGAAAGCTCTTTATGTTTTAAAAACAAATGAACAAAAGTAAAATACGATTTGGAGGTACTTGGGGCTAACTCTGGCGTCATCAGAGTGATCCTGTGCAACCCAGACTATTGGTATTTGGCATTGAAAATGGAAGGTTCAGAGGAGTGGCACCTTTGCTGTGCCCAGGGTTCTGTGAGTTCATGCTGGGCTGTTGAGTGACCAGGGAAAGAAGCGATTTCCAGTCCCAGATGTAGTTTGATGTTGTGGGTTAGTACAGGAACTTTCTAAGCCTCATCATCTCTTTACACACCAGTTCTCTATTCATCAAATGAGAATAACTCTTACCTACACAGCTGGGGCTGTGAAGTTTGTATAACGTTTTTAATCCATCAAGCTGAGCCATCCTCAGTCATTGCAGTGTTAGTTTTGAAAGATGGTTTGAGTGCTTCCAGTTGAATTAGCATCACACATTTCAATGGATGTGAAATTTGGTTTTTAATGAGCATGAACCACCCCCTGCTTTGGAAGCTGTATTATCAGTATTGCTCTCCTGTCTGAGAGCCCTGGTTATGGCCCATAGTAAAATCCTTCTTGCAAAGAGCTCTGAAAGAGAAACAGATAAATAGAAAAGCAAGGAAGTAGGAGTGCATGATAGGCAGGAGCTGTAATGTGTCAGCAATCTTACTGCATTTTGCTCTTCTTTTTTCCTCAGCAAATGGGAAATTTCAGGAGATAATTACAGAACAAATAATGAGTCTTGTCAGCATTAGCCACCCTGAAGAAAGAAGCACAAAATGGTGAATGTTCCAAGGTGCTTGTTTAAAAGTGTTAGTGATATGGGTAAAACAATGGTGGAGGAGTGTGAGGAAAAGTGCAATGGACAGGAAATGAAGAGAGGCTGGGATAATGGGAGGAAGTGTCGGAGCAGAAGTGCAAAAGGAACTGGTATCTCAGACAGAGATTTAATTATTCTTACTGCCCTGTTAACACTGAGAAAAAAATTTGAAGCATAAAACCATGTTGGGGAAAAAAAAAAGCCCGAATGAAGGGCAAAATGAAAAACTGTTCCATGAATAAAATCATTATTTCTTAATAAAGGGCACATGCTCTTGTAGCGTGGGGTCTGATGATCCCTTGGGCTCCTCTTAACCAGCTCACTGCACTTGCACTAAAATCTGAATGGGTTCACAGTGGAAGAAGGGCTTGTGATTTTTGAGAATTGTGACCCAGTAGAAGCACCATCTGTAGAAATGTTCAAGTGTTTCAATTCACAGTTCTGCCTTTGGTCTACCAAAGAATTTTATAGAGATATAAGGAATAAATCCTCCTGAGAAATGATAAAATTCTTCATCCTGAACATTTTAAATACACCAAGATAAAAGAATAAAGAAATATACCATGAAGGGTACAAGGATGTTAGCCCAGGTGGTATCTCCATGGTCCTTCTTTCATTTTTGTATTTTATAGATGTTCATTAAAGGCATGAATACACTTACCTACTTCCTCTTTATTTATGTCCCACCATTAGAAAAAGTTCAGAAGGATAAAATTGAGTGTTTTGTTGTTTGGTTGTTTTTTGGTTTATTTTTGTTTTTTTGTTTTTTTTTCTTGGAATAATGAAGAATTAGAATGAGATTACAGTGCAATTTATACTCCATATCCACCTAGTCTTGGATGCTTTTTCTGACAGAGGCTAGCATTGGGGAGAGTCAGACAGCCTCCCACTTAACAGTTGTGGTAAAATCTGTTTTCCAAAAAAAATACTTTCAACAATAGAGCCACAGAGCATACTAAAATGGCTTCTTTTTTTTTTCTTTTTGGCCCTAATATTTGCAACATTTAGGTCATCCTTAGACCAAGGACAAAGAAACAGTAAGATTTTCACTTTATGGCTCCTATTTCATCACCAGCAGGAGCAGGTCAGAACAATTACAGTACATCTCATAAAACTGTCTGCCTCCCTACTCTGCAATTTGATTATTCTATATAAATTTTCAACTGAAACTGTAAAATCTGCAGTATTTATACTATGACATGAAGCTGTAATGATGTGAAACTTCTCCATTCGCTTATGTCTGTCCACAAAAGTGAGATTTTGAGTAAATTTTGCTCTTTGGAGTCTGTAAGAAAATAACACGGTCTTTATCCTTTAGAGGTCTGTTTTACTGTACCCTGTTATTTCAAAGTTACATAATTTTTTTCATACCCACGTAAAAGAAAAATTGAAACAAATTCCTGCAATATCTGTGGGTTAGATTTGGAAGAGAAAAATGACACGGCACAAAATATTCTTCAGAACTTAACAAGAACTCCACTACTTTACAGCTTAAGAAGAGCAAACTTTTACATCCTTCTGGCAGTGCCAGTTGTGTTCTCTTTCAAATGTTGTCAAAAATTATAAAGCATAAAAGCTTTCAAGCACTGAAGATTAATCCTCTGCCCAGAAAGATATAGATTGTAGTCAAATTCTATAAACCTCGTTTTGCTTCTAGCTACATATTTTTAAGTATAATTCTGAAGCAATATCAAAGCAGATGGTGCAACAGCAGCATTGAAAAAGCATTTGGTGTATTGTAAGTGTCAGGTTAGAATTCACAACCTGATGAATTGCCCACAAGTTCAGTGCTAAAATGGTGCCATTTCTGTTTAAAAATAACTGAGTTAGAAACTATTTTCAGGTCTAGAATTAAAAATAAAAAAAAACAGAATAAATAACCCACATGTCCCTTGTTGTTTTTAAATATTTAAGCGTCAATTGGAATTGTGAAAGGAAGGGTTGTGTGTATTGAATTGCTATAAAACTTTCCGTTTGTTCAGAATTCTCGTGCTGTGTGAACAGTGTTTTCAAAGACCTTTGCAGCTGGTATTGTCAGCACATGCAGTAGATTGGAATTTTACATAATACTTCAGGAGCAAACACTCTTGGCTTTGAAGGAAACTTTGTTTTAAATTCTCAACAATATCACTGGCTGGAAGCAGAGAAATCTTCCTCATGTGATGGGTAAAAATTGACCTTTCTAACTATGAATAATGTCAAGTGCTGAAGCCATTAAAGTTCAGTTTCCTCACAACTATAAGACTACATGATGCTATTTTATATTTCTATTCAGGAGAAAAAAAAAAGGTTAGGATTTTTTTCATACTATAGATAAGAGGAGACAGGTCCCATTTAGCTGGCAATTCCCACAAAGAAATTTGAGGTTTTATACCCCTATTTCAGTGCCAGAGGATTCATGGACCTTCATTTAGAAGCTGAGAAGATAGAGTGCTGTAAGAAACTCTGACATAAGAAGTTTCCAGAGAATAAGAAACTGCTTATTCTGAGGTTTCTCTGCTCTCCTCATTAGGCAGTGGATCCCCACTGGTGGCTGGGTGGCTGAAACCCTGGGTGGCTCTGACACCTGACAGGCTGTGACAGCACCGCTTACCTTGTCCACGGTAACGCAGCCAGTCTTTGGGCGGAGAGCCTGGCAGTGATTTGTTTCTGGAGCTCTGCTGGTTCACTGGCAGCCCTGTGGGCTTTGGGATGTGGAAGGGCAGGGAGTAGTTTGTTTCTAAATGTGCTGCTGTGCTGGAGCAGATGCTCTGGTAGTGGGACTGGCTCACTGTGACAACGCAGTGTTTGATGCTGCTGATCCTGGGTCGCTGACGAGGCCACGAGGGGCCTGGGCCTGCTGCTGCTGAGTTACTGCCATGTTTCACTGTGCCTCTGCTTCTCCCCTGTACAGAGAGCTCTTGCAGGGCTTAGCTGTACGTTTTACCTTTCATTATTCAGATTCTGGATGCAGATATCTTTAAGAGAGGAGGATGACTGGCTTTTTGGACAGAGTTAGCAGTAATACCTGGGGCATCAGTTACACACAGCACCTGCAGTAATTAAATTTCCCAGGCATTGCTGAGAGTTTGGCGCTCCTGCAGTGGAAGTGGAAAGACAGTGGCACTGCAAGTCACCAGGTGTATCCCAGATCTGAGACCCGCTTGTTCTGCTGCAAGGATGAGAAGCTTCCTCCTGTTGGGTTTGGTATGGTTTCCAATATATTGATCCATAGAGAAGGCAGCTGCCTCTCCAGAGATTATAAAAATGAGATGCCTAGCTAGAAGAGCTCCAGTGAGTAACAGGTTTTTGCCTATAAACATATTACATGAGGCATATTGTTTTAAAGATATCCGAAATGCTATACTGAAAAAAAAAAATAATGAGATTCTGAGGTGAGGAAAAGACAAAAGGGGGGGCTCTTTATACATGAGTGAGATTTTTTTTTCTCCTGCTATGAAGCAGAGCTGATGTTTAATCAAAACTTCAGCGAATTTAATATACATTGTAGGTGTTTTAGTACCTATAACCTTATTTCTTGCTTCGTTTCTTGAAAGGAAAATAACCTCTCCCAGGATTTGTTTTTAATGAAATGTAGGTAATGTGTTTTTTGAGCTTACAAGAGTGATGCCATGAGACTGCTCTGGGAGGAAGGTGGGGAGTCCTTTCCCATTTGTCCCTTAAGGACACTGGCCTTGGAAATCACCCTGCAAGCAGGTGCCTCTGCCCAGTCTGTGCTGCTGGTGGCTCTCAGGTGGTGGCAGTGGTGTGTGGTAGAGAGCGTGTTACCTCCACAACTGCCAACCAGTGGTAAAGAACTGTTGTTTCTGCTCTTTCCTCTGGGATAAGTCAGTGCTTTACTAATTAATTAAATGTAGCCTTACAGTTAAAGCAGAAATGTGCATTGTTAATTCCTGCACAGCTGTGAGCTCAGGAGAGGGTGGTTTGCATATTTGTGCAGGTGAGACAACCTTCTTTTCTGCAGAGACTTGGCCTGGAACACCACGGGAAGTTATTCTTAGGGTTTGTCCTGTTATGGTATGAATGCTCAAGTAGCACAATGCAGGATTTGTTTACTTCTAGTTTAAATAGCTGTATTTTTTTTTTTTTGGTGGAATCCTGGTGTTCTATCTTTCTGGCTTTCTAAGGTTCATGTTGTAAACAACCTTGGTGTTTACAAAAAACCTGAAAATTTTCAAGTGAACGAAGTGATTCTTCGCTGGCATGAGAACGGATAATGGTTTGGGCATGTTTTAGGAGGTCTATACTTATTTCCCCTCCTCCTTTAGCTATGTTTGGAAAAGTTGCTGTGTGGCAGCTGATAGGCAGATGAGAAGGATCTGACACCACACTTGAGAGGATATTGCTGGTGTTAGCAGCAGCAGGACCAAAATCAAAGGCAAGAATGAACAGACCAAGAAATCTTGATACTCTTCTGCTGACCTGAAGGTCCAGGAAGGGGCCATGGCTGCTTTCAGTCCTCATTCATGTGCTGCATCCTTTTATCCCTTTTTAACTGTTAAACAATAAAAAAAGAAGTGAGGAATATGCCCTGAGCATTCTCAGCTGTGACACACTGTATTATTTCTTTGGCTGCATTCTATCTTCAGATGATGCCAACAGGTGATATCTAAACCCAGGCTGACTCTGTAGTCCAATATCAAGGACAAGCAATGCTTCCTAGCACTCTGGCCCTCTGAGAAAATGAAAATACTGGGAAGGCTTTGCCCAACTTTCCTACACAAGTGTCTCACACGGCTTCTGCGCTCGGGTTAGTTGCCTTGGAAACTAGTGGCTGTGCACATGGGCACGGAGCAGGGCCGCAGTTTGTGGACGCGGCCCTTGGGGGCCCCATTACTGAATTTCTTATGTTTAGAAATACTTTGTAATAAGGCCCCTGGTGTCACTTATTAGCAGTAAAGTGTAGGGCAGCCTTCATCAGCATCAACTGCCAATTTGTTTCTTATGGAAATGAAGCCACGTTGATGGTGTGAAAGACTTGTTGGAGATTTTCTGCTGGAACAGAATTCTCACTTGTTCTTTTTATGCTGCCACTTGACACACACTTCTCTAATTTGCGTGCTTTTCTACTCATTATATTGATTTCAGCCTTCCCCGTGAAATGAAGTAACAACTTGCAAGGAGAAGATGGGCAGAGAGAGAGGAAATAAACTCATAGAGAACCATTTTATCTGCCTTAAATTACAGTACTGGACTTGAAGCAATTTTAATCTTCACTGACTAATCTGCCTTTCTTTTTTTCTTTTTTTTTTTTCTTTTTTCTTTTTGGCCAAGTTTTGTGCCTTCATCTTTGCTAAATGGTGTTTTGATTCTCTTTAAAATGCAAACTAAAATATTAACATTTAAGGGAATGTCATAGAAATGAATATATGTCTATCTCATTTTTTCTATTAGCTATTTCATTTTTTCTATTACCTCTTAGGAAGTATGGAGATGAGTAAGATATTTAAAAGGCTATAAACTAGCCAGATATCTGATATAAAAACAATTTCAGTTACAAGACAAGTTCTGGATGAAAATCTTGGGTCTAGGGCTATGCGAGACTTTTTTTTGTAGGTGTTGTGGGATTTCTGTAAGTTTGGATTGGTTTATTCTGATATTATGGGTTCACTTGCCTGCAACTGTTGCAAAACTGCCTGTATTGTGTGATAATGTCCCAGAGAACCTGCAGCCTCTGCTTATTGTGGTGAGCAGTCCATAAAACAACAGATCCCCATTCCCTCTGCAATGGAAATGCATAAAGTTCTCTTCAGCTTTGACATCTTTGTGTGCTGGTGAAAGCAAGAGAGAAGAGGGAGACAGAGAAAGGAATTTCACTCTTCCTGTTGAGTACACTGGTGTCTTTCACTGACAGTTGAGAGATATTTGATGGGAAAGGCTAAATACTACTGGAGGAAGCAGGCAAATATGAGAATTTAATTTAAAAACCAAAGATCTTTTGGTATTATCTTTTAATTAAAAATCCCAGAAAATACAAGCCTGGAAAGCTGAGAGAAATGAGAAGGATATACTCAATAAATGGCTTTTTCATGCAATCACTTTTTAGGGCCTTTAAAAAGACTTTGCTTCATGGTTGAATTCCTATAATCTAAGCCATGCATACACTCCTATACACAAAGATCAGCATCTTGTGAGTAAACTCCTTTCTTGTCATTAAGATTTGACATTTCTGTCCATTGTGGCTGCCTCACTGCAACAAACTTTTCTTGGAGGATACACAAACTCCATTTTCAGAAGTGAATTCCAGGAAGGGGCTGCATATGAAATGGGGAGAAGGAGTTATTCTTGTTCATAGAGGCTGACTGGAGAGGCACATGAGTTACTGACATATCCTACACGTTTCAGACAAGAGGGGATATAGAAATCAGAGAAACATGGTGGCCTGTTAGGTTTCTGATCTCATGTAATCTCTCACTGAGTCAGGCTTGTTTTCCTATGGAAAATTCTCTTCGATTTTCTACAGTTGAGTTTTAAATGTCTTTGGTGTTAAGGCATTTGATATTTTCCTTGTGAGATTGTACAAGAGCCAGGATATTTTGTTGGGAGGCTGTCTCCTAATATTCCATTAAAATATAAAAAAAAAAATTTTCTCTACGGAGAAATTCTAATGAAATACTGCCACTGCAAAAAAACTGAGTCTATAAAGGTCCCACAAGAAAAATGGTGAACTCCCTAGACAGGAAAAAAAAAAGGATTAAATTTAAAATGGCAAACAATGGAAGAGAATCCTTTAACAAGAGCAAATCTAAATTGCTTGAACTTCATTGTGCAAAAGGTCTCAGTTTCTGAAGGCTGCTTTTCTTCCACCATCATCTCTTAATTACAGGGAAAACGTCCCTTGAATGCCTGACATCATTTATAATTGGATCTCATTCATTGTTGCTCATGATACTCTCATCATTAAAATTGTTATTTATACATATATGCAAATGATTAATATTTAAAAACCCTTTGAGTTGTGAGCTATGAGTTGTAATTTACTTTTTTTGCTTCCAATTGAATGAGAATATGCATAATTATCACTCAGAATTGTTGTTTCCTCTAAAAAAGATAACCCACCCCAAGACCAGTAAAAAAGATCATTGAAAATATTTCAAGTTGCATCTCTTGAAAGGAAGAGTTAGGTGAGGTATCAGTGGGATTTCACACTGCCCTGTAACCTTTCCTGGTTTATTCTAATTCCCTCTAAGTTGCAGTTACACTTTTTTTCTATCTCCTATGGTTGTTAGGCATGTTGAAGCAATATTTGCTTTCCCAAGGCTGCATCCTAAAGAATAAATCCTGGCCCCTGGGAACAGAAAGTGAGTATTTGCTCTACTGCCCAGTAGAGATGGCTTTTGCATGAGAGGAAGTAAAATAATCAAGTTTCTTCCTTTTTATGCTTGACTCTTCCACCCAGTATCTCAGGGCATTCCCTTTCAAAGTTATTTAGAATGGAGCAGACTGTTGCTATTTTAGCAAAAACCATAAGAATTTTTCTTCTTACTCTTCTTAAAACTCTTCGATGCCTGAAGCTCTGATTTGTTTTCTTCATATGATAGGTTCAAACTCATGTCAATGATTTCTTTTAATTTTGTATTGATATTTTGCTAAATAAGTAAAAGATTAAGTGGTTGCAATCTCTGAGTTATTTGAAATACCTTTTTGTGAATCTTCATTACCTTGGAAGAACTCTTTTGCAATGGCACAGTAATAAAAATGTTCAGAGGAAGGTCAAGATCAGAAGTTGCAGTAGTTTCAAGGTGTATGCCATGTTCTTTGAACCAGCGACCTTGTAAGATTTCATCTAGCACAGAATATCATATTAATTGAGAGAATCATCCCATGAACCACTCACATACACAAACCTCTGTGATCTGTTCTTCTGCATTAATTGTTTCTCTCAGTGGTGGCTGAAACCTGCTCAGCTAAATATGTCAAGGAAAGGGTGTGAGAGGGAGTATTGCAGACTCAAGTGTGTCAGGGTGGGAATCCTGACATTTTCCAGTGGCTGCTGTCAGTCTGAACATTTTGTCTTTGTACACACAGAAATACTTTCACAGGGCTGAGTGTTTTGGAGACTGAGGCAGCCAGATCTGACTGGACCTGACATTTCTCCAGCTGAGCCTTGCAAAGGGCTCCTCCTGGCCGGTATCCTCAGTGTCACATGTCTGCTCTCTTCCTCACCTCCTGCTCAAAACCAAATAAAAATGAAGGCTACTTTCTCTTGGTAGGGGATATATTTAACAGCTCCTCTTTCAATGTCTGTAGCATTAAAGTAAACTTACCCTAAGTGTCGGATGTCTGAAAATTTGCATTTATGAAAACTCCTAGGCTTTTATAACAGCACAGTCTTCTGCCCAAAGCTGTGGCATTGCACATTGAGGATCAAAGTCTATGTGATGTCCTTATCAAGTGAGTGACACTGTCCAGCAAAATTAGAGCAAGCACATCGCCCGGTCAAACCTCCCTGGCTTCTGAGAGCGCAGTGAGATGAAAGGGACTTGGCTGTGTCTGATACCAAACTGCTCTTCCTGAGAATACCTTTAGGTTAGTAGAGATGAAAAGAAGCAAGCAAACAAAACCGCTGTAGATGACTTTCCCCACATACTCCAGATATCTGTGGTAGAACCATGAAGGCTCAGAAGGGATGTCTGAAGATAGAGCAGTGTGATTTTGTGAGAACTGCCTGCTTGGTAATTGAGGACTGACTATTCCCACTCCCTGCTTCCATTCAGGCTCTGCACAGAACCAGTTACAGCTGCTCTTTGAGTGGGGGTGCAGTGATCTCTCTTTGGAAATAATTCCTTCTTAAGCAAGCAAGCCTGGCTGTTTCAGGCATGTGAAGGAATTATGCATGAAAGCAGGGATAGATGCTTCAGTTAACAGCTTCCTTGGAGGCTGTACTTCAGAATAAGCATTGTGCCTTCCCTCCCTTCTGTCTGCTGTCACAAGGGTCCTGACCCAGCTTTATTGCTTGGGAGGATTAATATGCCATTAACACTGCCTTTGCTTACCTAATTCTTCCCCTTGATGTCTCCTGAAGGAGCCTCACCTGTCTGTCCTACAAATGATGTGCAGCCTTTCTAATGCCAGTAACGTTGGGAATCCTCCCCAGACGGGGCACCGGTTTCATTCCGTGGAGTTAAAAATGGTTCGAAATCGGTGCTGTTTGAAGTGCCACTGGGAGCCTGAGTGAAGCCAGATCAGTAGTAGCAGTGGTGGGAAGGTGATGAAAATGTGCCCTGGTGACTTAGATTCCTTGGGATATGTGCGGCCCCAGGCAGAGCAGCTGCTGCACCTGTGTTCCTCCTGCATCCTGCTCCCTGGGGGTTGTTGGTGATGGCTGGAGGAGCCTTGGCCAGTGCTTTGGCAGGTGCTGCCTCTGGGCACTGATTTAAGCCACTTTCAGGCTCCTCCTTTGTGCCGCTCCAGTCTGTATTTCTGGTGCAGCCCGACCTGGCTCTTACATGTGAAGCAGCACTTCACAATGGGCTCATGTTCTGGTGATATTGATCCCCTCAATTTAGCTGTCAGTCTTTTAATTAAAAAATATAATAAAGATCATTAAATAATTCTATGTGCCCTGTGCAAGTTAAAACCCTAAAATTTAATATGAGAGACTTTGTGGGGCTGGAGGGGGATTGAAACAAGACTTGACTGAAGGTGCAAATTGGTGGAAAAGAGCACATGATGGTTACAAAATAAAAATGTTAGTTTATATTTTTTGAAAAAGATAAGCTTATTGGAGCAAGCTTATTTATTTGGACACTTTGACCTTTGGAAGTAATACAGTGAAATATGCTAACACAGACTCCTATTTTTCTTTTTAAATATTTATTCAGAGCCCTATAAAAATAACAATCTTGTTTTCAGAAAGGATTTGGTATAATCACGGGGTGTTTACAGTTACGATTAAGGTACTTGTGGCACTTGCTGCCAATTAATTTAGTTGATGTAAAACCCTGAGTACATGTTAAGAGGGCAGGATTTCCCTACCTGAATTGAGCCTTCCTCAAAGAGCAGCAGGAAGAGTGTGTGTGGAAGAGAGAAGGAGAAAGCCAAGTACAACAGAAAACCTTGGTCTCAAAAGGACCTGAAGCAGGACAGAACTGGGCCTTGGGGTAGCTAAAAAATATCTTCATCATCTTGAATTTCTTTTAAAAGTTGTTTTTTTAATCTAATCTGCCAATTGACCTTACCTGTTCCCTTAAGAGAAACAAGCTTTGCGTTAGAATTTTGACTCAAATGTTAAAATTTTGTGTGATTTAAATTAGATGCAGTTTGGGCCCTGAGCAATTTTCTGTTTCTCCTGATGACACTGCAGTGTTACAGAAAGGAGAGGAAGGTGACAAGTTTAACCTGTTATGTAATAGTAGCTGCTCCCAGGATTATTTCTTTTTGCAAGTAAAGAAGTAGCCAAGGTGTGATTCACTCCTATAGGATTACAAAGGCAGCCTCCTTGACTGGTACGTGGCTGAAGCTGTCAGTTCAACTTTTTTTCATGTAAAGGAAGGGTTAATTTGGGGAAAATACATTTTCCCTAATCTTATCTCAGCACGGAGCTGAGTTCAGATGTGTCCGTGTCCTGTAACCCCAGCACAGCTCCAGGTTTGGGAGAGGAGCTGCAGTGCCAGGACTGAGGTGCAGCTCTGCAGCTCCTCCCTGGTTGGACACAACCTCTTTGCTTCTGCTTCTGGCTGCTTCTGCCAAGCAAATTAGAGCAAGGAGAGGAGTTATGAAATCAAGATCAGCAAACAGATGGGGAAGGGAAAAGGAGAATTTCCTGCCGTGATGGCTCATCTGGCTGGCTGTGTTTTGGGCCACTCTTTGGTACCCTGTATTTCTCCACTCCTGGCCTGAAGCTCACATATTTAATCTAGATTCCCTTTTAAAAAGGGAGTCAGGCAAAAGAAAGGAGGAAAAAATAAAGCGCTTGAAAGAAATTCAACATTTGAAATTGTAAAACTCTGAACACTGACTAAATCTTGCTCCCTTGCAATATTAGATGATTCCTTTATGCAGTGATGTTTTAGATTCCCTGGTTTTATTTTTATTTGGCTCTATTCCACTTGAAACTGTAATCCTTTAGGAATTCTCTCTAGTAAACTCCTATTCAAACCACTGGGGATTTCAGCAATCTGTTGGCACAGTCTTTCACCATGTTTTTGAGTTATTTATAGATATGGTCTTGCATCACTGAAATATTTCTGCATATTGTTCCAGACAAAGACAGTAATATGTCGCTGTGTATCCCCTGACTTTCCTCCAAGGCCTTGTTTTTCCCAGAGTGAAAAAAAATACTTTATAGAAGAGTGGGAGCTGTCTGACTACGAAATGGGCTTGAATAACAACACCAGGCTCTCAGATGAAATCTTGTACTCTAGATGAATCATCAAGTGCTCATTAAACATCTATCTAGTCTAGGAAGAGATAAAATATCTTCCTCTTGATGTTACCCTTAGGATCTGGACAAAAAATAATTCTGTATTGGAACATGAAAACAGCAAACTTGACCAAACCATCAGCTGTAGTAGTTTCCCTTCTATTTGATTTCAACCTAAGAAACCCTCAGCTCTTGCTATTATAATAAAACCAGCATAAGAACACTCATTATTCTTAGAAGGCCTTGTAGGGAAGCATGGAAGGGGTGGTGTCACATTCCATCCTCTTTGGAGAAATTACCCTTTGGCTCAGATATCAAAAAAACACCAACATACGAAAGAGCACCAGGGCACACCATGAAACCAAAGACATCGGGCAGCCTTAAGACCTGTTTTAGTCTGCATCTTTCTCCTGTAAACTCAGTTTCATGGCAGGAAGGTCACATTTTGAATAAGAAATAGATATAAGGCTGTGATGAGGAATAAGTTTTTGTCTTCTTGAATCCCATTGTAGGAATGGCAGCTGTGGATCACGCCAATACTTTTGATTCAGCTCTTCACTACATTCTTTATTTGGCATCAGATTTCTTTGCAAGTATCAGTTTTCCCGGCCTGGGCAATGACAGAGTCTGATGCCACAGTGGAAGCTCTGCCATGCTATCACTGAATTTAATTCCCTCTTCCCAGTGCTATGTGACCCCTTATTTGCCCTGTGCTTGGCAAGGGCTACAGCAATTCTGTTCATCCTGCAGTCTCATTGTATTTCAATTGTGTTTTATTTTAACCCAGGTTTAACTTGTGTTGCAAGGCTACAGACTTAAACAAATTTTAAACTATAACAAATTTTCAATTTTGTGTTTGCACAAATATTATTTTTAATTTTTTCCTTGTCTAGTTTATCTCTAGTCTCATCGAATAAAACTTTCAGATCTGGAAAATCATGCAAAGTAACTGTCGTGTGTATGATTTGCTTTGCTTTTTTCATTCCCCATTTAATTGAGAAGCCACAAGAACAGTTTTTAGCCTTCTCATTACTTAATCTTAATTGCAATATCTATTAATTTATATTGTGTTAGTACTTTAATGATGTGAGAGCCAGTAAGTAGCTCTTGTTCATTAGCCATATAAATGCTGTGTGTTTGAGGTCTGGGTAGTTTTCTGGGGGTTTTCTTGGTTTCCATTTTTTTTTAATTCACCTTATGTCAGCTTTTTTGCATGTAGAATACTGTAAGGGTTAATGAGGGAAAGATTTTCATTCATACCAAGCTAAAATACCTCCAAAGCAATCTTAGTGGAATTGTTAATTTGCTATGAACAAATGTCTCAATTAAAGCTGCTTTTACATTTTCTCATAATTTTCTGATGAACTATTAAATAGATGAACTTAGTTTTAAATCCCTTTGGCAATTCCTGTTCTGTTTAGTGGAGAAAACTCCTGTCAGGTTTGCATCATTTTTGGATAAAAGGCTGTCACTGGGTGAGGAAGGTGGCCAAACTCCTGGATAACAAGCGACCTGCCTTGCGTTGTGTGTGGTGTTTGCCGTGTGGGATCTTTCCTGTGAAGGTGAAGGGCAGCTGGGGCAGAACAGCTGCAAAAACACAGGACTGGCAGAAGCCAAGAATGCCAGGAGGTGTGTCAGTACTGAGATTTCTGCCTTTAATTTGGGAGAGCTGTGGTTTGCCCGTGTCGTGTTTGAGGGAGAACAGAGCGGGAATGAAGATGGAGTGACTTGACATTGTGTGGCTGCAAATAAAAGTTACAAACCCTCAGCATTTCCACACAGGACTTGGAATTTGATCTCCTGCTAACATGATGTTAGTTTTACTCTGAAAAAAATTAATATGTGAATCCAGAAAGTATCAGTAACCCTGGAGCTTGCTTAACATTGTAAAATATTCAAGAGGTGTTGGATGAAAATTGGGCAGTAGGCATTTTTTATTAAACGGTATGGATTTCAAATATTTGAGAAAGAGTTCTGCTTCGATGTCAAAAAGGCAAAGAATTAGCAACAGAAGCTTACATTTTACATGAACAATGGTGTTTTACTGCCAACTTACTTTTGTTGAATACCAGGCCACAAAAGGAAGCAGAGAAGGATGAGTTGTGGCTGCAGAGAGTGATGAGACTTGTGAGATGTTAAAATTGCAGAGTTTATGGGCAGCCCCACTGTCTTCCTCACTTGTGCATCATCCTAGAAAAAGTGCTAAAGCTTATCTTTATTTAATGCTGTTCAGTCCTGTGTGTAATTTGCAAGAGCACGAGGTGGTGAGGAAAAGAACTTGAGAGCATTTTCTGTAGGAGGCATCTTGCTTTTCCACGCTTGGTTTGTACAAGCAAGGAGTCACAAAGAGCAGCTTTGAAATATAGAGGATCTCCCATTCCTGTTTGGTCCTCCTGACCTATAAAAGAGACATTAATGGCTTTGTACAGTTTTCTGCTTTGTGTCTGGAAGGAAAATCAGAATGTAAAGTAATTTAAGGTTGTTGCTTGAATTTTAAAATGTGCAAAATTTATGTGGATAGCATCATAGAATAGAATAATGGAATCATTAAGGTTGGAAAAGACCTCCAACATCATGAAGTCCAACCTGTGCCCTTGTCACCCAGCCCAAAGCACTGAGTGCCACATCCAGTCATTCCCTGGACACCCCCAGGGATGGAGGAATCACCACCTCCCTGAGCAGCCCCTTCAAATGTTTGATAACTCCTTCAGTGAAAGAATTTTTCTTGATATCCAACCTTTACCTCTTCTGGCATAGCCTGAGGCCATTTCTCCTTATCCTGCCTCTTATTCCCTCAGAGAAGAGAGCAACCCCCACCTCTCTCTGACCCTCTTTCAGACAGCTGTGGAGAGCTATGAGGTCTCCCCTGAGCCTCCTCTTCTCCAAACTAGACAACCCCAGTCCCTCAGGTGCCAAGGAGGCTGCAATATCACCATCAGGTATTTTGGGCTACCTCAAGTTTGTTGTGGAGCTTTAACTGCTCCCATTTACATCTGCTCATAATTGCTTTTCAGCAAAATTTGTCTTTAACTTCCACCACCCTGATTGCTTTACTTGGCATTAGTCCTCTCGTGCTTGTCTACCATTGCCATCAAACCTCAAACCAGAAGGGATCCATCTTTTCCCATGTTCTCCTTTGAGAGCACCCGGAGAAACTTTTTTGCATGGATCTTTCGGGTGACTGAGAATTCCAGAGGATGTGTTTGCACTTGTTGGAGGTAAGAGCTCCTTGCTCTGAGCCCTCATTCTGGAGACTTCCTTCTGCTCACAGCTGGTTCTTTTCCTGTTAGATTCTGTGAAAACCAATTGAGAAAATGAAGCATCCTCAAATACAAGCAGCAGACCCCCGTGCAGGCTGATAGCTTTCCTTACAGGAGAGCACAACTGCAGCAAAACAATGCAATAAAGGACACAGATAATAAACCCAAAGCAGTTAATCACCTTCAGCATGCCCTTCACCGAAGGCAAGGAGCTGCCCTCCACCTCTGTGTACTGCCATCCACCATACAAACAAACCCTACAGAAATCTAATTATCTCAACTAATGCTGAGTATTTCCAGTGCTACGGTCACAGGAATGTTCAGTTGAAGCAGTCCTTTCCCTGGCAGGTTCATTTGTCAAAACCAGAACGTGTTGTAGAACATTTTGCTAAGTTCCTGCTGAAATGAGGGTAGGTCTCTCAAAGATCCCTTCAGGAGGTGCCTGGTGAGATGCTCTGCAGACCCCTCAGGTTACTGCTGGTGCAGGGGGCAGGTCAGTGTTTGGGGGATGTAGCATTTCTAGGGCTAGGAGAGGATAAAGCAAAAGTTATGGATTGTGTCTCTGTCTCTCTGCACCAGCAGGTTGGATGCCTGAAAATGCATAGCTAGAAGTGTTTGGGTGGCTTGCTGCCAAGCATAACAATTGTTCCTCAAGCAGTTTCAAACTTTTCTTTCGCAGAAAATTCTAAAATGTAATCCTTTCTCCTACAAAGCTCAGTTTAAAAGAGAAAGAACAACTCTTGAGAATTGGAAAATGTGTGTTGATGAGCACGGCTCTTTGTTACAATATGTTGCTGAATTTTAGATGTTTGTAATGCTACATATTGGAGGTAATTCCCTGATTCAGAACACCTGTTTGTACCAGAATGTTTTGGGTTTCTTTTCTTTTTTTTAACCATCCTGGCTTTTTGGAGATGAAAAGAATGTGTCTGGTGTGTAAAATGCTTTGATTTATCAGAGGTAAGCCCTGCTGTTAGCAGAGATAAAGGACCTTGTTTACAAGGTGTCTATATCCTTAGAAAAAAAGGAGTTTCCAATAATTGAATAAGGTGTTGTGAATGTATAGATTAAACTAGAAGGCCAACAGCAAGCAGGATGAACTTCAAAAGAACAGCTTCTCATCTCTCTGGGGACCTTCATTAACGAGTCACCAGATAGGCAATTACTGTACAGTTCTTATAATGACCGGGATCAGACACAAGCAATCAGCACAGTAGGCAGCAAGAAAGCAAGCAGAAAGAACCTGTGAAAATATGCCATTAAATCTTAATTATTCTTCAAAAGAAAACAAGCACAACTAGGGGGCAAATAACTGTAAGGATTATATAGAACTGTATCCAAACCTGCTGGCTCAGGGCAATGATATTTAGTTATTAGCAGCATCAACGTTTATTTAAAGCTAAGCATTATGTTCATAGACCATTCCGAGGTGTATTTTCCACCTGTTTGTTGTAAGCCTGAGGAAGAGCAACTGATTGCTGCCACAGGATTGTTCTCCAAATCAGGACACATACCCTGTCCCCCTATTATTTTTATCTCTATTCCACTACTCTCTAGAAACAGCAGCAAAGCCTGGGGCCCCAGGCGGATGTGGAGAAAATGAGAGACAGCTTTTCCCAGAAGAATGACTCAAATTGATAAAGCAGGACAGGCCATTATGGGAGGGCAAAGAGGTCATTGGGGCTG
Source organism: Bombycilla garrulus (assembly GCA_013400315.1). NCBI lineage: Eukaryota > Metazoa > Chordata > Aves > Passeriformes > Bombycillidae > Bombycilla > Bombycilla garrulus. Next base: position 1,197,889 of record VXBU01003353.1, on the reverse strand, counting down.
CACAACACCACCAGGTCTGATGAAGTCTCAGCCCAACACCCCTAAAGGATTTTTATGCAGCAGCTTTAGTCTGGGTCCGAGGGGCTTATTTACCAGGGAAGGCTCCCCAGGTCCTGGATTGCATAAGTGGTTCCTTTGCAGCTAAGTGGGCCCATTTAGCTCACTGGAATTCTCTGGGGAAATCTTTTAATGATTATGAGAATGAATTTGTTGACTCATCCTTCTTTGTAAGAAATAATTATGAACTTATAAATAATATAGGCCCTGTGCACTCCCTGTTATTGGGGAGGAGGAGGACTCAGAAAAGGAGGTATTGAGTAGTAGCTACAAAATTCCAGGTCTTTTATTTGCCCTGAATTGCCTTTTAAAAAGCAATCTTATGCAGTGGACCACAAAGGCCATCCTCATGGCTGCCTGGCAGCAAAGGTCTTTTTTTCTTTTTTTTGTCTCTGTCCTCCAAAGTGTCATTATACATGTAAACTCACTTTGGTCTGTCTGAAAAGCTGTTCAATATCCAGTACAATGTTGGGTGTATTACTTCACCATGTAAGTGAACCACCCACTTTTCTTCTTGGTGTGTGTAAATTGCTTCAGTCTTTCAAGAATTAAAGTTGTTTAGGATCAAGAGGACAAAAAAGCAAACCTCAAAGTAGTTGTACTGTTAGCACAATTTTCATTAGTCTGAAGCCCAAAGTCCTCCAAGGCTGAGGTCTGAGAAATGGACTTGAGATGTTTTTCTACTTCTTGAGAAGCATATTAGTAGTAGATGAGAGAGGAAAAAAATCCTAACAAAGAAGTCATGGTGTTTCTAATGGCAATGCAACACTGATCTGTAAGTTCTATGAAATTTACTGTCTCCCTCTACACCTAGGGAGATTTAAGTTTAAAATTGCTAATTCCAGATAACCTTTCTTCACAGAAGCACATGGAGGAAGTTACTTATTTGCACAGTTGTGTGGATTTAGCTCCAGAGTATTGTATGACTAATTGTCTAATGACTTTTCCTGAGTGTTTTTCATAGTGCTCCATACTTTCCCTGCAGAAAGAATAATTATGTAAATAACTATTATCAGAACATAGTGTGCTGCTAAAAAGTGTAAGATGCATTGTAAGATCACATATTTGTATAATAAGTCTGTCTCTGTGAAAGATAAAAGTGAATATTGAAGCTGTGGTTTATTTATATCCATTTCTGTGTACTCATCACCTAAGGTAGTTTAACAATTTAAAGATTTGTTCTATCTGATAGGGAGTATTCAATGAGGGAAACCCCCAAAGGGAATAGAAACATTTTGCATTCAGAGCTCCCAACAATGGGAGCTGAAAGTGATGATACATCAGAGCTTTTGATTTTGGTGTTGACTGTCACAATGATAATCCCTCAGTAAGGATTCCTTTCGTTTTCTTGGGAAATCAAACAAGATAACAGGAATAATTAATCTGTTGTTCTTTTTATCGTTACTGATCCCTGAAACATTAAAAAAATAATGTCCTAATCTTTCATCTCTGTATTCTAAATCACTGTTTAACTTGGTTCTTGAAAACAATATTTAGTTATTAATCTAAAGTAAGTGATATGTCCCCAAGTTAGTTGGGAGGGAGAAGGATGCATTTGAGAGGGTTCTGCTTTCATCACCAACTAATATTAAAACTGAAAAGCTGATATAACTTGTTACAATAGAACAATTCAGCCAAATTGCAAAACAGCAAGATAAAATCATAGATAAATCAAACTTCTTCCTATAAAATTTTAATTTATTGGAAAAGTTTTAGGATGTCTGGGTTTATTTTCCATAAAACTAGATTACAAAATAAGAAATTTAATTTAGTAACTAAATCTTGATAACATTTATTTTAAGCATAATTATTGAGCCAAATAGATGTCATAGACTAAATCTCAATTCCAAACATGAAGTTTTCTAAATAAGAACTCGTGGTAGTTGCACAGATTCTGAAGTTTTATGTTTTGATATTCTAATTATGAAGTATTCACGGATTTTCTTCTCCTCCCTTATCATGCATTTAGAAAATCTCTTGCCACTCCTGCTTCTTCTAAAGCAGCCAAAAATGGCAGAATTGCCCGCTGATTCAGGATGAGCCCAGTGACTGCAGTGCCCCTGTGCTGCTCCAGGAGCTCTCTGTCATCTGCTCACCCCACATTCATGAGCCAGAGTCCTGCAAAGTCTCATCTGGTTTTGCCAGGGGTTCCTGATTCTCCCTCAGTGACCCAACCTTTCTGAAAACTGTGAAAAATGGTACATATGAATTTTTGCTTGGTCACTATCTAACACAAGGATTTATCAGCTGTTCTTCTACAGTAGGGGATAGAGGATCAGTTGCACACTGCTGTGTATCCAATCTGTAGATGTTGCTGCCAATTTCTGTGGGGATCTGTGGAGCAATCAGGGCCACGTAACTTGCTGAGGTCACCTTACAAACTCTCACAATTGATGTTAAAATTCAAGAGCTCGTGGCTCCCACATCTCTATGCAGCTTATCAGCAGTGGTATCATTTAATTGTTATACAACCTTTAGTTTTGCACTGGAATGTTGTTGTATTTTAGCAATTAATACTGTCAATCTTGCCTGTTTCGTTTCTGTATGAGGTAAGAGATAGTTATTGTCAATTGCATTGAGGATGTGACATGAGCTCGTGACCTGAGCACAAAGATCCTCTTTGGCAAGACTTTTTCTTTTTTTTTTTTTTTCCCCAGACTTTACTTTTTGTTACTGTTGCATATAGGTAAAGCCTTGTAAAATAAGGGGCTTGTTAGCCTTGTAAAATCATGGCTCTGGCCTGGTACTTGGGCTAAGTAGAGGAGGGCTATGGGAAAGTGACTCACCTGAATTAGAGGTAGAAAAACAAGTTGATATAACTGTTACATGTTCACATTGGGGTGTATCGTGGTTGGTTGGATCATGTTTGTTATGATTTAAAACTAACTGATAAAGGCCTAACTGCTTAAAAAGGCCTGGTTTTTGCAATAAAAGGCTCTCTTTTGCACCTGCCTGGGGATTCTGTGTCGATCTGTTTCATTCATTACTTCACATTTTTTTCTTTGCTCTCCTATTCACCCTTTTCTATTTTTCTTGGTACTTTTGATGCCAATTGGGCTGGCAGGTCAAGGTGAGCAATTGCTTTTCCGTGTCTGCAAATGGCACAGATCACCTCTGTAATGCTCTTGGATGCTGCTGTGACCTGGGGCAAACCTCAGTTCCCTTCTAAATGCAGATCTTTGGAGCTGGGTTAAAACTGATCCCAAAGTTTGTCTTGCAGTCTGTATTATTCAGAATATGGTTTCTAGCATTTAACTTCAATGACTTGATTTGTTTTACTGTTAATGGTAACTTTGTGTCAGATTCCCTTTTGAAGTTTGCTCTCTGCTTTTGTGTCAGCACCTGAGTTCTGACAGGTTCTGATCATGGCCAAGGAATGGAGCTTTTGTTGTTTGGGGAGGTTGTTTTGACTGAGGATTTTGTCCACGGCAGGATGTATGACAACGATACACATGCTGCACAGGTCAGACTGTGCATAGATACTTTTGAAAGCAATTGAATTATCAAGCTGTCCCAAACTTCAAGAGCAATCTAATAGGGAAAAAAAGAGGAAATGTGCAAGGTAAACTGCTCAATTGGGTTGCTTTGTTTATGAAGTCTCAGTTTAAATGTAAAACTAGTAGGTACCTTCCAGATGGATGTTTACTAAAAGCCAGGGACTTTAAAGATACCTATAGACTTTTAAATATCTAACTTCAAATGCATATCTAAGTTTTATCTTACATGAGTTTATTTACACTGGGATATATTCTCAGCAAATCAAATCCCTTACAGAGTTCTGACAATAGGATTTGGGGGTTTTGGGGCAGGGGCTTTGGGGCTGAACAGCTCTCCTGCCCTTGGAGAGTCTTGGGTTAGCCAAGTGTTACAGCAGTGTGGGATGAGTGTCTCCAGGTGTGGGATCTCCCCTCACAGAAGGCTCAGCAGAAGTAAGAAATAGCAGAGCAGGACGTACAGGCTGAGTGCTTAAATAATATCAAATCTCACCGTTGATTTTTCCTCCTCGAAGTTCAAAGTGAGTTAATTGCTGTGCAGTTCCTGCTGTACATGTGTGTGTTATTTTGGAGAGGCAATGAAGTCTGGGCTGGCTAGCTCCTCAAACAACTTCATGGGTTTCTTCCATTCCCTAGACAGGAGAGGAGCTTTCCCTAGTTTCATTCTGCACTGTCTGGCCACAATTAATGGGGTAAATACTGTTTAACACCCTAACTTTACCACAATTAATAGGGTAAATACTGTTTAACACCCTAACTTTACCACAATTAATAGGGTAAATACTGTTTATGGAGTAAATACTGTTTTTAAAGCTTGCTTACCAGAAGATTTATAAATCTAAGTTCATCTAAATTGTTGTCTTTTACTGCTTTTTCCAAACCAACCCACAGAGCAAATGAAGTTTTTTATTGTAAATATTCCCATGACCTGGTCTAACCACAAAGTATTATTGGATTAATGAGGATCATTCCCATGTCCTTCAGTTCTGTTTACATCATTAAAAGTATCTAAGTAGCATATAAAGAAAAAAAAAACTAGGTCATTCTATCTCAAAAGATTTAAACTTAAGTTAGAAGATTAAGCATACCTGTTACAACAACAGAAAGCATTTTATAGAAGTAAATTGTTAGCAATAGCTAGAGAAAGACCAAAGAAAACATTTTTACTTGATTCACAATGAATAATTTTGCCTTGCTGCTAGTTTTCTTCTTGAAATATAAGCCGGAGAGATATTTCATCATTAACCTTTTGAACCGGGCCAAGTATAATTGGCAATTCTCCTGCCACGTCCATTTGTCTGTATTATGCTGTTCCTCTTATAGAAGAAATAATTGTCATTTTTTTCTGTGTACAGCTTTTTTTTTTTTTTTATTTCCCAGCCAACCTTTGCAAGTATTAAGACACCAAATGATATCCTGTTCTATCTAGGTTTACCCAACAGCAATTTGTGGTTGTACATAAAAATATTTCAATACATTCAATACCAAAGAGGAGTGCAACTGAGAAATTCTGTTGAGCAGATTGGATTATTACCCTTGCCTCTGTTTAAGCCTGGCAACAGTGTTCTTGGAGATGATTTTGCTGTCTCCTGACATGCCATAACACACAGCAGAGGCTCGCAAGCCGTGCCATGACACAGACCTATCTTGTCTGAAATCACCCACTGTCAGTAATAACGCCCTTTGTTTACTGAAGAGCTAATCAAAAATTTGCCCAGCTGTAACTGGAATTGCCTTTTAATATCTTAGCTGTCAGGCTGCAAGGATGTCTTTTTGACATGATATTTGCAGGAATATATATTACACAGTAACAGATAACAGAATAGCCTTAACATCTGGAGAAGAGCCTACCTTCAATCAAAATAAAGGGTGATCTTTTTCAATACGTTCCTGACAAGTGGGAGATTTCAGAGAGGGGCTACACTCAGGTTTTTTAATGGTCTTTACTTAACGAATCAGTATCCTTTTTTCCCTGTTGGTTGCTTGCTGATTGCTGAATATTTGCCCTTTGCCCCTAATCATTATTTAATACATTAAAAAATACACCATCAGGGACATAATTTTTATTTCTCCTATTAGTTATGCTTCTGCTGAGTGCACTGTTCACTAGCGAGCACTAGCATGCTGTTTTACAGTAGAAATGACACAAAAGGGGCACACATTTTCATTAGAAAGGCAATTATCAGGCTGGTGGTTGGTGCTTTACTGCTCCTTTGGCCCACGATTTATTATGTAAGACAGAAACTGGAGTAATATGTTTTGATACATCTGCCTCAGTCCAGCAAACTTTTAAAGTCCATGGGTGTTCTGCCCTTGACCTTCTCCTGAGCTGAATGCAGAGCACTTGGCTGGTGGAATACCAGGAGCATCTTGAGATGAACAGATAAAAGCCATTAGAGAGGGATTGGATATTATCACTTTTGGCTTTGCTTTTATTACACTGTGAAATACTCTTTTGGTGGTATATCTGCCCAATTCTGACTTCTCAGATCTCTGAATTAAATCCAGGCTAAATTAACAGTCCTGGAAAGCAGCTGCTATCGAGACACTGTATCAGAAGCCTCTGAATGTTACAATTTTATATTAAAAGCTTACAGTGAAGTGATTTAGTGGCCCATAAACCTAACAGTTCCAGAAGTCTAAATCTTTGTACAGTTTCTTTTGAGGTTTGGGATTGCTTCCCAAAAGAGAGTATACGCACACAAAAGATGAAATGTTATGTCATCCCAGACCTTCAGTGACTGCGTCAACAAGCACGGGGTGTGCAGGACAGAAGGGGTTTTTAATCCATCCGATTATTTTATTTTTTTTCTTTAAAGCTATAACTTGAATCTGTTAGGAATTAATTTCTTACTTTAATAGGTACAGACTTGCAACATTTTTATGACCCTCTTTTTGGATGACTTTGTGTTTTGTAAATCACATTATTTCTGTCTAGTTTTATTTGAGAAACCAGAATACTAAGAATAAAATTTTGAACTCCTGAGATTAGGAATTTTAGATTCTTAACTTTTGATGACTCATTGCAATAAATTTCCATTATCCTGCATTGTGTAATTCCAAATTTTTATCAGGGTTTGTAAATTAAACCTCCGGACTCTAAAGCATTGATTAGGGCAATATTGTTGAGAAAGTCAAGGACTGGACTGTGAAGGGAAACTATAATCTCACTTGTCTTCAAACCACTTTAGTATTACTAGAAATTAGTTTTTGTTTAAAACATATTGTGTCCAATTTCTGATATAGAAAAAATGAGAAAAGCAGACATTGTCTTAATACCTTCAAATATGGGGACACTGGTGATTTTAATTTTTTTCCTAATTGGGGTTCAGCTACCTGTACAGGAATGATACAGCTCCATTGAGATTTTTAATCCAGGAGCCAGCCACGTATCTGCAAACAATTCATATTCTATGCAAATGTGACTCTGCAGGCAGGAGTAGCAGGCTGAGAGCTCTGGTGGGACAACCCTGTCCTCCTCAGCTGGGACTGAGGAATTTTAGGGAGCTGGGCTCCCTAAAGTGCTGTGATAATTTCTCATTGTGTGACTTAACAAAGGCAGAAGGAATACTTTCTAAAAACACTTTAGAAGGCTTTTTTTCAATATCTTTAGTTCTGAGACAGCATTAACTGCTGAATAGTGAAAGTAATAGGGATCACTCAGCCTGCCTTAAGGCCATGACAAAACTCTAATCTGTTTGCTGATAATTCTGCAGCCCTGTGAAGTGTTCTCATTTGCTCTATAAATTGTGCTGAAGAATAGCCTTTTTTGGAATAACAATATAGTAATTTCTCTATGTTTACATAGTGTATAAGTAGTTAAAATGGAAAACAGCCTAAATCCAATAGCTTCTTAAGATATTGCACACCCATCAAAGTAAACTGGAACCCAACAGATCAATAGTTAAATACCATTAAAAAGAGTTTTGAGAAAAAATCATAATTGACTTTGCCATATGCTTCATTTTCTTACTACACTATCTTCAGAGTGAAACACAATCACCGTTCATAGAGAAGCTAATTATCCACTGTCAATTAAGCCCTCAATAACTGATCTCTTGACAGCTGGTAATAAGTCCCAAACCCCATTGCAAATTGCATTAAAATACATGTTTATCCACTGGAGAAAGATGGGGAGCGCAGCTCACGCGTTCTCGAAATTCTACAGCCAGAAACTATTGCTTTTTCAAGACAGCTTTCCTTGCACTTCAGCTTTGGGTTTTCCTCTTTTCAGACTTCTTAAGTCTTGCTCATTTCAGATGGCATTTGCGTTGTCTCTTCAGTGAGCATATGAAACTGTGCTGAGACAACCTGGCAGGTTTTGCCTAAATGTTTGTGTAAAGTGGCCTTTATTTGTATAGCTTCGCTGAGGAAGTGCAGGTGTTCACTAAATTTTGCAAGTAGCAAGTGAAATGGGAGAAGAACTGATTTGCAAGTTCAACAGGTCACTGGGATCAACTCTTCCAGGTTTTAAACTGTCCCATCTTAAAGGTTGGGACCACGAAGAAATAATCTTTCTCAGATGAGCTCTGTTTCACCTCCCAGATTTGTTTCCCTCCTGCTTTGATCTGCCCTGAGGGCTTCTATGTGCTCTCCTTACAGCTTTCTGCCATGGAACTACTCTAGGAACTACTTTATAGATGAAGATTTGAAAGGTCAAAGCTCATTTAGCTTTGTTCCATTAAAAAAAAAAAACCCAACAAAAAAAAACCAAAACAAAAAAAAAAAAAAAAAACAAAAAAAAAAAAACCAACGACAATAAAAAAAACCCCACAAAAAACCAAACAATCTAGTGGGAGTCAGAGAGAGGGAAACAGAAATATGACAATAAAAGTTTTATGACTGTTCTTAAATGTAAATAAATATATAAAGTGCTTTATTTGGAAGAATAAGAAGTACAAAATCATGTTATTTTGATTACAAAGAATCATGTGATAAAATTAAAGGAATGGGGATCAATTCTGTCTATGCAAGTTTTAAATGTCAGGTGAATGTGGCAAATTTTGGCCAGCTTTCTATTGATTATTTGTATCTGTTCCTGCAGTAATGCATTTACTCAATAAATACCCACAGCTGAAAGGGTTCCTCATTGTTACCTTCAGACAGTTTTTCATTGTGTCTAAAATCCAATCTATTGGCCCAATTCTGCAACAGCTCTGTAGAAAACTTACCTTTCAACTTTAAAGGCTAAAGAATCTAAATTGCTTTATGCCATAATTTGTTCTTTTAAAGATTTGTTCTAACATTTTCACAGGGATAGTGCAAATTGATTAATTAATAGGTACAAAGTATATTTGTATCTTTGTGTTAAAAGACCTCCTCTGTATCTGCCTATCTTGTTCTCCCCTGCAGATGTATTTAAGTTCTTATTTTTAAAGCATATTATTATTCACAAAGGAGGAAACTAAAATGTTTCTAGGGATTGGTCCTCCTTCTTAGGCATCCCCATTTTTCAGTGCTTTTGGTTGGTGATAAAGCCTGTTGTGGAGCAGTGAATCAATCGATGACTGGTGTAACCTTTTCTTTTAATTGTCACCATCTCCACTACAGAGATCGAATCTTTTTTCTCCTTTTTTTTTTTTTTTTTTCTTTCCCTTTCTTGACACTTAAGAAAGGAATTGCCATGAAAATGAACGGTCTTTAGTACACTTCCTTTTTTTTCCCCTCATCACACCAGCATGCAGATCCATCTATCACTACTGTAATGTGCTTTTGAGGTGTAAAAGGCTATTTAGTACATCTTATTAACTACCTTAGCATAATGGCAGCATCAGAATTGAGAGTACTTTTCATTCTCCGAACAATTGGGGTACTTCTAAGTAGAGGAATAAGTGAGTTCTGTAAGCAAGAACATCAGGAGACACAGATAAGTTAGTGATATTATAAGAACCTTGAAAATAATTCTCTTAATGCTCCTTTTATATTTCTTTAATTAAACTTTATATTCTGATAACTCTAAGTAGTCAAGATCTTTTAAAATACCTGCTTTCATTTTTTATACATACCCCAAAATCCCATGATTCGCTTGTCTTTGTGCCAAGTGCTGTGCTGGAGAGGAGGTTGTAGATAGCAACAATGTAATTCCTGCCATCTTAAAAGGTAATAGCAAAATAACTCTGTCAGTTAAGTCCTGGCTGAACAGTTTTGTCCTTAAGGTCCAGATAGATTCTAATAATTCCTCTGGAGCAGCACATGCTTCCATACAAGATCAAGTAGGCTGTCTAATCTTTCCCTTTCCTTGTATGATTCAAGACCAATTTTACAGCGTGTGTGAATATTTTTATGGAGTGCTGTGTGTATAGAAATGGCGGACCTGGGCTCTTTCTGTAAAAATGAGTCTATGAAACCAAAAGTTGCTGATGAAGTTGTCAATCGTTAGCTCTGGGACATGAGTGAGGCCTGTTCCCCTCTCAGAACAAATGTGATGCTTTTGCCCAGCGGGGCTGTGCAGGAGGGCAGGGCAGCTGTGCTCCCCACAGCAGGGCCAGCAGCTGCGACAGGAGGGGCAAAAGGAGCCCTTCCATCCCGCAGGGCAGGGCATGGGACCTAGACAGTTACTATGTGTGGAGGATTTAGCATTTTGCTAAGGGTGCTCTCCTACTTTCCCCTTAGGATCAATTTAAGATGAGTGTTATGTATAGAAGGAAGCACCTTTAATTCCTGAGGACAGAAGTTCAGCGTCACAATCACGTGTTCTTCATTTTGTAAACTTAGTGCTCTTACCTAACATTTGGGATGTAACAGAGAGAAGTCCGAGGCAAAACAAATCAGGTTCTTAAAAATACACATTTCTGTGACACTGTTCTTCCACTACTGCATGTTTTCCCTTTCTAGGCAAATTCCTTTAGTGTATTTTAGTGGTTTGTGCAGTTCCCACTGCGATTTTATCAAAGTGATGATCACTTCCTGCGAGGTGACACTTGCTCTCCCAGAAGAGTGTCTGTGAGCTCATTCCCAGCGTGGCCTGCCCAGCTGGGTGCCTGTGGGCAGCACCATCCTGTGCTTAGGTACAGAGGGAAAAGGATCAAATTTAGAGAGACTGGAACTTCCCAGATATACTGGAGAATTTAGTGCAGGATGATGTGACTGCTGCCGAACTTGAGCAGATTCTGCGCCCTCCTAACCCCTAATCCCGTCATCCCACTTGGACCTGTTTGTTCAGCCGCAAAGGAAGATTGCTCTGTTTTAGTCTCAGTCCCACAAACTGAAGGGCAGGGAGGTTGAACCCCTGTCAATGAAAAATGCACTTGGTTCAAATTACACGCCTGTGACCAGTGCTTGGGTAGTAATATCTTAGATTTTATAAAACTGCTCTCATCTGGGAGGTTTTGAAAGCAGACACCATCATGAAGGCTGCAAATCATTTGTAAACAAGACCTTACTACTTGAAAACTTATGCTTTTTTTAAAATAAAAACCAAGATAGATTGAATTATTACAGTCAAGTCCTTAATGTTACTCTTGTTTACAGCACACTTCCCTTAACAATAAATCTCCAAGCCCGTGGGCACTTTCAATTACTGCATCTTCCTTGCTTAGAAAAGGAACTCATAAACCTCTCCCTCTGTCATACCACTTTGAAAGATCTCTCTGTAACCAAACTGTGTTGTCTGACAATGCTCATATTAAGAAATACTTATTAAAAGCATAACTTGTGTGGTTCCCTGTGACCAGGAGAGAGAGGGAATAGACAGATTACTACAGGTAATGTGTACTTTGCTTCAAAATTTATTCCTAAGGCTGCAAAAAATGAGTAGGAACTAAATCTTTAAGGTTGCTATAAGTTTTTTTGTAATGTATAAAAGAATTATTCTTGGTATAAACTCTTACAAATGTACGGCACCAGACTTCTCAGTATTTCAAGTTTTATGAATTTCAGAGAAACCAGAAGATGCAGCTGTAAAAGCAGAGATATTTCTCCTACAGTGGATTTTATGCTATTATTTGAAAAAGTGTCACGTTTACACAGTTTCTTGACCTACACAGAGGGCAGAGGAAGATTCACTCAGATTTTAGAGATGAAAAAATGAGGTGTGAGAAGAAAATAAAATTCAAATTTTCCAGCTGCCCATCTTTTCTATTCACATGCAGTAAAAGTACAGAAAATGTAGGAATCACAGCTGAAAACTACTTACAGTTCATCCTTATAATCTCTGTGTGTTTTCAGTATCGATGAAAATTGTAAGAGAGGTGTTTTTAATAGAAATCATTATCTACTCACCACCAGTGAGTTAATGGAAAAAAAAATTGGGGGGAACCACAAAACCTAAATACTGAGCAACATCATATCCAAGGTTTGTGAACACAGATAGCTAAAAGTAATTTCTGAAATTTGTGTTTAGAAGTGTACAGCAAATAAACTGAGTTGCTTGTGGAAACTGGAGATGTTCATCATTTCTGAAAATTGGTCCAGATACCCACATGTCTGTTAGAAAACTAATTTTAGGAATGGTAGTAGGGAAATGTTGATGAATATTGCCGGTGTCATATTTAACTGTTAAACAAGTAATAGCATATAATCTTTTATGCCTCAGTGTAAAAATATTCCTTAAAATAAATAACAATAAAAATATATGAAGCGTACAACTCTATCCTGAATAACTGTAATCCCATTTTGTAACAGTAATGAATACACTGCAGCAAGCTTCACTGATTAAAAACTTTTCGTGCCAAGTTGGTTTGCAGTTTATCAAGTGGGATGTAAAACGCAGACTACCTTTCTGTATGGTGTACTAAGCTTCACTTGTGGAAGGCAGTACGTCTTCCTTTATCAGTCTGCATTTCAGGTTTGGATGTCTCCTGCTGCCAGCAGTTTAATTTGGGTCACTAGCAGACCTCTGACTGCTGTGGGTAGAAAAAAGCAGAGCAAAAGGCAGGAGGTTTCTGTGCCCCTGTGTGCACTCCCTGAAAGAGTGAGCAAGCTCTGACACGGAATGTTGGTCACAGAAAATGGGACTCAGGAGGCCACAGAGTCCAATTCCCTGAGGCAGGACAGAGGGCACAGGGTGTCACTTGCTGAATCTGTTGTCTTCTTTGCCACTGCAGTTTCAGTGTTGCTGATAAAAAGCTTTTGGTTTCCATGTGGCTCACTTTGGCACGTGGTTTTATTTTCCAAAATAACATGCTGTGAGGTTTGCCATGTGCATTTCCTACACTGACCCCAATGTACTGCAGGTGTTTAGTGTCACAGTGAGGTACTAGAAAGAAATGACACATTAAAGAATTATAGTGTTCTGTCATCACTGAGAAAGGAATGTTCTTTGTTTTGCTGATTAAAAAATAGAAAAAATAATATAAAATGCCTGGAATCTATGGAAACAGCAATGTTTAGAGTTATGGCAGTAATGCATCTGCACTTCAGCCATGTGGAACTGTAGGAGTTTCCTGTGCACAAGGCTTTTTTTAACATTTGATTAACATCAGTGCTTCATTTCCCAATTCTCTCTGTTAGGTTCTTTGCAATTGAATTATACAGACAGAGCCTGTCCTTGGAATTCAGAGACTTCACAGAATCCCAGAGAATCTCTGGTTGGAAGGGGCTCATAAAGATAATTTGATACCTCACACCTAGAAATCTGAGCGAGACACTCCAAATAAACTGTGTTGAAACTTGTTCAGATCCTCCATCCTCAAGTGTTTGAGGATGTAGAGGGGAGAATTTGAAAAAACTGTGGCTCTAGGGAAAAGAATTTACAGATCTAAGAGGACAGGTCCTGCAATTAGCTGTGTTAAAGGTGAACCTGGAGGGAACAGTTTCCAATGTAAGAATTCAAGAAGGTGAAGACCTGAACAAAGGAAAACCAGGCTGCTTGGTTTGTCATGACTGCTCTGGTGTACACAGCCTATTTGTGTATTTGTATTCCTCCCCTACCTTGCTCTGCTCCTCTGCTGCTGTGTTCAGGCCTCCTGACAATTATAATCTAACATCAGGACAAATTCTATAAGTATTGGGTCACAGTACTTTTATAATTTGTATTCTCAGTTACTATTTGCATTATCAGTTGTACAGTTATTATCTGCATTAGTGTTCCAATGGACTGAAATGAAGAAAAATACTGTCTCCTACTAAACAAAGGTGTCACATATTCAGGGAGCCCGAAGTTAGGGCCTCTGGAGGAAATCCATTTCAGAGGAAAATGTTCATAGATTCACTGCCACCCATCGAGTAGGACAATGATGAATTTTGTCCTTTCCCTCTTATTTAAGAAAATTGATTTTGTGTGTAACTAAAGGTGTTTTGTAGAATTATTCTTTGTCAACAGGGTAACTCTTACAATATATTATCTGAATTATATAAAGCTGCTATTTTGAGGGTCGCATCAGCTAAAATGCTCTCCATCTAAATTCTACGATAGAGAAATTACTATTTTTCCAAGGACAGCTACATGACTTGAAAGGTAAAATTCACCCTAATTTGCAGATTACTTTATAAGTCTTGAGGGCATGTGGCAACATTTTATATTGAATGGTAGAAGAATTAAAATTACTTTGACATTATTTTTGATAAGATGGATAATGGTCTATCACCTGTTCTGGAAAAAACTTTAAAAGATGGAAGGTGTTATTCAGTGCTACAGAAGACAACACCATATTGCAATAAATTTCATAGAATTCTGAAACAAATTAGCAGCCTGGATGGTAAAGGGGGAGGGGGGGGAACCACACAAACTAAGTCTGGTTTTACCAGATAAATTAAAATTAGGAAACTTGTGACAATATATATATATAAAAATCCAGATACCTTGCAAGATTCATGTTCATATTTGCCCACAGCTTGCAGCTTTTAGGACAACTGAGAGCCACAGGACACAGTTCCAGCTGTACAAAGCTGAAGGCAAGCCTTCATGAAATCAAATCTTAGCCATTTCTTTCTCTTAATACCCTTCCAAGGAACAGCAAGACATTTGCCTTTTAAAATAACTCTCAGATCTAATTATTTAATAGTAAGAGATGAAAAAGCACTAAACAAATCTAATAAGTGCCAAATTAATGCAATTTCCTACACTTGTGTTTGGTAGCTGAAGACAAGCTCAACACCTAAATAGCTGTCTAACCTAAGGAGCAGGAATAACTAGTGTGCAGAAACACCCTTCAGAGAAACTGTCTGCCACCAACATCACAGCTCGCAGCAGGTATCAGAACTGAAGGAACTAATTTAAGATACATACCAATTTATTCATATTAGGAAGTGAAATGTTCTTGGATTTCAGGGCTGAGGAGCACCTGAGTGCACATGTGGTCAAAAGCAATTTGCTGCTCAAGTTGCTGGATCAAGGCAGTTTTGAAGTCACGTTGCATCTTCTTTCCCTGCTCCTAGGCATCCTCCTAATGACCAGCTATAAAGAGCACCATGGAATTAGCTGTATTTTTGATTATGCAGAAAGAAGTCAACTCTTCCAGGCTGAACTTGGAGGGCTGAAACAGCTGCAGTTGGATTTAACTGTGTGAAATCAGGAAACTGTCAGAGTAGAGGGAAAAGGCTGCACAGTATTTTGCCAGCATCCCTTTTCTGCCGGAGGAGCTTTACATAGTTCTGGCCACTCTAAGATTCACACCCTTATTGATGATTTTTCTCAATATTTGTAGCTAGAGGTTAAAATATTATTATTTTTCCCACATACTCTGTCAGCCTTTGAAAATGGAGTAACTGTATTTGATGGCATTTCTGGAAAGAAAACAAAATCTTCCTGATTTCTTGGTCTCTAATTTGTCATGACTCAAATGCAATTGCTGAGCTAAAGAGGTGTGGGTCTGGATCATTATCAGATATCTGAACAATGATTTCTCTGATTTTTCTCTAAAATATGGTAATACTACACATGGGGTCCTCCACCCCAACTTCTAGTGAGGTATGGAATGATACATTGGGCAAGGAACTCCTCTTGAACAATAACATTAAAAACAGGCCTCTCCTCCAGTGAACAGATGCCATGTAGACAAATCACCAAAATTTGAAATACAGCCTTTTTACTGCAGAACGTTCTAGGTTACGTTATCATCACAGTGCACTACTGCTGATAATAGAGCAGATTAAAATCACCAATTTTTTTTCCCAAATTGGAATTCTGATAGTTTTATTTGGCTAATTCTTTTGGGGGAAAGAGTTTTAATCTTTAATTTAGTACATATTCAGTCCATTTAACTTATTGTGGTAACACACAAATAGAATAAGACAATATTGTTATGCCACATCAGTGTTTTGTTGCATTGTGTATATTTTGACTTATATCACTAAATACCACAGTAAATATAATAACCATAAAGCATCCAACAGGTTCACAATCTTATAATGAACTTATGTAATATAAAATCAAAACTAAAGCTCAGTGAACCACTCATCCAGAAACAGGATCATTTCCATGGGCAGTAAGGTAGAGATGATGAGCTCTTTGATATTCATTAGGTAAAGGGTCTGTTTTCATTTTGGTCCTTAAATCTCTTATCAGCCTTCTCAGAGAGCACTGGGGGAAGTACGTGAAGGGTCTTGTAAGATTTTGACAGTTTTTGGGCCAAAATTCCCCTGGGAATATGCTTTCTAAAAATCTAAATGGCTGAGAGCAAGAATCTAAATCATTCACTCTTTGTTGCTTGGTTTTTGTGTCTCCTGTAACACAAGCTGGGGAAAACCAAGGAGAACTGGGCAGTGTCAGTTCCACCAATTTGCAAATTCACACTCACCCCCCCGTTTGGCCAATAACCTGTGGATAACTCTTTACTTTGGCTGAAAATTTGCACAGTGAAATAAAAAAAATGAGGCCACCGTAGAAAAGAAACAGAAATTCAGGCAATTTCTGCACTGACTTCCTGGGCTGTACAGGACCCTATCAGCTGCTCTTAACCCAGTAATAAATCTGGAAGACCACCTGACCTTTGTGTGTGTGTTCTCCTCAGGCAAAGCCTCACACGTGCATTCAATTAGCTTTTGCAGCTCACTAATTTGAGTTTATGAAGCATATTGTCCCCACAGCCAAGAAATGCTGCAGGGCTATTGTAGAGGAGTGTATACTGCAGCCTTACATGATTAATGAGTTTTTATTATTATTGTCAGCCTACACAAGCAGATTTGCAAATTATCCAGATTCAAGGTCTAGGTGGCCAGTTCCTCATGCGCTTTATGTCAACACTCGAACTTTCCTTTATCTGAAACATGAAGATTATTTGAATAGAAACCAACATGAGAATTTAGAGACAAAGGAAAACATAAAAGAGCTTGGTGTAAAACTTGAGAATGGACAATATATTCAATGAAAAGGATTCTACAAAAAGTGCACGTTTTTTAATCAGAAGAAAAGGTGTAATTTTCATTAAGCCAATTCTGTATAATGGCATTCATCTTGAGGGAAAAAAACCTCCCAATATTCATTGCATTTATTTTTAAGGGAAAATTCTTAATATTAAACCAGTGCTGGATTTCAAAATTTATTTTTGAGCATTTCATACTCACAAAATCTGCACTAGTAACACTTTTCTCTTTTACTTTACACTGAAAATATAAATTTGAGATATAATGTTTTCTGGTATTTTTAAGCAAGTGAAGCTAATTTCTGTTCCCTTAGTCCTGTTCCTGAAGTTTTTCTTGATTTCAGTACACAAAAGTTGTCTAGGCCCACCACAAGACGAGTCCATGTCTTTTCTGTCTGTAACAGAAGACAGCATTTCCTGCACTCTTACTGATTAATGTGCTCTTGGTGCTACTATGGACCAACTGGGCATCCTCCTCCTAAAATCAGATCTCTCTCTGGCTCAGGTTATGCAACTTTAAGTAAAATAATATGTATGAAAGGATAAATAAGTGCTGTTAAGTCCCATAGTCAATTACACAGGCACAGCATCTCCAGAAATAACATTTTATTCTGTGAAGGCCAACTAGACGAACTCAAAAATTAACTCAAAATCTCAAATTCTGCAGTCATATCACCAGCTCTACAAATGCTGCCTTTAGCTTATATCATCACATTTTCTTGCATATTGATGTGAAACTAAAGCTAGATACAGAGTGTAATGTTCATTTTCTTGATTATTTTTCTCTTCAGCTAATGAGAAGAAGGTAAAGCGATGTTGAAACATAGTTAAATATATTGGTATAATTTAGAAGTAATATAAGCATAATGTAAACTTAAGTGTAATGTAGGTACATGTTATATTAAATGTAGTTTAAAAGTAGCCAAGGCTGAGGTGAACTGGGTGATAAAGACCTCTATTGTTCTAGGGAAATCAGTCAAAAAGGGGTTTTTTGGTGCTCACCCAGCGTCACCCTTGGATTCTTTCCAAGGATTTTCTTGTCCCTGATGGGGAAGTGTTGATTACTCATGTAATTTACAGTGTTTCAGAGACTGGTTTCCTTCACTGCAGACTTCAAACCACCTGAAAGTCTGATCCTTTGTCTTTTGAAGTCTTGCCATTGATTTTAGGATAGCAGTGTCAGGTCCTCAGCAGACATCTAACTGACATAGCTCCTCTCACATTTATTTCTTCTGGCTATGCTGTAGAGCCAAGTAAAAGCCAATCTTGAACACAAAAGGGAAAAAAGAGGAAGAGAGTGATGAAGCCTCCATGGTCCAGGACAGAGAGGATCCTGGCTTTGAGGCTCAGCCACTCTGGGAAAGGAAAAAAAAGCGAAGGACTTGCCCATGTTTACAGGATGTACATCCCAGAGTGCCCTTCTCATCTCAACTGCACAAAGGAAACAGCTCATCAGCAAAAAGCCTCCTAATAAATCTATAAGGGCCTCGCAGCCCTTTCTGGTTTGTTCCAGTGATTTTTCAAGCTACAGGAGCTGCCTGAAGCCTCTCCCCCTCCCCTCTTGTAAAGCACTGTGTAGCAAAGGGGATGCATTTTGGTTTGCAGCCTTCTCACTAGGGTGTGAGTTGGCTAAAACAGAATTCCCACTGCATTTGTCCCAGATGTTGCTAGTGCAGGCTGGCTAATCCATACCTTGGATTAGGTAATTCCATTTCAGAACATTTTGTCCTCTATTATAGCTTCATTCTTTCTGGTTTATAGACTATTGTTCCTTTCTTTTCCCCTCCTTTCCTCAAATCTTTCACATTTAACTGGTTACACAGCTATGAATATAGTGTTTTAAAGATATAAATAATAATGAGCTCCTTTAATAAAATCAGACATAAGTTATGCAGCAGACGTCAATTATAATGGATTTTAAAGGTTTTGATCTAGAACCTGGGTGGCATTACATTTAGACTAATAACTGTAACTATGATTTATGTGTTTGCAACTGAAATGGTTTCAGTGCTTCGATATATGTCCAAAGTAAAATTTATAGTCTGCTACAGAATGTATAAATAATGAACAGCCATATGTCATATTGCATTTAAAAATTTGACTTCTTCCACAGCCAGCATAAGGTAAAATGAATTAAATTTTTAAGTTCATTTGGGATCAAGTTACTTTAATAGTTTAAAGCAGCTCCAGAAATACAACATTGATTTAATAATTTTTGCTGCAGTAAAAATAAAATGCTTATAAATTTGCAGTTGTATTCAAATTAAACCATGACAAAGGGCAAAGCATGTGCTAATAAGAAAGGAAAATCATCCACTTTTCTCCTATATATTATTATAACTAATTATTTTTAGAGAGCCAAAGTAGGATAACAGGTATTGCCAAAGAGATGCTGCATGTTTATTACAACTTTTAAATTAACCCCCACCTCCAAATGCCCATTTCATGTTGGAAAAAGTCTGTAATCTATTTTTAGTAATATGAGCTGCATGTGAGTACATGAATGCACAGGGCAATTTTCCATTTGGCTGTTTGGAAAGTAAAAATGCACCTGACTAATATTTGTGGTCTATTTGCAGCAAAAAGAACCCCCCAACCCTCCCTTACAGCAGAGGCTGCTTTCCAGACTGTACCTACCTTTTCTAATTCTTGGTTTAAACATTTTAAATCTTGCTGCCTAAACTAGGTTTGGGTTTTTTCCCCTTCTTAGCTATCTGTTGAAATTTGTCACTGTCACAAGCAGACTGTGTACAGAAATGGGATGACAACTACTATTTTGTTAGTGGCTTATAAGGTGCTTTCCATTTTGCCCATAACAAGAGGCAAAGCATAACAGGATTTCAACCCTATGGGAAACTGGATGTGCTAAGATTTCACTCTGGGAGCCCATTCCCTTTTTGTCATCAGATCAGTTTTGCACCACCAAATGTTTCTCGAAGGTTTTAGGTAATTTTTCTGCTATTTACAGCAAGGGGAGTGCTGAGTGTTCAGCATTGACCATGGCTTGAAGCCTCCCTTTTCTTTTATACGGGAGTGCTATTTTCTTTATTCCCTGAAGTGCTGGTACCAGGACTGAACTTAGTGAGCTCTTCAAGAAACAGAAATAAATAAATGAAAAATTTGCAGTTAAGCCATCAGCAGAGATGACATCTATTCCTCAGTAGAGCCTTGTTTTACACTATTGGGAAGTTATCTAACTTCCCATAGAAAATGCTATTGATTTTTAGCCTGTTTTGTCAACTAGTCAATAGCCACACACAGAGGCTACTTGTGATACACTTTTTTTTCCCCTGTTAGTAAATGTGCTCCTGCATGCTGAGTTCCCTGTGTGACCAGCCCAGCTTGGTGGCTTTTTTCCCTTGAACTTTAGGCATTATTACACGTGTTTGGTTTATAAATGACAAAGTCCGTTTTGTCATCCCTCTAAAAAGGTGTCTTAGCTGAGACAGATGCTCTTGCTAAGAAATACTCCAGGTGTCTTAGAGCCTTTGGGCTCTGCCAGACACTTGGCAGCAGAGTGCAAAGCGGGTGTGTGAAATGGTTACTGCTCTCACCCTGTCTATCACAGATTTAGTTTGCCTTTGCTACTCCACACTGAAGTCATGAAAATGACAACATCTGTCAGAGAAATGAGGGGAGGAAATGAGGAATGAAGGCGCAAGAAGTTGCGAAATTCCAGACAAATTCTTAATATTTTTTTATAATGTAATTGGACAAGTGGAAACATTAATTATTTTAATTCTAGGATTCGAAGTGAGGGAAGTCTTTTGGAATATTGAAATGTTCTTTCACTTCAGTTATCGGATGTTTAGTTCCAGGGAGCATAGCATTCCGAGGTCAGACTGCCTATAGTTATTGAATATTGGGTAAAAAGGCAGGTTTGCTATTTTCAATGGGAGAAATTTAATTTATAGCTTAAGAGGAAAGCAGAGGACTGTTTTATTGCTGGATGAAATAATGGAATATGATCAGGGAAATTGATACTCCTGTCCATAAAATATTAGTGATTTAAAAAAAAATAGAAAATTTTCCTTCCAAGACTGGGACAACATCAAAGAATGAGTGAAATGTTTTTATCCAAGACATGAAGTGTTCGTAACATTTTGACTAGCCCAGCTCTCTCTCTGTCCCTTTTTCTCCTCATCTACCACTCCAATTCTGCCCTGCCATTATTTATGCAAGAGCAAAACGTTGTGATTTTGTTGTGCTTTGGGAAAATCCTGCTGGAAAAGATACCCAAGTGTCAAAATTTAAGGTTAACTTGCGGATTTCTCTGTGGGCGGGCATCTGTTTCTCCTGATATCCAACAATGAGAGACACTTGTCAGTTTTCTGTCTGTGGGAGAAAGGTTTTGGAAGAGATTATACTTGCAAAGAGATAAGGCTGCATTCAGGTGTGGCTTATCAGAGGAGGCTGCTGCCATTGTCTGATGATAATCAAGAGCACCTTGTCTGAGCAGGAGCTTATTTGTCTCCTGCTCCCTCTGAACTCTTGCCCCAGCTTTTCAGCGAAATGGCTGCTTTTATCTTTTTACAATTTTTCAGAGATTTGTTACTAGATATTAATTTCAGCACAAGGTTGTTTAGGAAGTCAGGTGAGATTAAGGAAAGGTCAGGAGAAAGAGCACTGAAGACTTGGGGAAATTCAATAGCAGGCAAGAACTCCTCTTCTGGTTTATTCAGTTTAATGGAAGTGTAAATAGCTGGACTCACCTCCTCCAGTCAAGACATTTCATAACCTAAAACTAAACTGGTAAGTTTTTTCTTCTTTGTTTGGGTTTTTTTTTCTTCAAGGATATAGTTATTGCTTTACTTCTATGGTACAGTGTCCTTAAACAAATACATAAAGGAAAATACAATTAGTAGATTTGGTGTTGGAAAGAAGCCTTACAGTAAGTTTTGTGGCAGCTCTACCTGCAGTTTCTAACCTATTTTTAGGTTTGTTATCCTTCAGTAACTTCAACTTGAAAACAGCTGTTATCACTGAGGTGAACTACACATTCTGAAGATATGTGTCTTGAGATGTGTCATTGAACAGTTTCACTGTTCTTCTTTTGGTGCCTAGAGAAGGGGTAAAAAAAGATATCTGAGGCTATTTGTGCCATTGATAAATAAAACATTATCCCTTTTCACCTGTTGATGCTACTCAAACAGTAGCAGGCTTTTTAACAGTTTTTGTTTGTTTGTTTTCACCAGATATACCCTTACAAGTTCAATCATTTATTAATTGATGACTTACAAACAGTTAAAATTTTTTTCTGGCTTTTCTGTGGTTAAAACTCTGATGACTGGACTTAAAGTTGTTATAGAAAAAGAGTAGCACTCTATTCCATTTAATCTCCACCTTTTTTTCCCCCCCCATTATCATTCAAAATGAAAAGTTTGGAATTTTTGTTCTCTTCCTTTTAATAAAGTAAGTAAGGCTCTTCAGCTCAAGAATATCTTTGAAGTTGCTTTTCAGATCCTTGATTGGGCTCAGGAGACAAATTTCTGTATCTCATTGGGTTGGAGTTCCTGGTTTATATCATGACCTTGTGAGATGGGTACTGAGAGCAGAGAGAGGAATATCAAATTATTTCACTCTGTTCCACTTATTTTTGAACATTTCAATGCTTTTCATATTAAAAAAAACACTCAACCAACTCCCAACTTTCTATATTATCAGGTATTTAAAGAAACTGAGAGAATGGTAGTTTATAGACACTGACTTTTAACATTATGATGTTACTTTAACTATGTTGTCATCAATTGTTATTATTCTATTACCTAAGCTATGGGCTTCAAGATTTATTAAGAAATTAAGTTGGGGTTTTTTTACACCAGCATTGTCAAAGCTAACAGAGGGAGAACAAGACCTTGGGAGTCTTATTGATGGGGTGGAGAAAGTGAGACTTCAAATACGATAGAGAAAGAAACAATAAAAAGTGACCACACATTTTGGTTCAAATTCCCAGTGAAAGATTGTCATTAGAATACTTACATGACAAATTAATGCTTCATTAGGACATTACATTTAGAGAGGAAATTACCATAAACATAATCTCGTGGTTTTCTTAATTTCCCCTCTTGGTCAGCGCTGCTTAAAGATACCTTCTTCTGGGCAATTATCTTCAATCTTGTCCTTAAAAAAAAGTTAATTTTAATTTTACTCTTGTAAAAGGGTAAAATGTTTTGTAGAACAGACAAACAAAATCTTTCTTTTAGTCTTACTTTCCCAGAATATTTCCTTTTGTGGTGTGAGCACAGCCACTGCCAGAGGATTTGTGATGTGATCTGGTACCTGCATCCTTCTATACCTGTGAAGACTCAGAAGGATTCTGTGGGTGTGGAGTTTAAGCTGCTTTAAATCCAGCTAATTACATGCAGCGTTTGCAGGAGTCTGATGACTTCACAAATGTGTGAATCCAAGTCAAAACTGCCACAAAGTTACAGAGGTTTCAGTGCAATAATTCTTATTCAGGCTTATCTCAGGAACAGAGATGTGTGTTCCCAACAAGAGAAGGGGAGGTGTTGATTTCTTTTGTCCCCGCATAATATTGAAATTCCAGGATCTATTTGCAAAGTTTTTTTTTTATTTCTGTTTTGTTTATAAAGTATTGTTTCTCATTGTATTTATCCTTGAAAATAGTTACATTTAAAGAATAGATAGGACTGTGAGGTATCAGTAACTAAAAACTGAATCTTGTGATTCCACTTGAGAAAGAGAATTTTCCAGTAAGATTAAAAAAATCAGAACCTATATGTTTGTTTGGTTTGTTTTTTTCTTCCCTTAATAAGCCTTTTAAAATGAGAGAGTATAGAGTCACTTCACAGGCTATTTTATGCTATTTTAAAACATGGTTAAGATAAGAAAATTTTAATCTAGATTTAAGTCCTCTAAGGTGTCCTCAGCAAAAACATGAAGAAAAGCATAATGCACTTGACATTTATGAATTAAGCTGTGCATAGATGGTTACATGAAAAGAAAGCTTTTTCATGAAAGGATTTTCAGGCCACTTTTGACCTCCCGAAGAAAAGATGACCAAAATTTTCTATCAGCTTCTCATGTCACCTTAAATTAACATTTAGTAAATTTGAATAGGACATTAAAAGTAATGTTTTAGTGCCTCTGACTGACTGAACCCTGTGGGGGTGAATGTGACTCACTGGATAAACCCAGTGAAGAAGGTTCAGTGGGGATGTGCAGGGGTGAGGTGCCCATAGATCCTGGAGAAAAAGGCAGGGTGTGACTGACCACAGCTGTCACACAGGAGCTGCCAAAATGTGGTTTTTCTTCAGCTCTGCACAGCTGGCTGAGAGCAGGAGCTGTAACTGCTCCTCCCTGGGCTGCCACACCAGCATGGGGAGAGTGACTAAGTAGTTCAGGCCAACAAAGGGTGTAAAACCTCAGCATTTAACAAGGGTTTTGGAGAGTTTAGAACTGGCTTCAAGCCAAGTCCTGTGTACCATCAAGTGAGTACAACTGATATTGAACATCACCCTCCCATGTGTGGAACAGCTTAAAAGAACCTGGTCAGGGAGTGCTGGACCATGCCCCAACATCACACACACACAAACAGGTTTTCAAAGGCATGGAAGAAGTTTAGCTCAAATTCAGTTAAATCATGGAAATTCTGCTTGGATCAGCAGTGCCTCTCTAGGAGCCAACTTGGCATTAGTCATACAGCAAAAAAAAAAAAAGTTAAATCAGCATTTCAGCCTCTCTGTTGAGGGGCTGGAAGTTATTCTGGTGGTGTGGTTGCCTTAGGAAGGTCTGACATGCCATGTGGGAGGCCTCATCATTATTTGAAGGCTCCCATGCCAAGATTATGACTGGTTTACTGTCTGAAATATTGTTTTTCATCCTCAGGTCAGATCCTTACAGTGACTCACAGTCCTTAGGGTGAATCGTTGACTTCAATAAGATTATTTGAGTAAGAAGGAGATGCCAGGAAATACAATGGGTTTTTTTAATAGATTTTTGTAGACTTATTATGAATTCAATTACCAAATTGAAATAAATATCTTAATGAAATTGTGAATAGTTTTCAAGTGTGGCTCATTATGTTAATTTGCTTAAAAATTAAAATGGTGCTAAAAGATTATTAATGCAATATTAGTGGAATAGATGAAAATAGATTTTGCTCAAATGAGTAGAAAATAATAAATGCTGTAAAAGGGAATCACAAAAAAAAAAGATATGATACTGTGAAGTATATTGTATTTATGGACAATTGGTTTGGACACTCATTAATTCAGCTGTGAATTCTGATTTTATTGGGTGTTGCTAGCCAGGTCATTTGCTATGGGTGGGCCATACAATCCATGGTGGGAAGATCCAACATTCTAAAAGACTAGATGGTTATTTAATAAATGTGCCTCTCCAGGCCATGGAGTTTTAATTTTTTTTTAAGTGATTATGTCAGCATTTGAGGGCAGTGGATATTTCCAGCACTTTCTAGGGAGTTATCAGGGGTTTAGATGAACAATTCAAATGTCACTGTAAGCTTTGGTTCCCTCTCAATTTATGGTATGTCACCAGCCACTACCAGTCAGGTGATGATGGTTTCACCATCAGGGACTTCTACCTCCATAGACTGCTTAAAACTTGGAAGTTGACCCTAAATTAGATGGGAAGCACAGAATAGAGCAAAAATTTTTACTGCTCTTTCATTCCTTGCAGTGTGGCTTGAACTCTGGTACCACACTGTTGCATGGATATTATCAGATTTTCCTGTGCTTGGTTTGTCTCAGGGAGACAGCAGACAGTGCAATGCTCCTTGCACAAGCAAACTACTTCTGGCGTAGATGTATGTTATTGTTTTTGCTCCTTAAAAACTGTTTTTTGAAAAACATTGGAATTTGTGTGCTGATGTGACGCGGTGCCGGATTGTCCCCAGCCAGCTCCCGGCACCGGGCCCAGAGTGGCTGTTCCCAGAAAGCAGCACAGTCCAGGACATAGCTGTAGGGCTCATGTTCTGTGACACAGATTGCCAAACATTGAGGACAGGAGCAAGAACGAGGGAGAGGTCTTTTGTGTGATTTCCAGGGAGGTTTATCACCAAGGAGGATGAAAGACGGGCACAAGCGTGTGGAGGGAGCCGAGCCCCTCTGCAAGGGGGGCTGGTCCCTAGATGAAAACTGCTTAGTCATGGTGACTAGGCCTTCCCGCCTCGGGAGCCCATGTTATATCCTTGTAAAACTACTGGTCATACTACCTTGGTCTTAAATCACTCGTTCTTTTTCCAAGCCTCATCTTCCCTATAAAAAACCCAGCTTCTGCCCAGTTCAGGGGATGCAGCTGTGCCTGGCCCCCTTCGCAGAAGCCGCCAATAAAGGACTCTGTGTAATGCCACACAGCCCTCCCGTCTCTTGTCCCTGAGTCGGCCTGGCTGAGCTGAAATCACTTAAAGAGCTGATTGCCTGAAGCCTCAGGCCATGCTTGCACTCATTACCCTGCAGCTGGACTGCCTGGGACCCCCGGACAGCCGTTCCTCATGGGACCCCTATCCAGGAAAGGGGTCAGACTGATCCTCCAAACCCATCTCGACTCAAGTGTGCAAGAGCTTATTTATGGGGGAGGTCTCAGGGGGAGGGTACCACCTTCAGGCAATAGGGAGAACACAGGGAAGGACCACAGGGCAGGATTCATAATATACAAACCAATAGGGAACACAAGGGGAAGGGAACAGATCAGACAAACCAATGGGGCTTTGAATATTAGGGCATTTCCAAGGGGCTTTGCAGAGCAGAGGGCAGGAACCGTGCAGGATTGACAACTCAGAAGTAGGACGAGCAGAGAACATCCTATAACAAGGGTTAGGCCTTAGGGAAGACAGGCAGCTTGGGGGGTATAACTTTAGACTGAACCAACAAAGCAGGGTGAAACAGAACAGACTATTAGGGACAAAAACACACCGCAACACTGATGGTAGATAATCAAGCAAATCCACGGTTTAGGGAAAATGTGCCATATGTCTCGTAATTCCAGCACACAATGGGGTCTCTCCTTAATGACTTACTCAGTGCCCCCAGTTGTATCTTGGTGTTAGAAGACATACGGAGCCTTTTCCCCTTAACTGTGAATTTTCTTCCTGCCACTGCTTTTTGTTACAACCTTAATCTGCTTTTAATGCACTGCAGTTGTCTTTTCCTGCCAATAATCTTTTATCCCTTGTTAGGCGACTTCGTTACAAATGACAGAACTAGAACTTTTACATTTGGAGTGAGATGAACGCTTAAATTCAACTTTATTTCTCAATAGCTGAGCAACAAGAGGTCTTTGAGCTGAACTTGGTGTCCTGAGTTAGGCTTCACTCTGTAAGACCAGTACTTATGGCAGAAACGTTCGTGGCATTTGCTGTTCGACAACCTCTGTATGTCTGTGTATAGCAGACTCTGGTGTGGTGCTACCTGTTGTTTCTGAATAATTTGTGAAACCCTACGTATAGAAATACACTTATTTTGCAGTCTCATATGTTTTGATAAATTTTAATAATTTTGACAGTTTCCCAGGATGTAGTTTGGCTCTGGCTGTATAAGAAATGACATGAGCTGCAGTCCCAGTGTAAAAGATATCTTTGTTTTCTAAATCTCTTAGAGTCTGCAGCACTGATGTACAGATTTCTTTCTGAGTGCAAGTGCAGCAAACTATGTGGAGAATGCAGAAAGCTCAGAAAGGAATTTTCACTTTTTTTTAATATTAACAAGAATATGTTTCTTGTTTCTCCTCTAATAAATTTATGAAGGGCTAGTCTTACTGATCTGGTGCTTTTGCTTAAAATACTTTAGACAGAAATATTTACCACTGGAAATAACCTCACTTGATTCAAAGCCTAAAGAGATCAACACTTTCTATTAGGCTTTGAATGAAGATTTGTAGTGTCATGTAGGAGAGAAAAGAGGGAAGATTATTTACTTTCTGGTATTGAGAAATCTGGTGGTACATGAGGGCAGGAGAGGCAGTGCAGCCATTTGCTCTTCAAGGCTTAGGAGCTGGAGTAGAAACCAGTGTCCTTCTTCCCAGATGGGGAAGGCCTGACCCTGGGCTCCTCTTCCTTGCAGATGCTTTATTAAGCCAAGGTGACCGGAGAACAACACACACCAGAAGCAGAGCTGGCTTAGGTTGCTTTTCTACTAGCTAGTCCAGCACTGGAAATAAAATTATGGCCCTGATTCACAGCCCAGTTGACAGTCTGCTCCTGAGACAAAGCAGATTTTGATGTTGCATGGTGCTGCTGCCAGAGCTACAGTTTTGTTCTTAAAATTCACAGAAATGCTTATTGGCTAAACATGAGGAAATAAATACCTGTTGGTTCTTCAAGGTTTTGACTGCTTTGCTGGGAGTCTATTCCCAGAGACAGTGTAATAAGATTTATTTTTTAACCTAAAAAATTGTGGTTGAGTTGGAAGTTGTTATAAGCAAATCTGAGATTCACTGTTGATGGAGTTAGCAGGAAAATTTTATGATCATCTAATTTTTATAATTTATCTGTGATGGATGGAGGCTTGTTGTGAGCCTGAGGTGGTGGAATACACTGAGGGACGCTTCATTTGCAGTAAAGGATTATCAGTAACTGAAGGGTTGCTTTCAGACTTGGAAACAGACTAATTTTTCAGTCAGTGAAACTCTCGCAGAAGAGAATCCCCCCTTTGGATAGATAGCCCCCTTTTTTGCATAGAATTGTCTGATTTCCAGACACACCACAGAAAAATCCTGGTCTCCTGAACTGTGTGAGATTTCAGCATGCAGCAGATGAGGGAGGGTTGGTTGTTATCCAACTGTGGAGTTTGGAAGGCTTCCTAGTGGTCTGCTGATTGCAACATTTTTAGATCAAAGCTGGGGAGGGGTTGGCAGGGGGAGGTGATGGTCCATGAAAGTGGCAAGCACAACCGTCTCATAACCTTCCCCCCTATTGCCAATAGACTATTTGGATGAAAACAAAGAACTGAACAAATTCTACAGATGCTTGAGAAAACCTTCCTAAAAATGTATCATTTATGAGAGCTCATAAATGAAAGCTTGAGTTTATCATATTCTTTGTGCAAGGAAATATTTAATTTTGTGTGTTAATAAAATCTCTGTGAGTTGGATAGTGTTGTTTTTTTTCTTTCCTCCTGCCTTTTTATGTTTCTTTCTTTAGAGTGACATTTCTAAATAGGGCTGATCAGTTGCTTGTTGTTCACTGAAGTAATATTTACTAAAGAAAATATATTTTCCTCCCCTCACAGTTTCTGGCTGGACATCACAATTACCAGATGCCAAGCTATAGAACACAGTTTTCCAGAAAATGGCATCTGGCTTCCTGGCAGAGTCCACAGGCACTTGTGCTGATGGTTTTGGAGACGCAGCTGGGTCTGGGTGGCTGCTGAGGGAGTATATGGTCCACCCTGTCATTCTAGATGCTATTTACCTTTGGCTCACCTTTGATTCAGAATCATTTTAGCATTTGTGCTTTTCTCTATTGCTATCAAACCTCAGTCTTTCGAATGGCTTTATGTGGATCCACTCACAGACAGGAGGAAGAAAGCCATTTCCCACCATCCCTGATTTTCTGCGTGTCCATCTAAATGATAAACCTTCTTTTGTACCAGCAGGAGGTTTATTTGTGTAGTGCCAGCAGGGGAATCGAGCTTTCATTTAAAGGCAAAGAGAAGAGAGGGAATCCAATACTCTTGCTGTGGCTGCAAACATGTGATCACACCTGATTATGTTCCACAGCTAAAGATGCAGAAGGCTGGAGCGTTGTGTGAAAACACTGCTGTGCCACTCAGTGTGTGCCATGGAGGCACAGCCCTCCATCTGGGAGCACCTGCACCCCTTGGATCTCACAGGCACCATGCTGGGCTGCGTTAGGGCTTTGCCAGCGTTTTACGGTTTCCTGGGATGCCAAGTACCCTGCAGAATGATCCAAAGCACAAGCAGCTCAGTAGTGGTCAATAAAATGAGGTCTCTGGCTCCAGCTGCCAAGCTCCTGTGCTGTGTTAAGGGAACCACCATCTCATTCACTGCATTTTGCTTCCCTGTTTGTCTGCATCTTATCACACATCTTGGAGGCACTTTACAGTAGTACTGGTGGTCCCATTGGTGCTGTGAACAGTATTTGTACAGAGCAGACCCAAATTCTGAGGTCTCTTTCTGCTGGTAGAGGCCTCTCTCTGGCTGGAGCAGTAGGATTGTATTTCTGCCCTGATGCTGCTGGAGAAACTCAGCTGCACATGACTGACAGAACTTCACTCTTCTTTTTCAGACTTGGGACTACCAAGTTTCTTCTCATCCTCCATCCCTCCTTTCTTGCACTGCATGACTGGTGCCAAGAAGGCAGCCCTCATAGTGATGTTGATGCATGAAAATGTGCAAACAGTCCTTGTTCTGATTTTAATGAGAGCAGTTCAGATGCAGAATCATTGCTATTATGTCTAATTGCTAGTCCACACTGTGGTA
Organism: Bombycilla garrulus; assembly: GCA_013400315.1. Taxonomy (NCBI): domain Eukaryota; kingdom Metazoa; phylum Chordata; class Aves; order Passeriformes; family Bombycillidae; genus Bombycilla; species Bombycilla garrulus. The sequence goes on along the minus strand of VXBU01003353.1, from coordinate 1,167,675 downwards.
TTTAAAATGGAGTGGTGGCAAGGATTCAATGTACAAATCTATTTATTTATAACTGAATGACCTTCTGTTCAATGATATTATGGATTGCAGCTAGGGAGAAGGATTCAGCCCGCCTGCAAATGTCTGGCTCGGTGTTGACTAGAACATGGCTTTTGTTCCCCTGCTAGTAGTGACAAAGCCTTTGACAGCATCCTGGGGGAGCTGGTGCATGCCTGAATTCAATTTGTTTGATGTCCTTTGACCAAGCTGCAATTCATTGACTTGGTATAATTTTTGATAGGCAATGGCTGGGGATAAAATCCCATATGGCCTTTTACAGCGCTCTGTTTGGTACCTGGGAAAGCAGAAGACTATATCAGTAAAAGAATCTGAAATGTTCTGAAGAACATGAAAAACATTAGAAATGCCACACAGTGGGAGACCTTGCAGTGAACTTAACAATATTACATTCAGTTTTATTTTTCTTTGCCTTCCATACATACATGATCTTATTAAGTTTCTAAACATAAACATATTCCTTTTAAAATACATCTTCAAAGTATACTTGAATTCCAGCCCTATAGGGACTTGACATATCAAAAGAAATTTGCTGACATAAACTGGTATGTAGAGCTTGATCTATTCTAATATATGATTTTAATGTTTCTCATTTTCTTGCCTTGCCAACTCACATCTATCACACACTGTCACATTTAAGTTTCCTAAATTACTGCTTTTAACTTTTTGTCACTTATTCAGCGAAGAGATATATTCTAAAGCTCAGCTCAGCCTTTTTTTTTTTTCTTTCTTGTGATTGTATCTTAATATTAATAGTTTGAGGGGAAAATGGAAATTTTTGCTCAGTTAAGGAGAGAGCACTTTTTGATAGATTTGGGATTCAATATTGTCCTGGTTTCAAATTCAAGACCTGATTTAATTTCCAAGCAAAGCACAGAATTCAGTGAGGCAAGTGGAATAATGGCATGTGCAAAAGGGGAGGATGTTCTGAGCATTGTAATTACGAGCAAGACAAAATAGATCTGCACTACATCTGTTTATCAGTGATGGATAGATAGATTCATTTCCTATTGTTTGTAGTACATGTGTTGATGACAAAGTGCTCTGGTAAATTCTATTGTTTGCAGGATAAGGGGAAATAATAATTGCACTCCTTAATCAAACTGCTTTGACCTCCAGCTGACAATTTCAAAGTTGCCTCTTTCTATGCTTACAGCTGATTTTAGGCACCCCAGCCTTTTAGCCAGCAAGTATATTTCAAGAGCTAAACACCTTTCAGGATTCAGGAAATATGAAAATTGTGCCACTTGGTGCCACAGTGAGATCTGCTAATATAAATATCTTATCCAGAAAATTGCAAAGGTGATCAGCCCAACCCTTAGCTGTCTTCTGGATAAACTGAGAGAGTTTAGTTTTTTTAATCCTCTGACCACTCTATATTGTTTCCAGACATGATTTCATTCTAATTGCACTTATCAGCTTAAGCAAAAAGTCAGCCAAAAAAAGTCCTTATCTTCAGTTTGGAGGAAAGCTCAGTAGAAATAGGTTAGGTTTTTGTAAGATACAAAGAAAATCCTAAGTTAAGTAGATGGGTGGAAAGATGAAGAACAAAGTAATTCAAGTTTGCCATTTGTCTGACTGGAAGAAGATTGAATTTATTTACAGGCTCTGTGTCTGGATTATTTAAAGGTGTATTTTCAAGAGGCAAAGGAGGAATCTTTCTGAATATTGATTGGAAGCCTTTTGGTATTCTTGGAGCAACATGTGATTTGTCAGCAATATTCACTGTACTTGTAGGGATTACACTTTTTTTATTGTTAACTTCACATATATTCCTGCCTGTATTAACGTGTAAGGAATAGCAATATTTGCAATACACCTATGAGAGGTTGCCTGTTTTGCTTTATAACAGATATATAGATGTCAGAGGTCCATCATTTGTAATCAGTTTTACACTGTCAAAATAGAAAAGGTATCTGTGATGGACAGGAAATACATCAGAAAAATGGATGTCTGAGCTTCTGAAAAATCCTTTGTCATAAGAAGTGAGAAAATACATTGTTAAAAAATTGTAGAAGATATCTCAGTTTCCTTTTTAAAATTAGTTTTTGCTGCCAAGCAACTGTTCTTTTACCTGTATTTAGATGGAACAGCACTTAACATTCAGCATGCCTAGTTCTGTTGGATATCCTCTGGTGCAGTTTTCTTTTCAAGGGTATCATTCGATCATGCAGAATGTGAAGTGTTTGTACTTGTGTTCTTTAAGGGGAACAACACATCTCTGTTACCCAGAAGTCACACTTCAGTGATTTATTTTCCTCTGCAGAAGTGTGTACGCAGCACCAGATTAGTTTGCAATAGGATGGTCTCATCTTCCTCTGGTCACACAGGGTAAATGCATATGCATCTGCTGGAGAGGAATAGAAATTGTAATATGAGTAATCTACATTTAAACAAACTGTCCAGGCAGCCAGCAGGACGGGGCAGGGGTTAGGCAATGACAGGGAGCTGGGTGGGCCTGCTCTGCCTTTTCTTCCTCTGAAGCAGTGGCTATGAATAATTCCTGTATTCATTCCTGGCCCGCAAGTGCTCTGTGCCAGGAGGGTCAGCAGTTTTTCTGTGCCATTGGCCAAAGAGAATCCAGGATTTAGCATTTAATTAATTTAGCTTGGTGCATGCTGTCCAGACGTGAAGGTGATGCTGTTTGTTCATGGCTGGGGTGGGAAGGTGGAGATGAAATGTGAGTAAGGTGCTCCATGGGTCCATGCCCTGTCCTTTCCTATCATGAGTCACTGGGATTTTTGGCAAATCCCGATGTATTTGAGCTCTTTTTGAAATCAGATGGACTTTTCAGTTCTGTGGGATTCACTGTGGTTTGGAGTTTTTCGGTGCCTTTTATTTGTTTCATTGTTTGTTTCTTTCTTTTTTTTTTTCTTCTTAGTAACCTGTGTAGTACAAGTAACGAAAGATTAGACAATAAATGAGGCTGTATAAGTACACTGAGTACTGTCCAAAAAGTTCATGTCCTAAACTTTATGCACCTTACATTGGAAAATGGTCTTAATTCAGGCTGGATCATGTTGTTTGTTCTGAAGGTGAAATCAGTTAAAATCCTGTCTGTCATTCTCCCTGATTTCCCTTTGAAGTTCACCACTGCAACCCCATTCACCTCAGCACATTTTCTTCTGATATACTCCACTGTAAGGAGGGGAGTGGAGCTCTGAATTTGTTTCTGGTCTTTGAAAGAAATTTAAAGTCATCCACTGAGAATATCAACTCCAATGAAAAGCCTGAAATTTGAGACTCAAAAACCTCCATGATGTTTAGGAATTTTGAGGGACAAGAATTCTCAAACCTTTGAATTAAAGAATCACAATTGAAACAAGATTATTGTTTTGTGACATTTCAGGGGGAACAGAATTTATTTAGATTAAATGAGCAAAAAAGTGTAGTGAAGCCAACCCCAGACAAGAGGCAGCAATCGTCAAAGGTGTTGGACACTTAAAACTGAAAGTGCAGGGTGAATGTTATGGTGGCTGCCAGTGGAGCTCCCTGTCCAGTGCTGGAGCAGAAAAATGTTGGTAAGATGCAGTTCTGCATGAGAACAACAATCTCCAGGCCCTGCGGGTTGGAGCTTCTTTCAAATAATTATAGTTTGACTCATTTTCCCTCTGTTCTCTTTATATGATACTCTCATGCCTCATATCACATGCTGTTGGGTTTTTTTCCTTGTTCTGATTACTTTTCTTCCTCTTATAACATTTGTTTCCATAGAACTATCCACAATGGATATTTCTTAGTTTTGTGGGAATGCAAATACCTGAGGAGTTTTCTGTGGTTTGTACTAACAAGCAGAAAACAATCAGATTTATTAAGTGAGCTGTCTTGGAGGTAAGCAGTGAGTCTTTGGATTTAATCTCCTTGACCCTTTACCTAAGCCTACCTAATCTACTAAGTTTCATACTGGTATTATATTGAGCAAATAACCATGTTTGTGTCAACCAGGAATTAAGCTCTTACTCTTTTTGTCACATGAAGTTTACCATGCCTTCTATGATTAAAACTTCTTACTGGATATTTCTTCATCTTTAATAACAGTATAATATGATGTAATATGGGTAAAGTTCAGTCCAGAATTCCTTGGTGAATTTTATGGAACATGCCACAAAGTAATTAATTTTAACTTTTCCTTCTAAGAGCTAATTTAATTTTGACTTCATTAATATGATGCATTTAATTAATATAAAATTATCATAGAAAAGTGCAAATTAATTTGTAATCCGTCACTTGAAAGTTTGTCTCAATTAGTAATGAATTTACAGTTTCATGCAGATTGAATGGCAGTGGACCTCTTAGTAGAAAACCTCTTTGAGAGAAGGATTGGAGTGAAATTTTCAGCAAAAAGGGCATTAAAAAATAACAGAACTTTCACCAGTTCATACAGAAAGCCATTTTTGTTTGTTCTGTGCCAAAAAATAGAGGTGCGTTTTTCTCTTTTTTTTTTTTTTAATTTTTATTTGTGAACACAGAGCTATATGTAACAAAAGCTTCAAATTTAATGCTTTTAATGTAATGATTGTCTGGTAATGCTGCAAACAAAGCATTTCATTTTAGATAAGTACGGTGCTGGTTTTTTTCTACCAGTGGCCAACATGCTTTGCAGAAGACAGAGAGCTTTTTAATTTGAATGGTTCAGGATTTAGCATCAAGGGGCAGGGGAAATAGGGCAGTGTGCTGCAGCACCTGTGCTCTAAACCAGAAGATTTTTCTGGAGCTCGGTGGACATCTTGTCTCCTATAGGAAGAAAGAACCTGATGTTGAGGCGAAGGGACACAGCTTCCTTATTTTGTGATTTGGAAAGATGTTTACATTAGAGGATGTTAATTGACAATTCACAAAGGAATGACTTCTAATTGCTACTGCTAAGTTGGATAAAGGCATTTGTTTGTCTTTAACCCTAAAAAGAGATTTGATTTCCCCTAATGATGAAGTTTGATCCTCCCTCAGCTCAGAAAGAAACGCTCATCAGTCACATTTTGGCTGCATTCGTCCTTAACTGAATTAAGAGGCTGTGGGGAGCACCACCCACATCGCTTGCCTGACCCAGTTACCTGAGTCTCAGATGTTTTTTCTAAGATGCTTTCAACAGTGTTTCTCCCCTTTGATTCATTACTTTCATGACACCTTTTGGAAGGTAATTACAGATCTGTCAATGAAGTCATAAAATCATCATGAAAATTCTCCTGAGCAAGTCAGAATAAATACCACGACCTCCTTTTGCATTCAGTTCTCTGATCAGTTATATGGTCAAACATATCTGTGTGTAGGCCAGGTAATGGTTTGAGTGAACTCGAGTTCAAACCATCATTCAAAGTCTCCATAATTATTTGAGAGATGTATACATCTGTCAAAATTCCTAACAGGGTTGGGTTTTTTCCCTTTAATTTTTTTTTCCAGCTATACACTATGTATTTAAAGCTGCTGCTTTTGAAAAACATGCCAGTCTCCTCTGTAGATTTAGGAACAGACCTAATTAAGGTGATGTGTGTTCCCTGCTGATTCCATTCTGCCAAAAGGTGCAGAAGAAAACAGAAATGAACTCTGAGAGATCAGCTGAACAGATTTCTCTTGAGTTTCTTTTCTATCAATGATATTCTTGTAGTTTTACCAAGCAGGCCTTAGAAAGACCTCTGGTGTTTTGGCTGAGAAAGTAAGAGATCATTGTGTTGCATCATTTGTTCATGTGGTATCTGAGTAAATCAGGATAAGTGATTATTTTTTCTTTGTATTTTAATTTCCAGGGGTGATAGACTTTGTTTTAAATAGTTGGCTTGCAAGATAAGTATCATGGTGGCAATGTGCTTTTGATACACAGTGTGATACTTTCACTTTTTAATTAAACTAATCTTGGTTGTGACTGAGTTGTGAAACTATTATTTAGATGGAAATTAAACAGATGAAGTAAAATAATGCTAACATGCCCTGCAAGGTAAATACAGTGCTGTGTAATTTCCTCCCACCTGTAAACCTGGGAGGTTTCCAAGGTTTCAGGTGAATTCTTTGAAAGTGCAGGGGTAGGGTTTGGGGTAGTGGAAGCCCAGATGCGGCCGTGCTGCCCGTTTGATAGCAGAGTTTGCACCCAAGCTGCTGCTGCCTGGGGAGTGGCAGCAGAAGGGGACACAGCACAGCCTGCACGCTACCAGCATCAGATTTTAAACCATTCCCTGCTCCTCCTGCAATGCCTGAATGCTTTCTTCTTCCTCTTATCAGTAGAGTTGGAGCCCAGATACCGACTGCAGTTTTTCTTTAGTTAACGGTTGTTCCCCAATATCAGAATTGCTCGAGGCTAAATGATTCATTTTAGTAAATGGTCATGTCAGTAACTCTGTGAGATTAAATAATTTAGCTAACTCTTCAGAACTTTGCTCTTTTTGCAAAGATATCTTTTCACTTACACAGTAGAAAAGGATGGATTGTTTACCAGCTTTTACTTGTGAAATGTTTTAAAACTGTAAACAGTTTCTCTCAGTGGCAGTTTAACGATGCAGATGACAAGAGAAGAGTTTGAAGTTTGGGATCACTTCCATGCAAATGGAGCGGCGTTACAATCGGATGGCTCTTTGCAACACAAGAGCAGTTAAAGGTTCATTGCAACTCAGAGTGGTTCAGCACTCTACAGAGCACTCTACTGTGCTCTTTAAATCTATGTACAATAAACAAAAAACCTGTTTTGTAGCGTCAGTGTTTAAATGTTATTTTGTAACAACTTTTGCACCTGGTTACAAAACAATAACTTTGAAACTTGAGAAGTTTTGGCACTATCTGAATAGCTGTCAATATAGCAGCCAGAAAGAAAAAAAAATGTGTATTAGAAGGACATATCTCAGGCTGTAACAGGAGACACTAAAAATGATTTTTACAGAATTTGACACTTCAAATATAAAGAAAAAAAAATCCCAGGTTTATAAACTACTCTAGAAAATAGGGAGAGAAAATATGGAGAGAAACAGTCCCCATTTCTCATCTAAAGAAGAAGACCCAGATATGGGGCTGGAAGAAAACCCAATGGTTTTCTGTCATTTTTTGAGATGTCCTGAGGACAGTTCAGGCTGTGCTTCTAAGTGCTTCTGTAAAGGATGCTTGGCTGCCCACATTAGGAAGAACCTCTGCAGTCTAGAGATCTCAGTGGTCCTGCAGTCGCACCTGCCTTAGATTGAGCCTTTCCAGGTGCATCCCAGCATTCTTGCTGTGAGCCAGTTGAAGTTTTGGAAATTGGTACTAGATAATGAGTGGATGTATTTACACCACCTCAAGATATCAACCTACTCTTATTTTATTTTTAAGCAAGAAGACAAGCTTAAGAGCATTCTGTCAGCAAAAGCCTGGTAATAAATAGTAACTTCTAGAATAAAAAAGAAAAATCACAACCCTTTGTTTTGGAATATCATTCTTCTAGCCCTTGGAAAGATGCCATGGGCACTGCAGGAAGAGACCTTAGATCAGGGTATGGAATTTATCTTCTGCTAGATCCAAAATTCCTTTACAGATTCCTTTTCTGCTTCTATTAGCCAGATAGTCAAAAATTGTTTAGCGTCTTCAACTTGATCAGGAATTGCATTTTTGTTTTTCTCCTTTGAGGTCTAACAAAAAGCCAAGTTGCCATCTCAGCACTAGTGTTAGATGATTCTCTAGAAAGGATCAGGAATTTAAATGTCTGGGTTGCTGTGTAATGTCCAGGTCAAAGTGAAGGCATGTTCTCTTGAAGAGCATCACTTTTTAACTTTGGAATTTAAAGAAGGACTTTTGTCATGCAAGCATCACCACTAATATATAAAGAACAATACAGAAATATTTTAGGCTCTGTACAGAGAACTAGGATATTTTTACATTTTATGTGACTACAAAATATTTGTTCTCACTAAAATCTTGTCTCTCTGCCTGCAGAACTTGAGCTGGATGGAATAAGGCCACTCCTTCCTCGTCTCTAGGTATTCTGATGTCTTAATGTGACAGAAAATGGAAACCAATTGTTCTCCTGATTTCTAAGTCTTACAGAAATTGTGGTTCAAGACTACAGTTTTCAAATTGCTAAAAACTGCATACAGCATGAACTATATGAACAATGCTCTCACATCATCACTTTTCACTTTCCAAACCCCGTGAAAGTTATCAGTACGTGAAAGATGGGGATTCTTGGGCACTTTTAGGAAATAGAGAACCCCAGACAAACTGATATCCACACTTTTGTGTGGCCATCCATACATGCCAAGAGTGTATCTTGCCTTCAGGTGTGAGGTAGAGGTACATTTGAGGGAAATGGAGCACCTCCCAGCAGGACCTTTGTAGCAGGCTGCAGGTGAGCAGCTGTGAGGGTGATCTCACCCTCTGAGTGTGATCCTGGCAGCTCCTCCCGTGGCTACTGCCCTGGGCTTACAGCATGCTGCAAAACCAGACAAGGACTGCTGGTGAGAGGCAGGGCAGGAGAGCTGAAAGCTGCATTTCATCATTCTGGAGGAAAGAGGAAAGGAGAGGAAATGTACCTTTCTGCCTTTGTAGTCTGGAAATGGAAAGAGTTTGTCAGGGGGAAAAAAAAAAGTCGTTTTCAGGCCAGAAGTATGGCCCAGATACTGCCAGAAGATGCACGTGGCAGCCTGGGCATGGAGAAGGACAGTGACAGGTCTCATTGCTGTGCAGTGGCTGAACCCCCATGGCTTTGTTATTTTTGTCTTGTATTGTACACTCTGCAACTTCCCAGTGACTTCTGTGGGTGAGCTTGATCACAAGAGAATGATAATTTCATGTCTTTTGAAAATGCTGGTGCTTTTTATTGTCTCTAAATTTTTCTGGACTTCTGAAAGCAATGCACTATAGGACAGGCTGCCCACAGATTTCTTGAGTACTGAAGTGATCTTAACTCATCTTTCGTCTTTACCAAATTGTAGCACCAACTGTAGACAGCCCAAAATGTTTCCACTTGGTGGTGGAAACATATGACAGCAGAGACACCTCCTTGTGTGACTTAATGATGAACTAAATATGGGAAAGCTGACAATTTACCAAGTTTTGATGCAGAAAGGAACTTTTTTTTCTTCTTAGCCACTATGATGCAGTAGGTAACCATTTTGTTTGAGTAATAGATGAGATTATAATAATCTTATGCAGCCTCTCAGTTTTAATCAGCTGAGTGGGAAATCTTGGCTTTCTTATCAAAGGGCAGTAGATAAAAAGTGGCACCTTTACAGATTGTTATGTGGGGACTATTCACCTCCTCTCTTTTGAACTGAATCTGCTTCTGAGGGAGTTATGTACTGGGTGAAAATGCCTTGATTAAACCAGACTGAAATCTAAATACACTTAGATATTGCAGGGATGCAGAAATGGTTTCTGTTCATTGGTTTTCATAGCAAGTGTGTAAAGTGAAACAAAAACAGTTGAAAGAAGCTGAATTTCCTGATGAATAGTTCAAAATTACAAAATAAATCTGTTTTTATGGGCACTGCATGGGAATTTTGTGGTTTTGGGATGTCCAAACAGTGCATGCAATTACAAAAACACCCTGTTAATGCAATCTGTGTACTTGTTCCAGTAAGGAATGACTGTTTTCTTTCTTACCAGGTGATCTAATATTTAATTGATGAAAGAAGGGAGAGATCTTTAAAATGAAAGTTTACACCTTTGTCTTCTCGAAGGTATAAACTGTATTGCAGAACTGCTGCCTATGGCTGTTCTGTTCCAACACAAATCTGAACATTTGCGTCACAACTTTGCTGTTAGAATTGGACTTGGAGACCTCTGCAAATGTCTGCAATTCAACTAATGTTGGGATACAACATTCATTTAGAGAAGAGACAATATTTTGGGCTGCATAGGTTAGCAAATGTGCATTTCACCATCCATTGTGGTAGGGGGAAAGAGACACAGCCTAAATCCTGCAAATGTAGAGGGTTTAGGCCCATCTCTGGCTATTTCCCTGATAAAGAACAACAGTTACAAATACCAAGCTCAGTACCAAATGTTCCTGTTCAGCTGCAGTTTATCAGTGACGTGGTGGGCTGACTTGGGCTCTCTGCCAGCTGCCCACACAGCCATGCACTGTGTTCCCCTCAGCAGGGAGGGGGAGAGAAGATGGAAAGGCTGGTGGTTCTGTCCTTCCTGGAGCACACTCCCCATGAGGTGTCCCAAGCCTGGCTGAGGCCCAGGGGTGACCAGGATGGGCTGTGCCTGGCACGGGGCAGCTCCAGGCTCCCCTCACAGAGCCCCCAGCCCTGCTGCTGACATTTAATGTTTCTGTGGCTTGAGCAGAGGTTGTCAGCAAGCTTTGTAGGTTTGCTCTTGAATGCCAGAGGTTTCACCAACCTTAATGGCAGAGCCCACCACCTTCAAAAAGAGAATCTGAAACCAAATCTGACTCTGACTTTTCCTTGTGCTGAATAACAGCATTAGTGCCTTTCATGTGCTTTATTGCTGCAAAGATGCTTTTTACTGCTTGCCTGTTTGAATTGCTACAGCACCTTCAGATAGATGACAGAAATAACAGTTCCAGGCATTAACTGGGTGGGTTAATGCAGAAATTGAAAGATGCTGCCCCATAATGCAGGCTGCAGAGAACTGCCCCAGTCCTGCAGGGTCTGAGGTGCTGCATCCTGCTCTTTATGGGCTCTGATTCATTCCCTGCCAGGTCTCCATGCAGAAGCATTCCACTCGATAGGCAGAGATGGATGTCAGGCTTTTGGGGCTGTGGTGGGCGACTGCTATTGTGTAGTTTGCCAACAGATGCACCCTTCTCGCTGGTGATAATTGCTGAATATTTCTGCAGCCTCGGTGTGTAGTTGTTCTGCTGCTACAATAGGGTGTCATTTCACTGTAAGTGGCAGGGTGAATCATGGTAACTACAGCATATCCACCACAACAAATAATTTGCTGACTTTGTGCTATCTGTATCTCATGATGTGCAGGTAAGTAAGGCAATTTTTCCTAAAAGAAGGAGTAAAAAGCTAAAATTGCTTTTTCTTTATTCCCCTTCGCTCTGTCTTCCCTCCCCCTGCTCCCTGTGATGATTAGACAAAAGCCAACTAAAGGCAAAAAAAAAAAAAAATAGAGAATCATTTCTGGTAGACTTAGTACTGCCTGAGTCATCAATCCTTCACAAAGACCTAGGGCCCACTTCCTTTTCATTTTATTCCTTTGGCTTTTAGATTTATAACGTTGTTAGGAAAAAGAGATTCAGCCTCTTGGTCTATAAGAACCTGTTTAAACATAAAGAGGCATTTACTTACAAATAGCACCGTATTGCCTATGCATTTATCTTGACAGTCCAGTTTAATTTATAAAGCATAATGTGCTTGTAACTCAGCCTGAGAAATGTAGTTTAGCAAGCACTATTGACTTACTAAATCTTCCTTCTCCTTCTTATTGTAAATCTGATAAACCTAAAGAAGCATTCTGGGTACTAGAGAATCTAAATAGTAAAGTGGGGTTCTTCAAGATGATCTTGATAATACTTCACTTAAAACTGCAAGTTGAAGCAGTAGTTTATCCTATTGTGAAGTGGTTTAATCTTTCCTTGATCATTTCTCAAAGATGTGGATGTGCTGTACAGTAAAATTGCCAGATTTGTGCTGAATTGCAGCTTTAGAAGCCATTATTCTGAAAAGGTTATCTAAACTGAATGGCTTTAAGATGACTTGTAAAGTCATTAGAAGACTTCTAGCCCTTTATGTGTCTGACCGCACAACCTGCTGTGATTCATCTGGACTCTGAGGTGCAGCTTTAAATCTGTTTACTCCGTGATTTGCAAAGGGAAGTGTGTGTTCCCCCATTTCTGACAAAGGCAGTGCAACATTTTATTTTAGCTTGCTGCTGGTACACAGATCAGTAATGTAAATCCCATAACAGTAATCTATTTGCCATATAAATGGTGCCAGGAAGATAGAAGGTTGAATTACAGGTTATAAGCTTAAACACAGGTTTCTCACTTCCTGTGCCTGAATCCTCTCACCCTGATGCTTTAACTGCTTGTCAATTCTCAGAGAAAATCTAGGTTCCAAGTTTCAAAGAAATCTGTCTCCATAAAAAATATATATTTTCTGCATTTGTTGTATTACTTGTGGCAACTTAACACCTTTTTTAGCATTAGAGTTACATTTTTTTGTTTCATGTTTTTAAAATATTCTTAGAAGTAGTTGAACATTGCTGCCTTCTCTTATTCTGCCTTGTGATATGGCAATAGCTAATGACAGTTTTTTAATGAGTGATTCTGGCAAATATTTTGCTCAGCTTTTCTTATTGGGTCTTACTACTTACACTTTGATAACTTTTCAAAATTTTAAAATATATTGTTATCTGAGGTTTGTTTTTACTGTTTTGCCCAATGGTTAACCAATATGAGATAGAGTACTTTTTCTATGGTCAAAGACAAATTTCCAGCTGTACTGTCTCTTATAAATATGTTGTCACTCTCTGAGTGTGCAAGAGATTAGGGAGGCACAATTTGAATCTGTCTCTATCTACATCCTTAGCATCATAATATTCTCTCATGTGAGTGTTTTCTCTATTAAGATTTTCTCTTTATGACTTCAACCTGACTTTTACATTCAGTTCTTCCAGTCAGTTTTTCATTACCAACCTTGATCTAGCAACATGTCTCAGAGAGATTATTCCAGCACAAATGGGAGAGGATGCTATCTGCTCATGGACAGATGGTTCAGCAGTCCCCTGCATTAAATAACAGAGTCCCAAGCCTCTCCTTTCTCCAACTGTGCACCTTCCACTAGAACAAAGGACAAATTTATTTATTATCTGTATTTACGATGGCAATATGTTTTTCACGTTCAGGTAAAGCTTTTTTCACCACTGTGATCATACAGAGAAATGGTCTCACCGTTGTGCACAGTTTTTTATTCAAATTGGACCTCACAACTTTAAAGGGAAGAAGTAATTCAAGTACCTTGATTTTTCTGGTGTTACTTTTGGTTAGATTGATGTAAATTCTGAAAGAGTTAAAAGTTCTTACATGTGCTATTCATATTTAGACAAATTACAGTGAGGATCAGGCTGGACATTGTGCACTTGACCACAAAAGCAAGCCAAGTTCTCATCTCTGCTACTGATTTCAAGCACAGAGCAGTCAGTTAATTTTAAATATTTTCCTTTTAGGATACCCTGCAAGTCCAAAGCTTTCTTTCTGAATCAACTAAACAGTCTCATTCTCACATAAATCCTGTACTGTGAATAAATAGAAAAACAAAATCACAAGATATTCAACTTCATTGGGTACCCCATTACTTTTCAGGGGAATGGAGATGGAATTTTTTGTGTTGACTGTTATAAATGGAATCCTTTGCAGTATAGAAAGGATAGTTGCAGGTAATAAGAATGCCCTGTACAAAGCAAGACTTCTGTGAAAAGTGATAAACCCCGAGGTGTCTAAAAACTTGAACAGAAGTGGTTTGTCATCTCAGAATGGAAAGGAATAGTTGTTATTTTCTTTCTTGAAGCCAGTCGGGCAGAAAAAGAAAGGTAATGAGGAAGTGATTATTCAATTAAAAGTTGTCTTGGAGGAAAAAAATATCAGCCCTTTGGAGAGGCTTGTAATTTCTGAATTCCAGATTCAATAAAATCTCAGACAACTTCATTATCAGTAAAGTAAGGTTTAACGATTGCAAACAGAAAAACAATTTAAACTCAAACACTGCAAAACGTAGAATGGAGCTCTGATCAAATTTAACCTGATGTCCTCTGAGATGGACACTTACAAAGGGTTAAACTGTGGCTTGGATCACATCCCAGCCTGCAAGAATGCTTTGCACTTATGTGTTCTCTCCTCTCCAGCTTTCAATACATGAGCTGGAAAAGTGGCTTTGACGACTCGATGTCAGGCTGGTGTCACGGTGTCCCAGCCCCTCAAAGAAATCTCCTTTCCAGCAGACCAGTTCCCTTGTACTTCCCCATCAGCCTCTGCAGGGAAAGGAAAATAACTCTGAGGTACAAACATGATTTCATAACACAGTAATTCATGTGCACAGGGGTGCTCTGTGCTGGCTGGTAGGGGTAGAGCAAAGCTGAAGTTCTGGCTGGATATTTGTACCCGGGTGGTCCCTGGAGGCTCCCATTAGGCCAAACAACCTGGGCAGGCTTTTGGAAGCAATCAGCTGATGCTTATAGGGGATTTGCACATGGAGCAGAGATAAGATTGACCAGAGTTAGCTCTCAATAAAGGAGTTCAGGTGCTTGGCTTTGTGTGGGCTGGTTGAAAAAGTGAACAGCTATCTCCCATGGAAGCTGAGGTGCTGCTGCACGGCACTGTACCCTGCAGACACCTAACCAAAATCAATGTGTTTCCAAAAGAGCTCAGTGGTCAGGCCAGCCAGAGCTGCTGAGTGCTGAGCACTTAGGGAAATGTGGTCATTTTATTTTAATGTGATTTATTGGACTTAAGATCAAGATATAAAATAAATCACTTTTATGTTTCCTTAGTAGTACAGCTGGAATCTACTCGTGCATGTTATCTGTGGCTGCTTTCTGACGTTTGTGTGTTTATTATGCACAGCAATTAAACACCCCTTTTTCCTAGACAAATTAGAGCTGTGCAAGTTTGTGATTCTGCTGGCAGGCTTACAAATCTTGCTGTGCAGAGCTCACTGTGTTTTCTAATTTTTCTGTGTCATGATGTATCTTGTATGACTAGGGTTGTTTCATTTTCATAGCAAAGCTATAATGATTTCATACTGATTAAGTGGAAATAATGCCAACTTCTGGAGCTTCTTTGCTTAGATTTCAGAATGCTGTACTACAAATACCTCATCTTATGTAAGACAGGATGAAACGTGTTCCTTAAACTCATATGCACACATGTATGAGGGTGTGCATATTGGCAGCTTTGAGCAGTATTCGCATGTATACATGCAGGGTGGAATACTCAGGTAATTACTGTGAGCTGCTAATTATAATTAGTGATGTGATCTCCTGCCCCATGAGCAGGAACAGCCCTTTCTGCTGCAGTGTCTGCTGTGCCTGGAACAGACCAGGACAGGTCTGTGTGCTGTGCCCAGCGGGATCAAGGAGGAACAATGCGTTCTGTTCCCGTATGGGTGAGGAGTCCCGGTGCTGTTGGCTCCCCGCACACCCTGCCGGCTCTGGAAGGCCACCAGGTAGACAGCTGTTGGGCTTGCACAACAGACAGCCAGGCTGGCAGTACATCAGAGAGGAATTGGGCACATTTACAGGAGAAACCCATCAAAAATACATTGAAATCAACACATTCCCACCAAATGTTTTGATTTTTACATGTGGAGTGTTTTTCCATCAGAAAAACCCATTGGAAGTTTTCCAGTCTTTTTTCTTCCCTCTTGTTTTTTGATTTTTTTTTTCTCCCTCGGATTCTCTGGCTGAACCAAAGTGAAAGTAATCATCATTTAGCAAGTGTTTTCTGTGATAAAATGTGAGATGCCTCAGAGGGAAATTCTGAGAGCTGAAGAACAATGATACTGTTAGGTATCTCTGATAATCCACTTGCAAGATTTCAGTATCTCTTAGTGGCCACTTTGCATGCTCAGTTCCAGAACTTTACCCCATCACTGAAGAAACATGTTCTGATAAAGTTGGACGTGCATCTCACATTGCATAGGTGACTTAACAAGAAGAATTCCCATGTGTCACAGCAAGAGATTAGGTCTTCCAGCCCAAAGGATGGATTCAGCATCCCACAAGATATTTTCAGAATTTAAATTTTATCACTGTGATGTGTATGTTTATGTGGGTTATTGTCATAAGATTGCAAGTGAGGAAGACTGAAAGGAAAAAGCTGCCAAAGATTTACTGCAAATATGTGAAAGTAAAGGGGAGAAAGACACAACAAAAAGGACATTTTCTAGTGTAAAAGTTTGCATGTATTCATTTCTTTTGCCCCACTTCAGGTGGACATAGAAAGTTTTGCAGAAGGATGAGCTTAAAGAGGAAGGCTTCTTGCAAGATGAAAACAAACACAAAAGGACAGATGAAAAGGGGCAGATGCAAAGAAACTTTACCACCACCACCGACCGCATCCAGGAACCAAGTTCATCTTAGTTTGAAATTCCAAGAGGCAAATTGGGAGTGAGGGGCAGTGGAAGCAGCTGTGGAAGAGCCAGAGCCCGTGTGGGTAAAGGCTTGTGAGGGGCACCACAGTCTACAGAACCATCAGCAGGGTTTCTCCTTTCTCTTCTTTCCCAAATATAAAAGCCAGCAGCAGAGGGAGCAGAAAATCTTCCCCAGACTCAGTGCTCTGGAGGAAAATATTATTTTCCTTTCTGTAATGCACCAGCTGAAAAGCTGTTTTTCTTCTCTAAGTTGTAATTATGCATGCCAGTGTTACAGCACATACCAGAGCCTGACTGAAATGTTTTGGCACCGAGTACTGTGACAGGATGTCAGGTTGGCAGGCTCTGTGCTCCTCCCAAACCAGGCTGGGGACTCCTGGACGGGCACAGCGAGGCTGGGATGTGGGCACCGCCATGCTCAGCACCTGGTCTGTGCACACTGGGGACAGGTGGGTGTTGGACACGTGCTTCAGAGAAATGGGGGCTCGGCCAAGGACCTCTGTGAGGGGACAGCACACACCACAATGCTCAGGAACAGAGGAACTCATGGCTACCTGCTCCTGACAGAGAAAGGGAAGGTCCAGAGCAGAGATCTCTGCTCTGCTCAGAGGAAAGATATTTCCCTCTTTCTGGAAGATCAGCCTTTGGCAGAAATTGGTTGGTTCAGCTTTACAGTGGTGTCCCTGCTGCTTCCCTGCCTTTGGCCCATGGATAAATGCTGCTGCCCTTGCTGTGGCAGCATTTTGCTGTCAAAATCCTAACAGAAAAGTACAAAGAAAAGGGCAGGGATTGATTGAAAACTTGCCTTCACTTAGGGACGAGTGTTAGCCCACCAAATTTCCTGTGATAATCTGATTTTTAGGTAAAATTATGGTTTGACATCAACATAAATTCCTAAAATTGTCTTTTTTTGTTGAACTTCTGTTTATGGAATTAATACAGAATAAAATAATGTACTGTGCCACAGAGCTCCCAAATATAATTATAACTGAGGTGACTGTGAAGTTTATAAAAGTACTTGCTCACTTCAATATTTAAAGTTTGATTAAGGTTCAGTGCATTCAGAACAACAATCTGGGTGTGGGGCAGTGGGGTTACAGTGTTGCTTTTCCAGAGAAGCAAGGCAAAGACTGTCACTTTTATTCCCTGAATCCCTGTGCCTCAAGCCCTGCAGATGTCTGAATTGGAGGTTTCCAGTTTGCAGTGTCTGCATTCAGATGAGAGTAAGCTGCAGTGGATTTCAAATCCAATGAGCAAATATTTTGATGTGAATTCAGCAAGTGTGAGGGTCATGTTTAACCCAGAATGGATTTTTTCCTTTTACTTTCTCCCAGTGTTGTTTTGAGGGTTGCCTTTTTGTTCAGAGATTTTTTTGTCACAAAGGCAGTAGAAAGCGAGCTTTTTTTCTCCCTTCTTGGAAAAAGTGTTTTCTTTCAAATGAAACATTTAAGCTTTCGCCTAATTCCCAGGGATACAGAGGGATATTCTGTAATAAGCTTCCCTCCAAAAAGAGGTTGGCTGCTACCCTAATATGAAGAGTGGCAGGATTCCTTGGCTGTGGGGAAAATGAGATGGTCCAGCTGATTGAGGTTATGACTGAGCCAAGATGAGTCAATTACCTCGATGTGCTGAGCAGCCATCCAGGGGCCAGCGGGGAGGAGAAGTGCCAGGGCTCGTGCTCTGACAACAAACAGCTGCACAGGGCTGGGGACAGAGCTGGGGACAGGGACTGGGGCTGGGGACAGGGACTGGGGAGAGGGCTGAGGACAGGGACTGGGGCTGGGGACAGAGCTGGGGACAGGGACTGGGGCTGGGGACAGAGCTGCCACCACCACCCACCTGCGGCAGCGCTTGCTTTGGTTCGCTGCGCCGGGCTGGAGCTGCTGCCCTTGGAGCTGCTCTGTTTCCAGCTCTGGTAGTAAAGGTTTGGAGGAGGCGTTTGAAAGGCTTCTCTTTTCCCAGGTGCTTCTGAAATGTCTGTCGGGCAGGGCAGAAAGTGCCGGTGGTTGCTGATGTGGGAGGTGCACAGATGCAGGAGGCCTTTGGCATTTCCCAGCAGCACTGAACTCCGAGAGCTCATGCCAGACATTAAAGGTTCCTTTACAAAAATGGGTTTTGAAGTGCCCTGCCCTCTGGGGATGTTTTCTCTCTCTGCTGTACGGACTTGAGGCAGGCTGTACAGTCATGGCTTTGACTCACATTTGTGGGACTCAGGGTGCACCCAGAACCATCTGCTGCATACATTTCACAGTGGTAACATTCTCTGTAGGATTTCCCCTCCTTCAGTTTGCTTTCTGAGCAGAAAACAGGCATTTCATGGCCCATTTTATCTCTCTGTACTCATCCTTGTGATCATTAACACACATTTCTTCTGACTCCTTGTGCAACCTGAACTTTTTGCGTCTTTGTTCTCATAAATTTAGCAGGAAAAAAAAAATAAAAATCCCACATACCCTGTACATAACTCTTGGCTAAAGAGTTTTTTTGCCCAACTACTGTAGAGGGAAAATAACAAATGTGTGATGATAATTAGTCCTAAGCTAATTACATAAAGTGGTACTTTTATTTTTACATGTAGGATTCAACAACTGATTGCTTAACCATAAAGCCATCAAATCCGATTTAAGGTGAAAAATTGCTAAACAGAACTCTGTGATTAAAAAAAAAAAGGCAAACAAAACCTAAAAAGCTGCAATCTCATAGTTCCACATCACTTCCATGGGAATTATAATTTTTTCTTCATTTAAAAAGCAATTCAGAATTACAGGTGGAAAACAAAGAGTAAAGCATTGCAGTTTACTAAGCTGAAAATGCTTGAAAATGAAATTATAACTTGATACTTTCAAAAATTCAGATTTATATGACTAAAGAGCCCAGGGGTATTTTTTTCCCCAGCCTAGATTTTCTTATCCATCTTTGAAAGTTAATGCTGATTTCCCCGTTCCAGCTTTGCAAAGCCTGGCATTCTGTCCCACAAATACTGGGCATATTTATCTCTGTGATTTGGTGTATTTGTGGTCAGAAAGAAAGGACCTTTTCCTTCCACTCCATCTGATGCTAAACCAATGTTCCTATTTCCAGATTTCTAGTCCATCTATCTAGCCCAGCCGTCGTTACCTCCTTCCTGAGTTTCGGATATTCAAATAATGCTCAGCTTAATTTTAGCAAGTGAGATTTCCCAATGCTCTGGCATCCTCTCCTCTAGCTCTGCCTCCCAAGCAGGTCTTTCAGAGGCCAGTTTGAAAAGCCCATTGTTAAACAGATAACAGCATTCAGGTTTGCCTTTGGTGGGCTGCAAGGCCTGAAAGATGGTTCTCAGTGTGAGAGAGAAACTTTGGTGTGTCAAATCATCTTGGATCCATGCTCTTGCAATGGCTTTAGGATAGTATTTGTCTCTGCAGTGTCTAACTTTCTTCTGCAGTCAATAGATGCCAAGTTTAGCAGCAAACTGCATTTGTCTCCACATTCTCATTAATGTGATGGATGTTACATAGGTGTATTTATGCAATTCTTCTTGATCTTGTTTTTGTAGTAGTCTGTAGAGTGTGGTATCATTACTCTAGGCTTTCACGTAGACACCTTTGCCAAGAAGATAAATACTGGCCTTAATCCTGAGCACAAACATCTTTTTCAGCTGCCATTGTGTTCCTTTTGCATACAGGGCTATTGAGCAGGTTTGCAGACCTGCCTATAAGCTCCAGGAATGTAGCACATGAATCCCAGCTGACAGAGATCTTCCTCAACAAAAGGAGGTTTGTATAGATTCAGGAATGGCCAAATCCTTTTCCACTTTTCCTTGGCATTGTCTGTATCTTTGCAAGTGCCTGCAGGTTTAAATTTTCACAGTCTAACATGAATAAGGCACAGGTGTCAAGAATTTTATTCTACTGCAAACAGTGAGTGAGGTTAGGCATTCATTATTTACAAAGTTTGCAATATGCTTGCATCCTTTGGTACTTTGCTGCTAGTGGAGGAATAAATAGTCTTGGTAAAGAGACGAGCGGATCAGTTTAGAACCCTGCACTAACCTCTGCTCATGTGGTTTGACGGGATTCACAGCTCTCTCTCTTCATGATGGCAATAAAATCAATACTTAGTAAAATTCCATAGTTGTACAATTAGATGTTTTCCATCAGTGGATCATCAGCAGGACATAGACACATGCGAGTTTTTCTTTTCATAGTTGAAGAGCTGGCCCATTATGCAGGAGAAATTGCTGGATTTCAGTGATGAGGGGAAGAGCCTCATCTGTGGGAAGGTAAAAGACTCTGACACCTCAACCCAGAGCAGAGAGGTGATGTTAGTCCTTCATGGGCCAGGTGAAAATCCATTTCCTTCTTTCCCTGGATATTTAGGTAGTATTGCTTCAGTGGAAGCTGCTTTTGGCTACCTTTAGACTCGACATGTTGCCAAAAATACCTTTTGCTACAATAATGTTAAATATGAAGAGAATTAAAGGGCTTTGGAGAACCACTTCCCCATTTTGTTTCAAGTTTGTCAATCCGGTCTGGTTTTTAAAATTTTATTTGTTTTCTAATCTGGAATGTTTCCCTGCATATAAAATAGTGAAGTTTTTAAGGAGTTATTTTCCAATAATCTTGTTTCCAAATAAAAACATCAATTATTAAAAATCAGTTCTGAAATTAAACAGATGCTTGTCTAGCATTATGCCTGTGATTATGGCTGTGCACATAAACATCACCACTGGGCCTGTATACTTAGACTGAATCATACATAAATATTTGCAACATGCATTTGTGCAATACAGGATAACTTCATAGCAAATTTCTGACATTAAAACAAAAAATATTACATGGATACAGAGACAACAAAGCTTAGTGAAGAATAAAGGAGATGTTATTTGTTATTATATATGTTTGAGTGGTTTAATCATATATGTGTATTGTCTTATTCTCTGGAAACTGATACCTTTTAATGAAAGTTCAGAACTGTGCAGTATCTAAAGTGCAGTATCTAACTTGCAAGTGAAACCCAGCTGTTGTGAAAATTGCCATAATGATGACAGATGACAAATGTGGATGTTTCACATATCACATATTCCATGTTGAGCATTTTTATTTACATTTTGATACTAAAGGTTAGGGAATTAACAATTGGTTATTACTTTAACAATTCAGGTTTTCAATGAGGAATGAAAAAATGAGAGGTCACATCACTTCATAGCAGATTGGGAGAGAAGGAGGGGAGGAACCTCAGGAGCTCTGTAAAATCCAGACTGAGAGAAAACTGTCAAAGTTGAACGCATCTTGCCTTCTATCTGTAGGTGTAACAATGGCATTACAAGATTCACATTGAACTCATATGAAAAGTGTGGAAGAGATGATGAACTAAGCTCAGTTTTTATAAATCTAATTTGACTTTTTGCTGCCCGCACTGGCCGTGCCTGCCTGGCACAGCACAGCCCTGGGAAATGTTGCCCGTGGTGCTCCCAGGCTGCTCCTGCAGCAAATTCCACCAATACTTCCTTGGCTGCTCAGCACGGCAGGACTGCACCCCTTGCTGAGGATCCTCCTGCTTCATGAAGGCTGCAAAACTCCACATCCGTGCTGCTCCTGGCTCTAAAAGGCCTTTTTGGTGCTGTCTGTGCTCAGTTCCCTTGTACCCAGCAGAAATGCCCCAAGTCTTCATGGCTGCAGTACTTGGAAGGAGAGGGCAGGGGGAAGGAGAGGTTTTAGTGCCCAGGTTGCAGCCCACCTTTCAAATAACTGTCAGCATATCCACGTGTCTACGGTTATCTATGGAGTGTTAAAATGTATTGATCAGTACTTCATACTGAAATACAAATACCAGAAAAATGGCATTTCACGGATTTGGAATAGTGGACAGTTGAGAAAAGAATGTGGTATAAACTTGGGCTTTTCATAGATGTCCCTGGGTGACAAAGTAGAAATGAATATGATTTCCTTCAAGTCAGGGCTATGCAAACATGAAACATTTGTGCTGCTTCCTTTGCTGGAGCCTCAGTAAGCAGATGGTGCAGGCCTGCCAGTGAGTACTACCCATCCCAGGTGATATTTCAGCAAGAAAGATCTGTTAGTCAAGAACATTCTCTTTCCAGTGTGTGGGGAAGAAATTT
Organism: Bombycilla garrulus; assembly: GCA_013400315.1. Taxonomy (NCBI): domain Eukaryota; kingdom Metazoa; phylum Chordata; class Aves; order Passeriformes; family Bombycillidae; genus Bombycilla; species Bombycilla garrulus. The sequence goes on along the minus strand of VXBU01003353.1, from coordinate 1,145,505 downwards.
ATAGAGCAGTGTGTTATGGGACTGCTGATTTCTGAAACAGAAGATGGCCTTTTTATTTATTCGTTTGGGATTCTGCTTTTATAGCTTTGCTCGCTGGCTCGTCTTGGTGCCTTTCAGTGGAGCTGAGGCTCTGGAACAGATACACTTTCTGAATAAGACTGTCTGGTTAGGGATTTTTTATTTTTATTTTTAAAACTTATGATGGCACTGAGATTTTTCTTCTCAGAAAAATACACGTATTCCTTTCTGCTGATTTATTTCTGACTTATGCTGTCATAAGGATTCTCCCAGGACATTTGTTGTTCACTCAGTAATTTAAACTTTGTGAATTTCTTTCAACTTTGTTTAAGTTAAATCCCAGTGTACATTCCTCTGAATAATTTTTTGCACTCGATCCCCACAAAAGCATTTTGGGTTTTATTTATTTATTTACTGCTATCTGTTTAGTTCTACGGACAGTTTCCCAGCTGTTGCTAACAGCCCCCTGGTCAAGTGTCCTTGGAGAAAAACAGACAAAATACTCTCCACTAGAATATTTTTTAATCTGGAAGCACACTAATAGATTCAAAAATTTAGCATTCTAGGGAATGACTCCTACAGAAGTTATTTGAACGTTCTCTGTTCTCAATACCATTTTCCAGGTCCTTGATGCTGCAGAGCCTCCATTTAGTGCACCTACACCGGTGGGAAATACTGTGGGAATGATCTATTAGCATTTTGGTCACATAAGTGAGAAACAATTTTGCAGGCAGGAGGAAGACTTCAGTGGAGAAAGAGCTCCTCTAATGTATAACTTACCTGAAACACAGCATTCAGCACAGCTCCGTTCTTCATGCTGTAGAAAAATTCTGCATATGTCTGCTTTGATACAAGCGTGCCACAGTGAAATTGAAAGAGAGTCTTAATACACTTATTAGAAAATGTTATTAGTAATCAAAATTGGCTACTAAATTATGGCCCAGTTGCTAAAATCTTGCAGCCAGTATGGCACAGCCAGATGTGTGTTGAATATAAGTGGACAGGCCCCAGCCAAGTTTGCTCATTTGGAACTTGGTCTCTTCTTATTTCTCCCTGGATTTCCCCATTCAGGGATGCAGGGGCAGATCCCCTTCGTGCTCTCAGCTCTTCCAGTCATGGACCACTGGGCAGTGGAGGTGCAGGACTGCAGGGGCACATTGCCTGTGTGAAGAGAAAAGGAATTCCATCCTTCTGGGCCTTACATGGGTTGGTGTAAGTTTATGCTAAACCTTACACTGGGTAGTATCTTTGATAAAGCACTAGAATGAAAGAAATGAGAAAACATTCCATAGGAGTTAGTAAAGTTCATGAAGCCCACTTGCCCTCACATCCTCATAATTCCTTTATGGAGGTAACCCAAGGTCTTCTTCCTGGGCTGTGGAAATAATGTTTCCTCAAAGCTTGGCAGAGCTGGGGGAAGTTATGAAGAACCTTGGAGACAGGCTAGGTCACAGTACAGTGGTGGTTTCACACTCAGCTTCCCTAACACGGATGCAATACAGAGCACAGGAGCTGTGCAAAGACTTGCAAAGTACAGGATTGTGTTGATGAGAAGAGGCAGATAATGGTAATGTAGATAAGAGACAAGGTTTTTTTGAATGGGAGCATTTTGAGGTTTGTTTTTTGAGTTGTTTTTTTTTCTTTCCTGTGTGTACACAAAGACAAAGGTTAGGTATTAGATCTTTTAGGAACAACGAGTGGTGCTGTGACAGGGTTTGGGCATCTTGGCTCCTGAAAATGCTGACTTCGTAAATGACATGGTAGACGTGGTTTCAGTGGTATCAGGAGAGATCACAAAATCTCTAGTTAAAGTAATTTTCAGAAACTCTGGCACTCAGTATAATTACGTAGTCTTAAGTAGAAATTACTATAAATCCATATTAATGGTAAATCATCCTTTTTTTTTCCCTTTTTTTTTAAATTAAGCATACTCACAAATTGAAAAACTACCCAAGACTGCTTGGATTATCTTTTGGTTTTGTGGTCACAAGTGAAATACCTGGCTCCTTCCTGAGCTAGTGAACTGGATGCACCGAGATGAGCAGAGTCACTGTCCCTGTAATTAGCAAGCAGGTTTCATTATACAGACACACAATGAAGTTGGTGGGGGGTATAATATTTAGAATAGCCCTGAAACACAGGATCAGAAATGAGAACACAGGTGTCCCCAGAGCTCATGGCTGTGGTAGGAAGCCAGCAATGACTGCTCTGGGCTGCAGAGGTCTCTCCATTCAGAAAGCAGAAGGTTGCTGGAGTTGGTATCTCCAGAAATAGAATTGTCAAAGCCTAAAGGTACCAGAAAGGTGTGTTTGACATAAACTGAGATCACTATCTGACCCTTCCCATCAATAAAAGGCACAAAACCACACTCCATAACTGCATTTTTCACAAGTCTTCTTTGCTGTGCCATCTGTGCTGCCAACTGTTCTTCTACTGTATATCGTCTGCCTGAAGAAGCACTAAGCAGGTGTGGCACATGTTTGGCTCGTTCCTGCTTTGCATGTGTAATGTAATTATGTTTGACAGACTTGGTTTGATTGAGAGAAAACTATGAATTGGATTAAATGTTTTTTGTTTAGACTTTATTAGCTAAAGATGCCATTGCATAATTAATTTGTGAATAAGCAGCAATCTTGCAAATGAGGTAGTGAATCAAAAGCACAGGCAGACATTATAGCCTCTTCTCAGGATGAGTTTACACATTTCTTATTTGTAGTATTCATTAAAAATACATAAAGGAAGGTTAACAAAACATTGCAACAAAAAACCACAAGCAAACTAGTTAGCCACAGAAGCCTTCATAAATGCATAAGTCAAAAAACTGAAAGCAAGCCAAGTCAGAAACATGAGCCTGAGTTAGACAGTAAATGCTTTAACAATATTTGAATTATATTCCCAGGTGCTTTCTGTTTAAATCCAGTGCTTTGGAGTAAGGATGTCAGTAGAACCATACACTTTTAGCCCCAATGTAGAAAAATTAAGGATATTTTTGTAACTGTAGGGAAATCTTTAGAGTGAACCTCTGACTTTTTGCTTGGAGAAAATGCTACTCTCTACATTTTGCTCTTTGAGAATGGGAAGTGGCTGTTTTAACTTCTGAGCCTCAAAATATTTATATCTGTTTCTATTTTGTGTTTATGTCATACAAACCACACTACTCAGGGAGAAAGTGAAGCAAATCTGTAGGATGCTGTGGTTTGGTTCAGAACACACTCTGCAAGTTATTTCTCTCTTGAAGCTCTGCCTACAGCGTGTCTCAAACAAGGCTGGGGCATAGCCTGAGCTCGGCTGTTCCTGCCCGTGGGCACGGGCTGTGGTGAGGAGCCCTGGTGACCCTGCTCAGAGACAGGAGGGTCTCTTGGTGCCAGAACTCTAGCACCTGGCTGGATTATTTGTGGTAAATCTAGGTTTCTCATTAATTTCTCTACCTGCTTTCTCTTTAGTCAACACTCATCTTTGAGCATTGACTCCTTGTCCTGTCTACTCTCTGTGCCAGTGATTTTTGCCTCTCAGCACTGTCACTGTCACACGTGACGTGCTTCATACCTTCCATTTGGGCACAATGTTCATCTCAGATCACCAGAAATCTAGCTCAGATATGCAAGGATGTTTCCACTCCAGGCTACCAAAACTTTAGGCTTTACTTGAGCCACTGTCTGTAGGTTAAAGTGAAGGTGTCCCAAGGTGCTCCTTAAAATAGGAAAGCTAAATTTTGACCTTCCTTCTATTAATCTCTTTCTTTTCCTTTCTGTTTCTCAGTAGTAGGAAAAAACTTAGTAGAGACAATTTTCATATATTTATTTATTGTATTGTTATAGTATAAATATTGATTTATAGCTGTAGGTAATGTTGAGGTACTCGGTCCTAACAGCAATCTGCAAATGCTCCCATAAGTCAAATATAAGAACTGGTCCTCTGAAAGGGTGGTGTAGGAAGCAAATTAAATTACCAAAAATAACACACCAGCCTTAAAATTATTTATGTTAATTGTTTGCATTATTTTAATTGAACTTATTCCTTTATGGCACCACATGAGAGTAACTTCACCCGTGCTCCACGTGCTGGTGAGAGGACAAGCAGATTTTTCCAGAACAATCGTGTTCAAGTGCATCTTCTGGAGTAAAGGAGTGAAGGAAGTAGGTTGGAGATTTTTTGATAGATTTAGCTATCCCAGTTCTTCCTGCTGTCTCTTTTTCAGTTCTGTGTGAAGCATTGTGCTGCTCTTGCTTCCCAGCAGTGTCGTGTTTCTTCTCTCAGGAGCAGCAACCGCAATCTGGCAGGACAGAAGATCGATGCAGGGTTGTTTGGGAAAAATTTTTCTTTTTTCAAATGAAGTTACTTCCTATCCTCTGCCAAGGGTTTATAGAGTTTGTAAGATAGCTGATTTTTATTCTAATTCTTTGGCCACTGCTCAACCCCTGCCTTCAGTCCAGCTCTCTATGATTATTTTCTTCCTATCCAACACTTTGAGACTTGAACATTCATGCAGATGTATTACTTTTGCTACTCCAGATAATGGGTTTTTCTTCATTATGTCTCCTTTGGATTTTTCCATTAATTTCCATCCATCTTGGATCTTTCGGAGAAGATGCTCAGAACATTAAATACTGTGACTGGGCGGTTGATTTTTCCCAATACTTGAATCTTTTTTCAGGAGCTCCATAATTCTTAAACACATTTTTCTCTCCTTTGTGATTTTTTTTTATTGCAGAATTCCTCTCTTTGTTGTTTGAGTTTCAACTGACTCCATTGCTTTTCAAATCCCTCCAGCCTTCCCTCAATTTTATTTACCTTAGTCTCGAAGGAAGCTGTGGAAGCTTGAAGGTTATCGATTTTTAAATGAAGAGATTGAAGACATTCTTTGACTGAGGCATCTTGTGAAGTGTTTGAAGGTGGAGAGGCTGCACTGGGTATGGGAGATGATGTTGTGTCTGCAGGGCGAGGTCACTTGAGATTTAATGCTACCCCTGTGCTTTTCCTAAGCACCTTCTGGCAGATTTTTTTTGGGTTGTCTGTGGCAGCGTGTGCTGTGCCACTTGAGGAGACTGTTATTATGGGGTTTCAGACAGCAGAGGGCTTTTAGGCTGAGTGTGTGCTAGCAAACCCCACAGAGGGTGTGGGCTGTTAGTGCTGCACAAAGCCAGCGTGGGCTTGTCAGGATGGTTCTGCACAGCCTCTGTGTCTGGGCCCTCATGGGACACTGGCCAAGCAGGCCTCTCACCTCCTCAGCTCCAGAAACAAAGCGGGAGGAGGTAGAGAATCACCAAGTAACAGTCAGGAGTACAGTGAGAGGAAAATGCTTTTGATAATAAAGGGAGTTTATCCTCCTGTTCACCAAGTTGAAAAAAGTGTGCTGGAATCACAATCCTTTCATTTAACAAGCTGTTCTTTTCTGCCCTTTGCTTCTTTCTCTTAGGCTCTGAGCTTGAATCAGGATCCTCTGAGTCACAAATAACCCAGTGACTTTCCCTGTCTCTTACCTTAGTTTTGCATCTTTCTTTCATTAATGAAAAGTCACTATTCCAATGAAACCGTAAAGCCTCTGGCCTTTAGCCATCAGATCTGACAGTTCAGTAAATCATAAATGCCCAGCATCCCTCTGAACAGCTCTATTTCTGCCACGGTCTTGGGGATTTAATCCCCACTGGAGATTGTATGCTGTCGTTAGTAATGGATTTTCTAATAGTATTGGTAGAGGCTGGGAGAGATGTGAAATGTTTTGTGGTGAGGCCAGACCACGCTGAAAGGGCATTAAACCTTTTCCAAAACATTGTAATTTGACTGATGGGCAAACTTTGGCCGGACTTTGCATTATTCAGCTTTCTTTTTGTTTTCTGAGGAAGACCATTAATATTTGCAACCAGGATATGCAGAGCACCTTCTCCTTTAGAAGGGCAGTCCTTGTGACACGCTAAGCTCTCTCTCACCAGTGGTTGGCTCTGACAGGTGAATGACAGCTTCCATCAGAGAACCTGAGCAAAACTCCCAAACGGTGAGGCTGCTAGATAAATCTGGATTTGGTAGCAAATATTACAGTATAGGAGTATTTATATTTAACATAAATATGTCAGTGATGCACAGAAATGAAACTGTGTTTAAAGAACAGTTTAGGGAAGTGTTCTTTGTTAGAAAGCACTGGCTGATTTCTGGTGGGAGAGAAAAAAACACAGTAGAAAATGATCCTGATTGCTTTACTATTCATACAAAAATCTTCCTAGATGGCAACCTCTTAATTTTCATTTTTACTTTTATTTTCATTCAATGCTGTATCCATGTTAGAGCTTCAAAATAATGTTTAAAATTTCCTAAGAAATGATAAATCTACAGCACAATCCTCTTGTAATGAATGGCATTTTTTACATGCTCCTAGGCTCTTTAGTGGTCTTTAAATAATTTTATCTACTTCTATTCCAAATCAAAATCTTTGGATCAAAGTAGAATTGATTACTTCTGAAAGGAGCATAATTATTCATCTGTGTGTTTTACAGTAGGTGTTGTCTTCTAAGGTTCTTTGATTCTGCAAATTTTGTGTCACTTAAGACTTTAAGGAGAGTCTCTTCCATCTGGCACAGTTTGCAGATAGCCCCACTGAGTTGAGCCTGCAGCATTTTCCTCATGTATAATGTTATCAAGCTTTAGACCATGCTGATTAGTAAAGTATTAAATACAATACTTGTGACTTATATTACTTGTGGCAAAAAACCCCAAACAAACAAACAATACCCCCAGAACAAACCAGAAAACCCCCCAAACAAACCAGCTATGAAAATTAAATAGCTAGTTTATTTACTGACAAGAGTAACACTGAAAGCCCCCTGAAGCTGTTAAAGTTAGATAAGGACATTTTTATTTTGAAGTAACTTATTTGAGGCATCCTTGTAACGCTGTAAGGCTGGAATTTTCAAAGCAGCACAGAGAAGTCGGACACCAGGCTCTCACTGCATTTCAGTAGGGTGATCTAAAGAAAGAAGTTTGAGAATATCTCAAGAAAATGGAGATTCACTAGGTCTAGAAGAAATCATTCTGTCAGTATCTTAACATCCTTTTAACAGGGAAGAAGAACCAGGGTACTTGCAATTTGGAAATTCCTCTTACAGTGCTGGCTGCTAGTTTCCTGCACCTTTTCTGGTGACTGGCAGGAGGGCACTGGCTTAATCTTTTATTTCTCCCACACCTTTTCTCTGTTTCATTCTAGAGGAAGTGACCCACTACAGCAGTCAGGGACCAGGTTACCTTGGTTGTGTGTGCCACTTGGACTGAGTGCTGAGGCATTTTTAGAGTAATTAGTGGATAAACAGCAGAGGAGGGTTGTTGTGGTGGACTAGATTCGTTGTTTACACTGGGTTTTAGATGTACTGGATTTATGTGATGTTTGCACTAAGGTTTCTCTCTCTGGAAGAGGGTCCCGTTCCCCCCTGCCCCCCCAGGATTCAGCTTCTCGCTCTGTCCCAATTGGCCGATGGTCCCTCTTCCCAGTGTCCCCCTGTCCCCTAGGGGACAAAACCTCCAGCGACACGTGACTCGGGTCTCTTTTCTCTCTGCTCCCGAGGAGGGAACTGCTCCCGACCTTTCCCCGTGCTCTGCCTAGGGATAAAGTTTTGAATTAAACCAGAACTCTGCAGAAAAAGAACTGAGGGTCTCTCTCTTCCACGTCCTTGTAGCAGTTCTCCTAAGCCTAAGGCTTCCCAATTTAGCCTTCAGGACACAGAGAACGACTACAGGGAGTGGAGGGTATTTTTATTCTGCTCAACAGATATACATATGAGAGACAGAAAAAAGTTATCTGGAAGCAGATTACATTTTCTTCCCTGCTTATCTTAGGACTCCCTGTCTGGATGCAGTTTTATGTCTCTTCTCCCCTTAACAGAAAACAGAGGTTTCAAGTGGTGCTGAAGACCAGTAGAGTATTTTCTCCATGGAGAAATATGCTGTGTTCTGACTAAACACTACTGGCTTCTTTAGACAAGAAATAAGTATACATGGAATAATAAGAAACTTCTGTTTTGATGTGCTACAGTTGGGTTTTTTATCTCAAAGTGTGGTTTTGCTGTTGGTCATAGTATCCATCTCACTGAAACTCTGACTATAGTGTTCAGTTACGATCTACTGGGGCATTAAAACACACAGGAATCTTCCAGACAGTTAAAGTGCATTTCCTCATTTAAAAAACCCACCAAAACTTATCTGTGCATCTGTTTCAAACAACTTTTCTACCTAATAAAATGTGTGTAAAAAGTAGAATAACTGGTTTTGCCCAACAGTTTGTTATTTTGCTTTGTGAAGCCAACCTCGTATAAATACAATAGGTCAAGTTCTACGGTCAGGATGCTTTCCTGGGTAGGGTGGACATTATATGTTCCATGGAGTTGTTTTTTTTTCTGGTGGCTGAGTGAAAGCCAGGATGTTATTGTATCACTTCATTTCATATCAAATTGCATTGTCACATAATAATATAATTGCAGAATGCAAGCAGATGCAAATGTTATGGTGCAATAAAATGTCACAACTGAGAACACAGTCTGTAATTTCATTTAGAAGTTTGTATTTGAAACTTTGTAACACAGTTGGAATATGAGTTTCAGTATGTCTACACTTGTCTTCAATCAATGTGGTCTTTTTTATGTTTCAGGATTAAGGAAATAATTTTAGGTATCAGTACCCCAAGTGTCAAAAATACTGCTGAGGTCTGCACTCCAAGAGTTGGAGTGTGTTCCTCAGTGAGGACTGGTTTGGGCTGGGGGAATTTCCCAATGCAAATGAGAGAAGATGGCATTGAGTAACTTTCAAAATACACTTCATGTCCAGCAAATCACTACACCACAAACTACATTTTCATCAGTCAAATTGACCGTTACTGGAAAAGAAAAATGTGGTGCATTATGAAAAATTAATTTATGTGAAATGCAAAGCTATAAAGAGAATTTATACTTTTATTTTTTCTTGAAAGTCTATAGAAAGAAAATTGCAAAACCAATTTTTTTTAAAGAACCCTCAAATACCTTTTTACAGTTTTTTTAAGTGTTGACTTAAATTAATAATTCTTTTAATTGATGTGACTGCGAGTGAAAAACCTTTGATTTCACAGATATTTTACAGATATTTTAAAGGATATGATCTCTTTAAATTTTTCTCTTACCGTCCTGTCTGCATTCATTACAGGCAAATCAATGAAAATTGATAAACCCATGATGGAAAAAAGGAATGTATTTGTATTCATTACAGAGGATCGGAGATAATAATAAAATGAAATGTTGTTATAGTGAGATATAAACCCAACCTAAGGAATTGTTCAATATGTGAATAGCAAGATACATTTCATTACTGTGATATGGAGCAGCTTGATAGCGGAAGCCAATAATTTAAAAAGTCTTGAGCACAGGGTTATGCTGACTATCCAGTTCAATACGTTAATTGACAATAAATCCTGCTTGCCTATAAAAAGCACTTGACTAGTCATTTTCAAGATGGTCATGATTTTTTATGATGCGGAACTTTTAATTTACAGGGATGATAAAAATAGATTTACTTTCAGCCACTTGTATTTGATTTAATTACCTAATCAACTATAAATCATCTACTATTGAAAAAGTAATTTAACAGAGATGATATTTTGTCGTCATTTTTTTCTTAAGTAGGAGCGAGTCTTTTGTAAAGGAAGGTGAAATAGGTTTTAGAGGAATTAAAAAATTCTGCCCTTTTTGGGGAAGGGTTAGAAGTTCAGAGTCAAGAAGTTTTGATTTAATGAATTTCAGAAAGACTTGTTTGTGGTTGCTTAATGTCCTGTTAAGAAAGCAGAGAGTAAAAAGCTCTCTCACAAAAACTGAGAGATTAGTGAAGAAATCTAAACAGCTAAAAGAACATGGAGATTCAGAAAAGTCCACAGTGGTGCTTCGAAGGGAGAAGTGTGTGGTTTTAGAGAGAAAAGGTAACTGATTTTCCATGCGCAGACACTTGTATTAAAGAGACCAGCTATATCCTGCAGTGAAAATATTTCCTACAAATATTTCATATTTACTTCTAAAGTTTATAATGAAAAATACTGTGAATGTCATAAATGCCATTAACCAGAAAGTAGCTATGACATGCCCAAAAACATGTTTACATAGTGCTGATAGTGCCTGAGATGAAAAGCTGTCCAGATAAAAAGTTTTTGGAGTATATTAAGAGAGGAATTTTTGGTCAACTGATTAACAGGTGTCACATAGGGACTCAGAGATTACAAAGTAAGAATTTATTGTAAAGTTTTGCTGTTTGGTTTTGTTGTTTGAGGTTATTTTAAAAACAGACAAGCACCCAAATTCCCACAAACGTATCTCCAAAATGTGTAAGGATCGGTGAGAGGAAAATGAATTGCGCATAGAATGAGGGGGGAAAAAAGTGTGATAGTGTGGGATTATAAAAATAATAAAAGTTAAGAAAGTAGTGGAAATAAAGATAGGAGCAGTTGTGCCATTAATGTTATGGATGAAGAAAAATCAATGCTAGAAAATATCTCCTGGAGAATTTGGGTCACTTTATGAGATGGGAATAAAGCCAGCTTCAATAATAAGGGTAAAAGAATAATGTGGAATAATGAAAACCAAGCTGGAAAGTGGAGATTTGAGACTGAACTACCCCGATAGCTAGAAGGCTTTATAAATTTAAGGAAATAAACAGAAAGAAAAGTATGTATGTTAATAAAAATGTATGTTTTCATTATGGGTAACAACAGATTTTAAACAAACTGAAGAAAAGGATACATTATAATTCCTCTGGCTCTTTCCAAAGAGAGCTTAGGAACTTTGCATTTTCATTTTCACAAAGTTTTATTTTGGGAAGTCCACAGTCTAATTCACAACCAATACAAATTAAATCTGCCTTCACAAAATTGCTCAGTATTACTGTAGGTAACTGAAAATTGCCCTGTTGAGTTAGACTGGAATTCTTTTATCAGACAAGGCTGAGAAGAGGTGCTTGGAAGGCAGTATAAGGAACCCTGAAAAGGATAATTAGGATTTAGCTTGCCTACACAAAAATGTTCTTTCCTACTCAGTGAGAGGCTGGGTTACAGAGAGGTGAAGGTTATGTTCTCTCCAACTGTTCAGAACTTCTTTTTAACCTCCCCTTTTACTCCACTGAGTGTTAGAATTCATGGATTTTAGAACATTGATTTAGTACATCTCCTTCTGTATTTAGCCAGGGATGAGCTCGTGAATTACCAGGCTTGTTTCAGCTCCCAACAACCTATTTTTGGTTTGGATCTGATGTTAATCTTCTGAGAACAGAGCGATGACTTGATGGTATGTTTTAGTTGATTGCATGGCCTTGCTCAGTGTAAGAAATTCTGAAAGAAACCTTTTGTCTGCTGCTCAGAAATAGACCCAGCCCCAGCCTGGCAGCAGGTGATGGCCCCAACTGCAATCTCAGGAGACATTCCAGTGTTTCCATGCAGAGCACAAGTGGAGATGGTGACTTAAGTGACCAGGACACAGACAGGAAGTGTGCCTAAGAAACGGGCTTGTATCTACAGAGTTATCTATTGTGGTGATACACATGGCATTTTCTTGTGCTGGAAACCTACCTACATCCATGGAAAGGTTCCAGGCCAGGCTGGTGGAAGTTGTCCTTGCCCATGGCAGGGGCATGGAATGAGATGATCTGAATGTCCCTTCCAACTCAAACCATTCTGGGATTCCATAATTCTATGACATGGAATTCTTTGGACACGATGATACTAACAGGGAACTGAAAAGCCCTTTTTCTGTTCTAGCTGTGTCTAGTTACCACACATGTGGTTCTTTTAGTCCCGTGTGCTCAGCAATCATTCTAATATTGGTGATGCTGTTTTGCTCCAGGAGTGCTCAAGTTTGTGAACTGGCCATGCATGAAGTCCATTTGATGAACGTACAGACCAGCCATTTGGTTTCTGAGTATATCCTAGTATCCTAGGGATTAAAAAAAAAAAAAAGTCTCCAAAATTGTTGTGTTTTTTTTTAGTGGCAGATGCATGCTCCTTCGGCCTAGAAAGTCACTTGGATAACAGAAGTCTAAAGATGTTGTGACTGTAATTTTCATGTGCTAAGTCCTGCCAGATTTTCAGTGTGAAATTGAAACAGAGCAAGCAGCCCCAGAATAAACATCATGATGAGCAGTCTGCATGATGTGACCACCCTTTGAAATACTGAAAAGTTCTTTATTCCCTGGTGTTTTTGGCTTTCATGAGAAGGTTTTGGTAGTGGGGGAGCTACAGGGGTGCCTTCAGTGAGGAGCTGCCAGGAGCTTCCCCGTCCCACAGAGGATGGACCTGCCACTGGCCAAGGCTGAGCCCAGCAGTGAAGGTGACAATGCCACCAGGAGAAGAGATTTAAGAAGGGGCACAAAAACCCTGGCAACTGCAGCTGGAGAGAGAAAGATCAGAGCAGAAGGAGGGGGAGGATGAACAGCCCGTGCTGAAGTCCCTGGTCCAGCCACGGGCAAGCCACGATCTCAAGGAGATGCTGGGCTTGTAAAAACACAAAGGTGTTTCCAAATGTATCTAGAGGTGTCAGGGCCTACTCCAGAATTCACTGACAGAAAGGATGGGACAATGTGGTCACTTTTGGTTCAGACTGTTACCTGTTTTCATTTGCCTGGTTTATCCCTTACTTCTCTGGGCGCCCTAAACAAAAACCTGAGTACAGCCAAAGAGTTTATCTTACACAAATCAGCCTTAGTGCATAACAACTTCGATATTAATTAGGATACCATCTCTGAAAGGTGAAGGATACAGAAATGCAGTGCACTGAAGGAAGCAGGAATGTGGTTGCCATGGGAGGAGAGCAGAAGTTTTTCATGTTCAGGCTACTCTGAGCGAGAGAGAGTTTGATGCTCTCACAGGCACATGTCAACCATGAACCTTTAGAATTCATGTCCATGAATATTTCTGAAAGCTTTACTAAGTTTCCCTTTCCCTGACCCCAGAGCTCAAAGCAGCTGCTGCCTGTCCAGGAACAGGGACACGGCCAGAGCCCGGGAAGAGCAGCTACAGAGTTCCCATGGCAACAGGAACTCCATGAACACTCTCAGAAGTTCCTTCCCTTTTGATATTTATTTTGCATTTCTCTATCAGGCTAAATGTCTTAAAGACGAACTTTGATTAAATTAATCCTGCTTAAATGACTTGGGGAAGGAAGAATAGTAGAAAACAGCAAAAGAGAGAGCACGGCATCTGTAATGACTGGTGATTGGTTGTTTTGATGTATCCAGAGGGAAAGCTGCTTAAATTGATATTTTTTTGCATAAAATTTGGCCTTTAAAAAGTCCCCTTTTCCCCAAATTTGCTTTGATAAATGCCACTGAAATGAGTTTCATAGCCCATAAAACTGATGTTGCTGGGGCAAAATGGTGTAACGTATGACAGCATATCTGAGTCCTCAATTTTTGAAACATTTCCACTAAGAATTCAATTTTTTCCCAATGTTCAAGGATCACTACTCGAAGTTACACCAGAGCTATGACTGTCATTTACATTTAGCCTAATGTCTACATTTTCCCCATCACAATCTTACCTCAGGTATCTCCATCACACCTCTTCAGGCAGAAGTACTACACAGGGGCTTGAGTTTCCTTGAGTAAGTGTAGGTCACAACACTTTAATCTTTTTAACTGTCTGTTTCCAGGTATTTGCTCCTCAAAAGGCATTTTGATCCCAGATACGGGCTATGAATGAAGCCTGTGCTGTAGCTGCCGCCATAGAGTCAAAACTGAATTTTGCTGGATTTTTTTGAGAAGGACAGAGTCTGTTCCACATACCTGATTTTAGACAGAACTAGGTATGAAATAAGGTGAAATAACTGGTATTTGTTCTAACATAATAAACAACAGAGCTGCTGTTTGTTTTTTGGGGTTTTTGGTGGTGTTTTTTTTTTTATTTATTTTTTCTTTAAACAGAGAAGAAACTGTCAGAATTATTTAGGAGCTGTTGGTACTAACAGCAGGGTAGAAAGAAAGGTCCTGTTCATTATTGTAAAAAGACACTGACTGCCTTTAAATAAACTCAGTCCTTCCTAAAGGCACTAAAGTAAAGGCTATAACTTCTTTCTGTTATTACTGCAACTCTAAGTATAAATTGGGAATTGACCCAGACAGCAATTCCTTTTGTTTTAAGCTTTTAGACCCTAAAAGGGTGTATCTTTTTCCTCACTCCATGTTTGCCAAAAGTAGTGATTTATTATTTTTCACATAACGATCAGGACGTTCTCTGAACTCTGAACAATCATTTCGTTTTCTTAGATTCCCTAATTCCCTCTCCCCCAGCAAGTCTGTGTCACATCTGCAGAGCTCCTAATGAGTTGCTAATGAGGTTTGCAAATGAGGAGGCACAGACAATGAGGTGGTGGCAATCGGAGGCTGTTCTGGAGCAGGTTTGGTGAGCAAGGATTTGGCACTTGAAGGAGTTGAGTGACTGCCTCACCCCCTGCACGTCTCCCCGTGCAGCTCCAGTGCCCGGAGTTTGAGGGAGTAAGGAACATTCCTGCCCGAGTGCTGAATTCCACCAGCACTGCTTTGGGGACAGAACAAGAATCCTGCAGGTTACATTCCTGAGTTCTGCAGCTGAAAAGAGAAAACAAAATCTTCACCCAGGAGTATGAGAATTCCTGATTTAACAAAATTAGTCTCACATTCAAAATTGATGAGGATCACATTTTGAATTGGGAACAGATGGAGAAGTGCTGAGCTTTGTCTTAGCGTCTGTAATGCTTCTTATGCAAGAATGTGTTTTTATTTCTTATCATAGTTCACTTGAGTCTTGTAATTCTGGTAAGATCCCATAAACAAAACAAGGCAATTCTAGAGTTTACAGTGTCTACTGATATCTTCCTCTCAAAAACAGCAAGTCTGACTCTGTTCAAATGAAATATGAGCTAATTAAGATGAAAGTATTTCATGCTTTTCATTACTTATTTTGGTTAGTCAAAGTAATTTAACCCACTCAATCTGAGTTATCTTTTACACTAAAATTGTGAAAGGTAGTGCACAGAGTAGGTTAGCTGGTGAGTTCCCCACTTCTCAAGAAAAGAGCAAACCTGAAGGGCTTAAAGAGTAAGGAGCTGGTGCACTTGTGCTAATTACCTGATTTGTATTGCCATTGTGGATCAAATTAACCTTTTGGTGTGTGTCTCCTATGTAAAATGTGGAAGCTACATTACTGTGGGAGCAGTGCATGGTCTGTAGTCATTACAGAACATGGCCATGGACCATTATTCAACATTTCTGCAAGTTAAGAAATAATTTTAATATGCTTTTCCTTACTGTTTAAGCTGCTTACTTACCAAGTACAATCTTCTTCCTAAAAGAAAGCCTTTATTTGCGAAAGTATTTATACAAAGAATACCAGCATTATTTTATAGTGACTTTCTAAAGAACTAGACAAGTCTATTTGAAGCTTTTCTTTGGCATTAACTAGATATTTTATCATAAGTGAGCAAGGCGTTTCTGGTTCACTAGTCTTTTTTGCTTTCCTGAATGCACCTCAACCTCATTCACAGTTCAAGTCTATATAATCCTTATGCCTTTCATACTTTTAAATCCTCCACAGTGTTTTCTGTATATCTGACTCTGCTAATATCCACAGGACTTGGGTCTTAAAGCTCTCTCCTGAGCTTGTATAATTCTGCACTGAGGGTGAAATACACATTTTCACCAATCTCTTTCCTGCTCGTAAGCAAGGGCAATGTTTTCGTTAATGCCAAGGCTCCCCTGAGCTCATTTTTACCCTCTGAAACCCCAAATCCATTCCTTACAATGAAAGTATGAACTGTAGTCCTGCCATTCATTTATTCATGCTCTAAACACCAGTTATGAACCTGCTGCCCAGTTTTCTTGATCTAAGTCTGATATCACTTTGTTGTTTGCTCCTTTCTTCCTTCCAATACTTCCTCCTTGAACTTTAAATGAAAAGAGGATTTTTGGGGGTGTAAATATGCAAGCAAACACAATAAAGTCCAGTTGGGCTACAGCTTTGGTTCTGGATAGGTAAAAAGTATATCTATCACTGCTCCAGGATGACTTTATGTGTTTCACGTTACACAGCTGTGCACAAAACCATCTGGATTTGTTGGGAATGATGGAGTGTCCTCTTCCATGGTGCTTGGTGTATATATTGACTGTAATACAGCATGATTGAGCTACAGTAAAGTCTTCTATAGCTCAATACCTATCTTGGACACATTGTGGCTGTTTACCAAGTCCTTATCTTCACATGCTAGTTTGCAATTTTTCATGCAGGATAGGATAATGCATTAGGAAGGCCACGGAACACAAATGTGTATTTAAAAAATGTATTGCATGGCACTTGGCAAGGGTTTGGGCTGCTACAGAGCAGCCTTGTGGTGTATCAGCTGCTTTGCAGCCACTGCAAATGAAAATGGAAATTCAGGGTGATCTGCGGTGGGTTGCTAAAGCAATTGCAGAGCAAAGCCATGCGCTCTGCTCTGCTCTCACAGCTCAAGGTGTCTGCCTGTTCTGTCAGCTCCCTTTGCTTGCTTTGCCATTTATTTCAACAGAAACCTGTTCAGCTTCAGGGAGCACCCTCTGAAAGCAGCCAGGTCTCCTCTTTGCTATGCAGAATGTTCAGCAAATCTGTTACCCTCCATCTCTCACCCAAATACAAAATTCCCTCTGTGAGGTTAGAACGTTGTGTCAAAGCAGGAAAGCCTCAACTAGATTGATTTATAAAGCTGAAAAGAAGACATCTTCTGCCTAGGCTCTGAGCAACAGCTGTGTTCCTGGGGCTATGCTATTCCAACCCTGAAAGCACAGGGAGCTTTAAATTCACAAATTTTTTAGTGTTATCTGCACATCACCTTTCCCACCAAGGAACCAGAATATTTTAGCGTGCTCTCAAGGCTGTTATGTTTAAAGACATTTTCTGTGATTTTTATCTGCTCAGTTAGGGAGCTTCTTTTGTTTCTGGGGTCTTCAGTAACGTGTTGACTGTGCTGGTGGAACTCTGCATTGGAATATGCCTGATAACCTCTACTGTCTATTTCCTCTTTCTTTGAAATGACTTTTGCAGGTTTTATTATATTTTATACATTTACATTTTATTTATATTTTATTTATTTATGTTTTTAAAAAATTATCGTTTCAGGCTTATTTGACTTGCAAATGTACCCCAGTAAAGTCTTTTTACTCCTCAAACTTCTCTCGAGTTTCCCGCAGCAAAGACTGATGGTCAACCTCAACTGGCTTGGGAACCAGTGGTTTTGGGGAATCATTTTGTTTTCACATGGAGTGTGTGGGATGGTGAACTTTCATAGACTTGCTTGGTATCAGGAGTAAAATAACGTGGATTGTTAATTTAAAAAAAACAAAAAAAAACCAATAAATATTCAAGTTATGCAGACCTTGAAGCTGTTGTGCTGTATGAGTCAGATAGGCAGCATCAGGAACAGGGTCAGCCTGTATTTGGATTTCAGGATGGGAAGGCCCCTGTAGCCTTGTAAGGTCCAAGGTGCTTTAAGCAAACATGATCTCAAAACCCATGACTGAATACAAAATGCTGGAGTGTTTGCAAGAACGGAACCAACTTAGACAGCAGTTCTGAGAGTCAGTGGTGTGTTTAGTCATCTATCATGGCATAGATTTTGCCATCACCTTTCCACCCATATGTTTAAATCACTTTTCCACCCATATTTTTAAGTCTTTGTCAAAATACAGGAACTTTTTTCCTGTACAGATATCTGTATATGACAGTAGAGAGAAGAGGAAACAAGCAGAAACATAATACAATTATTCAAAAGCTTGCTAAAACTCTCTTTATATTGCAAAGTACTTCGACAAAATATTAATTTTTCAGCTGTGATTAGTTTTGTCATTAAGTAAAGGAAACTGTTTTGGCTTTAGATTTTAAAACTAAAACAGGAATAATTTTCTCCCCTCTCACATAGCAACTGAAATCTATATGAGTGTTTCTAACCAAACTGCCTTGACTCATTCTTGCCCTTATCCCTTCAACCTTTCCTTCAGGTACCTTTAGGTAGCTGAAAGACAAGAAATAACTAGAGAGAGGAGAATAAACAGTCACACAGCCTTTTTCTCCTGTCTACTTCTATATACTGTGTTCTTGTGATAATATTTTTACATTTACTTATCTGAAGATTGCCCTCTGCTGCATTAGCCATTCAGTGAAAATAGAAATATTGGAGCTGGCTGTTGTTACTTTATGAAAACTTTGGGTTTAGTTGGTTTATTTTTCAGACCATTGAAAGGAATCGGTGAAGAACTCACTTTTATTCAGGTGAACAGCACGCTAATTTTGTTTTACGCCCTAGGGAACTTCAGATTATAACTTTGTAACTATACTGGAATTGAGCTAAGAAGGGCATGCAATAAAATATCTTAATTGCCCCACGTTTTCAGGCAGTAGGCTTGATCATGTTTCTGTATTACCTGCTCTTTAACAGCCATTTGCTGGAGGAGAGACATATTTGTTTTATAAGCCACCTGTACAAATGCAAGGCTATTAAATTGCCTTCTGTGGAGAGTATGTCAAGTTTAGATTCCAAAAACACGGAGTGTGATTTGAAATGGATTCTTCATCCATAACTCTGTTTTTTGCAACCCCATGTGAAGCTCTTACAACACACCCTGGTGTCACAAACATGAGAGCAGCAGCTCTTGACCCCTTCTGTTTGAGTTTTGGGGCCATGGAAGGCTTCCTCAGGACTGCACTCAGGTGGAAATCATGGTTGGGAGTGGAGAGGAGGCAGAGCCCTTTTTTGCTGCTTCTCTGCCTTGCAGGGGCAGGAACATGGTGGAAGGAGAAAATCAGCTTTCCCTGATTACACAGGAAAGTTCAGTGTGTGGCTCAGTAACAGAGACTGCTCCTAAAATTGAAGTAGGTGTGTTTCTGAGTCTGGCTGTAGTCCTGATTGTGCTGAAAGTCAGCAGTAATATATGGGTGCAGCTACCTGCCTGATCCCTCAACTGCAACAGTCAAGCATTTGGCTTTTCCCTAAAACATCTCAAGATAATGTTTTCAGTATTGATTACATTAATCTGCAGTTAGCTTTCTCCTGTGGTCTGGTAAATCCTGAATCTGCCATTCTGTATCATAAAGTATTGTAGAAAGTCTGGGAACATGAGGAATTTTTTACTTTTAGAGAAACAGTGTATATTTTCTCTTATTATTTTTTAATATATACCATTATTTGTAATTATATACATAATGAATGCTATAAAGAAGTGTCAGTATGGAGCACATTCTTTTATGGTTATTACAGTTATATTTTCTGCAGAAAATCAGCCATCTACAGTGTGATGCAAATGCTTTTGCAAGGCTCACTCCTGGTAATCGATGAGAAAAAAAGAAGTAATCAGTGAATGCTTTCACTTTGGCAAGATCTCATTGTGGTTTCCAGCCTTTAAAGGCAGCCAGATTTAACCAGTGGCTTGGATGATGACCATGAGCAAAGTGGGGTGGGAAATGTTTTCAGTGACATGGCTGGTGTGCACTGAGGCTAACATTAGCTTTTTATGTACAGTCTGATGGCAGACACAGCATCAGAGCAGTTACAGAAGTGGAGAGTTCAAGGATAAAGTGTGCTGGATTCTAGATCACTGCAAAACAGCTCAGAAATTAGGGAGCTAAAGCAAATCAAACGCATTAAAGTACTTCAAGTAAGGAGTAACAAAAGTGTCCATCAGGATTTCAGTGTGCTTCTTGAATAAGATAGGGTGAATTTAATGAGTGACTTCAAGGAGTAATAGGATAGTTAGGCCCTGAAAGTGAATGGAGATTAATTCAGAATCTGGAATTACAAGAGTTGTAGGAATTAACAATCAGCTGCATAAAAAAGAATCATCTGCAGTAGATGAAGAGACCATTAGTTCTTTGAAAATGTCTGGTATCTGAGAAGACTGCTAACAAGGAGACCTTATTAGAAATGATTTTTTCTTGTGAACAGCAGAAAACGAAGTCTGGTTTCCAACACTTTTTTTTTTTTTTTGTATCTTAAATCCCTTGCATGTCTCTATTAGAAACATTCCTCACGTGTGCATTTGCCTTGTGTTGCAACCTCATTTTCCAGTTCCTTCCAGCAGTGCCCTGTCCACCCCCTACTTCCCTCAGGGACCTGCTTGTGTTCCCAATGTTTCCTCTCCAAGTCTGTTGATGTCTGTGGTCCTGCCATCCCCCTGCTTCCTCCCCACTTCAGCCCAGTTTGGGACAGCGTTTGGGGAGAAGCTGCCCGGGTACTGAGTGGGAGCCAGCGGCTCCTGACAAAGATGAGCTGTCCTGTCTCTGCTTTGACAGGATATAACAAGGTCTCAGTTCCCTGCCCAGATGAGAGGACTGGCCAAAACTGACCAGAGAGGTGCTAAAAGTCCAGCGAGTATCTGAGAGAGCCACAGCTCAGAGACACAGGGTGTCACTGCATCAAACACTCGCCTCTGCCGGGGAAACACTGCCTCACGTCCTGGGGCCAAGCAACATCTCAAACCAGCCCACAGGACCGGGGTAACCAGGGCCTGCTGCAGCAGCATCCCACTTGGCAGCCCCTGAGAGCCGGGCCACAGTGCCAGCCAGCTTACTGGGGCTCAAACAGCCACAGAGACACCCTGCACTCCAGCCCTGCTGTGCCAGTCACCAGCTAAAAGCTGTTCAAACACATCTGCATCAGCCTGGATGTGAGGCATTCCCTGTGGAGACGACACAAACCTGTCTTCTCCCTTTCTTGGATCAGGCTGCTCTGTGAACACAGGGTGGCTCCTCTGGTGTGGACTGAGGTGGTTTTTAGCCCAGCTGGAGATGAAACAATGGAACACCACACAGCTGCTCACTCAACCTGCTTTTTCTTCCCCCCGCCCTGGTGCAATGGGGAGGAGAATCTAAATAAAACTTTTATGTCAAGATAAGAACAGCTTAACAGTTTAAAATAAAGTAAAATTCAACAATAATAGTAAACAATGATAATAATGATGATGATAGAAAGGAAAGGAAAAAAACAACAAACAAAACAAAACAGTTGATACACGATGCAATTTTTCATCACCTGGTAACTGATGCCAGACCTTCCTTCCCAAACCCTGGTCAGACCTGCCAGGTAACTCCCCCGTGTTTACATACCAGGCAAGATGGTATACTGGGCTCTGTGGTATGGAATAACCCTTTGGCCAGTTTGGGTCACCTGTCCCAGCTGTGCATCCTCCTAGTTTCAGGGTTATTTTGACAAATCTCAAGGGCAGAGCATGAGACAAAGGAAACTAAGTCCCTGACTTAGGATAAACATGACTTAATCGAACCTCAAAACATCACTGTGTGGTCAGCACTATTGCCATTCCAAATCCAAATTACAGCACTGCAGAAGCTACTGAGAAGAAATTCACTCTACCTGAGCTGGAGCCAGGACCCTGATGACAGGATTATGGTCACATATGTGTGTGTTTGCCACAGCTCAGCACTCTCCCCCTCTAATTGCCCCCCATATTCACCAGCACCAAGGATGGTCTGTGGGTAAGCTGAATCTGAGAAACAGAACAATCCTGAATTTCCAAAGGTTTTGGCAAAAGAGGTGTTTCTAAAATGGGTGAGTTCATTCTGTGGAATAACAACTGGTTAACAGAAACAAAGGATGGACATAAATGCTAAATTTTCATGCTGTGAGGAGGTTATTAAAGAGGTATCACAGGGCTTGTGCTAAACTTTGTGCTGTGTATTTACACAGAGTTTCTTGGAGAAAGTTTGCTTGGTATAAATTTACGTAGGACAATTTAATCTATAGCAGACATCGAAAAGTTACAGGAGGATCACTTAGTATTGAGTTATTGGGCAATTAATTCAAAGTATTGTTTATAGAAAGGAAAGTAATTCTAACTTTTCTTATGTCATTATGGGCTCCAAATTAAGTATTCCCACTCACAAAAGACATCTTAAAGTCATTGTAAATTGTTCTCTTAAGACATCAGGTTAGTGCCGATTTGCTGCCAAGACACTAAGTAGGGCATTAGAAATTGCTAAGAAATCAAAAAAGAATACAACAGAAAATACCCACATGAGAAAAGATTAAGTAAGCAAGGACAGCTATACAGCTCTGAGAAGTGGTTTGGGGGGAAAAAATTCTACACTGGGGTGCATTAATACTCTGATATAGGGATTTTATACACTTCCTGTAAACAGACAGACATCTGGACATGTTCTCATAAACGAAAAAGAAGTTCAAATGCATCAGTGTGGGATGACAGGACAAGAAACAGTGAATCACAGTCTCAATTCAACCATCAATTAACTTCTGATTCTCTGTGAGCAGCTACAGACTTTTTGGTTTCTGAAGTGAACTTAGCCCTCTGACAGCCAACATTTGTGGTGTCCAGACTGTAAACAGATCTGTTATCCTCTGAGAGCTAGATTTACACAAATTCTTGTTTCCCTAATATGAGCATCCTTTGGCATTTCTCACTGGTTTAAATTGGCATTGCTTTTCTATCTCTCTTACTAGGTATTGCAAAATAATTAAAATTTGATATCACAGGCATGTGAATACCATGCTGTGCTCCTCCTAGGTATCTAAATGCTCTTAATTCTTCTAAAGGTGGAGAAAAAAAAATGGGTTTTGTGAAGATTGTTACATTAATATTTTCAAAATAAATGAGTTTAGAAAGTTCTGTTTTACCAGTGCTAGGAGTTAAATAATGAAAAAATATCCAGATTTTTCAAGTACAGGTCAATCAAGAGATTGCTTGCCATGGAAGTAAGTGGGTCAATCACCTCTAGAAATTATTTCTAACCTTCCTTTAAAGTGGCAGGAAAAAAGGCTAAGTGCTTTAAAGCATTTGATGTATAAAGTAAAACATTCATTGTAGCAAGGTCCCTTATTCCCTTTCCCTTTTAGCAGCAGATTTTGTTTTAAAAAAACACACACCTTTCTACTCTTTTTTTTTTTTTTCAGTTGCATTAGTGGTGGTATTATCTGCTCTTTTCTGGGGAAAAACAAAAAAATATCTCGCTAGTGGCTCCCACGTGCTGCTCCTGATAGAACTGAGTGTTGTTGCCTGGAAGAGAAGATGAGAAATGGTTGAGGGAGCGGTGGGAGGAGCGGGACAGACTGAGGGCAGGTTCTGCTGCTGGTCTGGCTGCTCGCTGCTTCCACTCACCCCGGCCTGATCTGGAAAGGGGGAGCTGCTCTGTTTGCCATTCCTGTTTGCCACTCCTGTTTGCTCTGTTTGAATTCCTCCTGGCACTGCTGGGGCCTCCCCTGGATTTTCCAGCACGAGCAGGGTGCTGATGCTGTCAGCTTTGCCTTCATACCTGTGAAAACCTCACTCCTCACGTCACATTTCTGCACTGGCAAATGCAGTTAAACTGCAAAATGTCACCATTACCAGGCTGTGTTTCTTGTGGGCTGGTTTTATGCTCTGTCTTAATTTGGAAAATGCTTTGCTGGCAGATATATATTTCTCTCCATAAAGCATTTCCAGCAATCTGAAAAATAACAGTTTGATCCATGGTGCTGTGTCTAGCTGACAGTGCAAAGAGGAGATTCTGCCACGTGTTCATGCACTATGCATGAAAGGCAATTACTCAACCCTGAATGTGATCAGGGCATTAGGCTCCGCGTGTGAAATATTCCCTTGTATCCTTAGTGATCCCCAGGGTCTTGTTTGATAACTTAGAAAGCAAGAGGAAGGAAGAGGAGTGTCTTTAAACCAGGTTTGTCACAAAGGGTTAAACAAAAAGCTGATTTGCCAAGCTGCAAATGGGTGAAGGGATTTACAGTAATATTTAAAGGCAGTGAAGAAAATTTAGGGAAATGTGAAATCTTGTAAAACCAGAACAACCCTAGAGGAATAATATTCAGAAAGTCACAGTGAGCACAAAACACTGGTTTGGGTTTTTTCCCCCCTTTCAAAGCTGAGAAAACTGGCTGGGAACTGGGTACCCAAAGGCTCATTTCTAACAATCATAATAATTGAGATAAGAGTTTGAAAAAATCTCACCCATAATCCCCACATGAGAGCTCACTGTTCAACAGCCCCACCAACAGAAGCTCAGGATGTCTGGTGTCCTCACTCCTGGGTCTGTCAGGTCTGATTTCAGATGACTGGAAGGAGCACAAAGCAGATCCAGAGCCCTGCCCTTCATGCAGGATCTGTTCTGTTCCTGAACTCCTCTTTGCTGACATCCTGACCTCACTCACACCCAGGCAGCAGCTGCCCCTTTGCCTATGGAATGGTCGCTATGGCACACGGACCAGGCCTTCTCTACCAGCATATCTTTTGGAATTTGAAAGCAAACTCTTAGGTCAGCATCATAACACAGTTTGCTCCTCTAATAAATATTGAGTTCATCTAAATGTACTATTTTCAGCAATTCTGAAATGAAATCAGAGAGGAGTCTTTTTCTGTGCCAGGTAGATTAAAACGTCAGCCAAATGGAATGCTTAATAATAGCACCAGAAAATGCACAAGGGTGAAGCAAATCATGGCAAACCCAACCAAATTATGCTCTGTAAACTAATTTTTGGATCCTAGATGCTGGGAAAAATTTAATTTTAGCAGTATTTCAAACAAATTTCAGGTTGAAGAAGAAATATATCAGTATAGTTATTGTCAGTCTTAACATGTTAACCAATAGGTTCTTCAGATCCAGGTCAATAAATGAACCGTAAAAGAAACTATGGTGTGCATGCCAATTGGAGCATTAAGGATAGTGACTGCAAATCCTTGAAGACAGTGCCTGCCCAACTTAAACATTATGAGTACCTCAACATCAGCAGTAGGATAGATTGAAAAGTTATCCATCATATTCTGATAACAAAAATTTATCAGATTAATACACATTTTAACCTCATACTCGGCAACGTATTGGATTTATATTGTTTGGGTTGACTCCTGCAAATATTCAGGCAAGTAAATTTAATGGCAGTAATGCTGCAGAAACAGTAAATTTTTAGTGACTATTAGAGAATGTTCATCAGAAAGTTAATGTGGAACTTGGAAGCCTGAATGCTCTCAATGGAAACTGGCTGCCAAGAACTCTCCTCACCCAGAGGAGAATCCGAAACAATAGGATAGCAGATACTCATAGTGTACACTGTTGGTGCTCAATTAATAGACTAAAAATTGGAGAGAGTTTGGCAGATAAAGCAGGGGTGAATAAATTACAGAATTGTCACCTGTCAAAGATGCAGAATTTGTTAGTTTCCCACTCCAAAACATTCACACAGCACATTTCAGTAGCACCATCCTGCACAGGGACAGCTCCTATCCCTGAGAGACTTCCTGCTGTGCTGCAACAACCACAGCCCCAAAGCTGAACTTCAGTTTAAGCCAGCTTACTTCCAAAGGCCCAGACTGAACCCAAAATCTCCCATCTGTAAAATGAGATTTTGTAGGTCACAGTGCTCTTGATCAGGATCTCGGAGGACAGTTGTCAGCCAGCACAAGTGGTTTCCACAGTTATTCATGCTGGCAGTTTCAGCAAAGGGACTGATGAATATGCAGACACAAGGCCTCCTTTAATTGTCCTTCCTGAGGAACATTGGAAATGAGGTGGCAGAGAAAGAGTTCTCACTGCTGCTCTCCTTTGTTTGATTTATGTTGTAATGGAAATCATCATCTCTGCAGCTTTTAATCCAGAAAACTCTGACTGCCCTGGCCCCGGTGAGGTCTGAATGCTTGCACTTGTGCAGCCTGCCTGTGCCAGCGCAGGGGCTGAGGGGCTTGGAGCTCCTGCACAGAACCAGCACATTTGGCATGCACAGACCTGCTCCATCTGGGAACAGGACACAGTGCTAGGCCAGGATTCTGGAAAGTTTGGTTCAGTTTTTTGTTTCAATATGAATGCAATGTTTTGAAATCCGTTCATGTATTTCAGATCCACGAAGACAGGTGTATAAATAATTTTGAAGATATGGGCTTTAGTGTTTTTGTCTCTCCAGTTCCCAACTGCAGCAGTGCAATGGCGTGGCCTTACCTCACGCTTGTGCTGCCAGGCACCTGCTCTCCAAGGGGTGCATGGGTATCCAGAGATTGTCTGTGGGGATGTGTGGTAGCAGATCCATGGAAGAAGCTCATAAAGAGAAAAGGTGAATCGTGTCTTGTTGTCAGAATGACACATCAGGTTTCTGTATGTGCGGGTATTTATTTATGCAAAGGTGTTCAAGGAAAACCACTCATTGTTTTGAGAGTCTAAGCTGAGTGTCAGGCACCTGTGGTCATTTCAACAGAAGTTAAATAGAACACACAAGTGAACATTTCCAATTTTGCAAAAAGCCCAGAGCAGCCCTTAATAAGCCTTTGTGGACAGGACCTTGACTTCCCACCCCCTGCAGAAGACAGTGACCAGCGCACTGTGGATGCTGACTGCAAAGCAGTGCCCTGGGCAAATCGAGCCTGCAAACAAAGAGCTGCTTTATTATTGTATAGTGTCAAAATTACTGCGCAGTCTGGGACGATAACCAAAAATGCTATAATGGGTTTTCACTCTGTTTCCAGGGGTCAGTAATCATACCCTCTCTTTTTTTCTAATGCAATTTGTAAATGGCTCCATCCACTACTGCTGACATACCACTTGTCCCTGCAGCACTAATGCTGCCATGCTGATAGTTCAAATTTTCTGGAAGTGGCCTCAACTCTTAGTGATTGACAGGAATTGCTGAGTTCCAGGAATGCCAGTTCAGCCTGGAAAGATGTAGAAGGAAAGAAACAGAAGCTACAGAAAACTTCAGAGAGAAGGTAAAACAAAGTAAAAATCCCAAAACAAACAAAAAAAACCGCAACAAAAACAAAACTGGAATTAGGGAAAGGATGCTCTGCTGCTCAAATCTCACATTAGAACTGACATGCAGGTGCAGGGATGTTTGTAACCCTCATTCAGAGTTCCCAGATAGACGAAACCCATGGAATCTGTCAAGCAATATGAAGCACTCAACTGTAATATATTGAGATATATCTTATGCTGTGCTTCTCAAAATAAAAATATTTTCTGGAAATAAAAACACCTAAAAAGAAATTGAAATCTTGGTATTTGTATTCTGAGACTCACTAGATTAGCAGCATTTCATACCCACTGGACATTGAGTCTTTAAAATGCTAATGATCACAGGAAATATAAGGGAAGCCAGGATCAGACCTAAATGATTTAGACTCCAAACCTGGTTTAATTCATGTCAATAGGAAAACTTAGGCACACTTCAATGCACACTCAACCAAACCGAGCTTCTCAAGTGGTATTAGATTTGTATTTACAAGATGTACAGTTTTCTTTCATCTGTCAGAAACTGTATCTATAGTCTAAAGACTCAGCATATGTGATATTTCTGTCTTCATATGGGTCAATGTAATCTTAATTTATTAGGATTATTACAGATGTAGCTCAAATGACCTGTGTGAATCTGATCTATTTAATAGATGCATATACATTTATTTAAGCAGGTTTATGACTCTCCAAAACCAAGAGCAGAGTTCAAGAAAATGGGGGAAACAGAAATCTTCCACTTTGTGAGCAGGGAGGTTTGGACACATGGGTGTGGCACACGTCAGAGATCATCTCTGAAAATTTCAGTTGTGGGTGAGGCTGTTGGAGCTCCTTGTGCACCACAGGATTTATTACCTTGCTCAGCCCTCACAAAGGCTGTGTGCTGGTTTGCAGTCCTGTGGGTTAAAGAATGGCTGGCAAGGCAGCTTTGAGTTAATTGTCACTGTGGGTTTGTCTCAGAAACATAGTCCTACTTTCCCCCTTCTCCGCTATGTTTAATTGTTTGTTACTCAGAGGAACACTTCTATCTAACTTAGGCACTAAACATTTTAATATGCTGAAGGTTAACCACTGAAAAAGTGAAGTTTCTTTTTTAATGAAAAAGGAAACCCATATCTGCTCCTCAGGAGGGCTTCTCTCCAACAGCTAACATGTATTAGCAATTATCCTTCAGAGGAAAAGCTGTCTAATTACTCTATTACCTCAAGTGCAGAGCACTCACCTGGGAAGCCACCAGATCAAGGTTCAGGTCCCATCACTGACTTTAATATTAATTTATGACTTGGCATGTGTGGCTGATAATCAAATAATGATCTGTTTTAGGGAGCTAAGATGGATGTAGATTGGATTTTGGAGACTCCTTCATCTGAAATAGCATTTCAAAGCTTTCCAGACTGTTGTCTTAGGGTTTGAGGTAGCAAAAAATGTAATTCAAGTACTCTAATAAAGGTAAGTATAACATAATTTCAGGAGACATAAGCAAGAAAAAACTTGGAGTTTCTTCAGCTATTTGCATAAAATTTAGACAAGTGGTCTGGAAATTTGGGGTAATTTTTTCTCTAACCAATCTCTATCTTATTAAAATCAGTCCTGTTTTTCTGCTCCATTTACAATGAAAGTTATTATGTGAAAGTGTTATGCTGGCATTTGTTATTAGTTTACTTGGGAGTTCTGATTTACCTGAAGAAATAGAGCTTACAGATTTTTCAAAGCTGATTTAGCTTGTGTGTGGACAACCTTATTATTTAATTTATTTTTTTTCCTCGAAAAAGATTCATTAGCCCTTGGAGTCTGTTCCTCGTGGTTCCAGAGCTCCTGTGGCTGTGTCAGGCAAACTCCTTTCTCCAGAGAGGAATGGCTCTGTCTTCCCCCAGTGAGTCATGGGCAGTGCTTTCACTTCTGCTGCTCTCACTGTGTTCATCTGTTAACTTCACAGTCCTGGAACCAAGTTGACATTCAGGTTTCTGGGATGTGATGAGTGCTTGGGGGAAACAGGGGGAACAATCCGTTTGCTCAGAAATATTCTAGAAACATGTAGTTTCTATATTTAGCTATGAGAAACTTTTGAGGTAAAGATTTTAGATTGTAATTCCTTTGGTGATAGGATTTTGGGGCAATTCTGGGTGTTAGTGTTGTTTGTAAGGGGCAAGTCTCCTGGACACTAACACAATACAAATATGAAATCAATAATTAATACAGAATAAGTTCAGCTCCAATGGGGCTGTCCTTTCTTTCTTATACAGAGTTAGATTTCACCTGGATATCTTCCACAACCTATTGTGAAATAAATAAAGGTGAAAAAATGGGCTGCACTGGTGATATCTAAAGCTTGATATTTTTAAAGCAGCTCAGGCAGTTAGGTACCCTCATCTTTAAATGAAAGGCATATGTTCAACAAAGTGTTTGACAACTGACATTTGAAAGGCAAAATTCTTGTTTATGATATTTAAAATGCAGGCAATATCCGAAGCATTTCCTCCCTTTTTATAGTTGCAATGTTTAATTATTAAAAAAGGAATTTCAATAAGTTTATTAAAACATAAGAAGGTCAAGTATTAAAAGAGAATTACATCTTGCAGAATGTAAGAAGTTATTTTGTTATTTATACAGTCATTAATATTACTGAACAGAGGTGCTCCAGAAAAAATAATTTCATAGTCCAAGCAAATTCTTCCTGTTGTTGCTGACTACTTTAGGCAGAGCAGTGCTGCTCAAGTGGAGGCTTGAAATGGCTTGAAAAGCACTCGGCCACTTTGGCTGTGTGAGTGTGGGGATGCAGGGGATGGAACAGCAGGTGACCAACAGGAACAGCAGCTCTGCCTGCAGGAGGAAGGGCTGCCCCCTTCCCCAGGAGCTGGGGGACTCCAGCAAAAGGAGCCTCAGAAAAAGCCGTGTGTCCTACTGAGCAACTGATCTTGTGGTACTGACAGAGACCTGAATATGCACCTGATTAGGAGACATTAGTAGCAATTATGTAATCAAGTAGTGCACAAAAAAACTTAGACTAAATAAAAGTCCTGCAACTGATAGAGGAATGTGCTGAGATGGCACGTAGTGAACTGAGTAATTGTAAGGAGAGCACAATTGTGAATCATCATCTTTAGATTTAGGTTACCAAGCAGTTAGAGCTCTCTCTTTGGCTGAAAATTTACTTTAAAAAAAATTCACATGAGGCCAATAAGCTTTGGACTGCACTTACTAATTTAATAATCTGCTTATAGAAGGAACATTGAAACACAGCACTTCTAAGTGATGTAATAATGTTTTGGGGTATTTTTATCTGATTTTGTTCATCTAGATATCACAATACTTGTTTACAGGTAACAGCAGCTTGCAGAAAGAAAATGCAAAGCTTTCATAAACCATCTTAAACCACATGGGATTGTGAAACCACATGTAAGTGAAAAACAGGCAAACAGAACCCAAACTCAGAAATTCAAATTAAGCATTCAGTAAATCTTTATCTAAATGATAAAGAGTGGTTAACCAGTTTGATCTATTCAAAGGAGAGCTGTAGTATTTGGTGTCCATTGTATCCAAACTGATAGTGACTATTAACCAATTTTTGCCAGAGATTACATAAGAAAAATACATAAAACTTAGAGTAGGAGGCACAGTGAGTCATTGGTTACTTTCAAGAAGAATGATGCTATTTCCACATAGTAATGACAAAATTAATTTTAGATTAATGCTTTCTATGAATAAATGGTATTTAAAATTAATATTGTTCACCCAGAAGCAATTTCTGCTTTGCTGACACTCCTGTGAAAGACTCTCAGCCAGCTGTGGCAGATCTCATCATATGCTTCAACCACAGAGGATTATAAAACACAGAAAAACCATTTGTAAAAAAAACACCCATCTTGACCATCCTGCCCTCTTATCTGCATTCAGTCAACTTCAAAAGGCTCCCACCAGCTACAAAAGAAAGCTTAAATCAGAAAAAGCACAAAGGTGAGGCACAGAGATTTTCAGATACCTTCAGCCTCCTCCACAAAGAAAACATTCTCTTTTCTTCAGTCAGAATGAATTACGAATTATATTCCAGGAGAAAAGCTAATTATTCTCTTCCTTCAAATTTATCTAGTTCCCCTCAAAGTTTAGCAGTGGTTTCTGTGAGGAGCTGAAGGGTGTTTTATTCTCATCTTCTGTCTTGTTCCAGCTCAGTCAGGTGCTCACAACACACTGCTTGCCTCTCCAGCTAATCCTATCCTGGGTCAGCTCCTCTACTTTGTCAAAGCTGCTGATCTGTAAAGTCACTCCTCTGTTGTGCCTTGAAGGATCTTCTGGGTCACTTTCTTTTATTTCACAATGTGTTTGACACGACGAGTTTGTTTAAGGGGCCTTTTCCCGTACTAACCACATGGCTAAGGTTAAATCCAGCCACTCAGGGCTCTGTTTTATGCCTTGGAAGGAGTTGCACTTGTGTTATCTCAGATTTTTATCTTTTGTACTGGGAATGACAGAAAATAGTGAAAGCTTTTGATAACTCTTTGATCTTTGATGATCCATATGTAAGGATTTTGACTGTATTCTTGCAGTGTACTGGCAGCTTCCAGTACCACCAGTGTTACGCTCCCACAGAGGGATGGCAGTGACCGTCCTGGCCATGTAAACCACTGCAGCATCAATTCAGTTAACTCCCTTCTAAAATGTTCCCTAAATTCTGTAGTTTGCACAGTTTTTTTCTTTCAGAATTACAGAACCATTCAGGGTCAAGCTGATTGTCATGATCTTTGTGTTTCATTTGTTTTTTCATTTGTTTGGTGGCTCTGGCTGGATTGTTGATTCACTGCTGTGCTTTGGTTATTGATGAGAAATCTCCTTTTGCGAAGACACACGACAGAAGTGTGGTACAATAAATGTCTCCAATAAATTATTGGTAGTCCTCTGAAAAAGAGAGATTTTTAGACCCAGCTAATAAACAGCACTGTAAATTAATGGAAGTTTTTAGTGCCAGTTGAGCCTCTTTAGCTTTATGGTGACTAACTTAGGTGCAAATTGCAGAAGTAGATTTACCAAACATTCCCCGGCTTGGCAACCTAAAATATTTAGCCACTGCTGTGTTCATTATCTTCACACACTTAGGAGGATGTGCTGGAAACTCATATCATGTCACAGTTCTGTTTCTGTGTTGATAATTATTGGCTGATTACATATACACTCTCCTAAATGCTCCCCTGTGTTAATTCTGTCCTCCTAATTACCAATTAATTGAACTTTAAATGGCTCATAGGTTGGTTTAGGTTTGGCAAAGTTCCCAAAAGATTGCCTGTAAAGTTCATTTTTAACTAAAAAAAAAAAAATTCAGTTGCTGACAAGGAGAGGTTCTCAGCAGAATACAGGATCTTCCTGTGACTGGCAGGACCCAGAAATGTCATGAATAGATTTTTTTTCCCCCTTGTTTCAGATTTCCATTTTTCACATGGAGACCACCCTGAAGCTAAAGAGAATGTTATTAAATTTAAATGCTTTCCTTCCTGTCTAAGATGCTGCCTTAGCAGCAGCAGAAAATTATTTTCTCCTTTTGTCCCTGCAAGTACTGATCCACTCTGAGCAGACGCAGGGGATCAGCATCCAAGCTGGGGAGATCTCTTCCCCTCCATCCCAGTTTGCCTTTTTTGTGCTGGGGAGTGCAGCTGCAAGGTGCTGGTGCTCATCTAATGCCTCAAAAGACAAACCCAGGACATGGGGTGGATTTGAAGAGGATATCCAGAATTAATGCGCTGGTGGGGGCTCTGAGCGGCCTGCCAGGCCCAACATTCATTCTCTAATCTGATATTTGCTGCTCCCATTTCTTAGCAGGCCCCACGAGTGAGTGCCAATGGATCAGCAGAGGCTACACATTGAAACCTTCTCAAATCATTTTAAATAGCCTTGCTGGAGTTTCATGCTGACAGCAAGCCAGGTGGAATTTTCCATTTTCTTTCTATCCTTCCGAATAGGAACAGTCCTACTTTCTTTTGACTCTGGTTTTATATAACGAACAAAAATGACAGATAGCCTTGAATTTGGAAGATTGCATTGGCCTGTTCTGAGCTGAAATGTTCTGTTATCATTGACGTATGTGTTTAAGTGAGCACTGAAGTGTGAATGGCCATCTGTCCGGGAAGTACGAAAGATTCTGATTACCAAAATGAAACCACAAAAAAGCTTCATGCTTAGCAGCAGCCCTAAAACACAGAGGGAGAGAGAGCCTTTCTCACACTGCGGGTGTTTATAGTAGGCTGGTGATAATAACTCAGCATTTGCCTGGACTCCCTGCCCCATATTTTTCTAAATATGTTCACTCAATTTCTTTTTTTGCAAACATCGAGCTTTCTGTATTTGCATATTTTGTACAAGCAAGCAAAGAGAAGCACTAGGTATTTTCCCAGTCAAAAGCAGCTGTTTTCTGAGGGGATGTTCATTTTCTCATGAAGAGTTGTTCTCTTTACAAGGCTTTTAGCTGGAACGTGCTCTGATTACATTTGAATGAAGATTTCAACCTGCATTCCCACATGATTGCTCTACATCAAGGCTGAAGGCTGTTCCTGGGTGCAGCTTTTCCTCTGGCAACCTGGGTGACAAAGGGTCCAGCAACAACCACAGGAGCTGGGTCAGGGTTCCACATTAATTTCAGTGCTTCGATCAAAACTTCTTACAGATGATTTTTTTTTAATTAATTATGTGAAAACTCTAGTTTATGAAACAATTTTTTTATGACAGTCTCTCATGACATTTAATCTTATAAATTCATGACCATCTTGGCTGCTCTGGTTGTTTTTTGTGGTGGTGAACAAGTCACCTGTCACTCCCCTCTCAAACACGAGCTGCCTGTCTTTTTCAGAGCCCTCGCATTACTGATTTGAATCAAAGCAATTTTTCTCCATTTCTGCATTTGCATTTTTCATTGTTTCATGTAAATACTTTTTTATTATGAATATAGTTATGAAGATACATAAAGGATCCATTCTTAAACAAAGCTGTTGATTTCCAAAGACTTAATGCACTGTTTTTCTGTTTTAAATTTAAGTCACGAAATACAAACATATAAAGCAGCAGATAGAGATACATCACATTTTGTAGGTAATTCTCTACATTTTCACTTTTGTTAGAGCATGCTTCCTCATAGCAGGGCTCTCTCTAAGTTACCAAGTCTCTGTGGAAATCTGAAGAGATAATTAGACAGCAGAATATAACTGCAATCTACTTTATTTTTTTTACTTTACAGTTTAAAAAGCACCTAAGACAGAAAAATATGTAGGAAGCCAATTAAAATAAGAGCCTTTTTTCCCTTTCTTTTTGTTTGGTAGATGGTTCAGAGAACACAGCAGCTTTGTACTCTTATTTATTTATTTATTTTGAGCGTAATCTGAGGAAATGAACCGTGAAACACAATTAATGAAATAGCTGTGCTGAATCACATAAACTGGTGTCTGCACAGCTGCCACTCATGTCACAAATGCATCTCTCCCCTAATGTCCACCCGGAGAGCCATTAGCCAGCCGCTTCTGTGGAGGGCCTCCTGTGCTCCCATTTCAGGCTGTAATGGAGCAGGGAGCTGCCGGAGCAGCCTAAGGATGCTTTTCCCAGCAAATAGAATGTCCAAGAGGAACGGCTGCTACAGGAGGAATGGCTGCCTCAGGAGAGGATGCTTTTCCCAGCAAACAGAGTGTACAGGAGGAATGGCTGCTACAGGAGCAGCGTGCTGGGGCAGAGAGAGAGTGTGGGCAGGGTGCAGTGGCTGGAACAGAGCAGAGCCCGGGTAGAAAATATCCAGAGCAGTGTCAGGGCTCAGCCTGAGGTGTAAAATGACTGCCTGCAGTTTCTTGATATCCAACAACACTCTCAACACTAAAGCTTTTTTGCTTCTGTGTCTATCCTCAGGTTACTTTTATTTCATTTAATGGGTGTGTATTCCATGCCAGCGACAGAGCATCAGGGAGGGAGAGCCAGAAGTGCTGCGAGGGCCGGTCTGAGGAGGCTGACCCAGGTCATCCTTGCTGAAGTGGCACAAAGCCAAAAGCCTCCAGAGCCACAGGATCCAAAATCTTTTAGCTGGCTGGGGAATTAAGGGGTGGGAGAGGTTGAAGGACACCTCTCCTGTCAGCGTTTGCCAAGCTGAACACTCAGAGCTGTGTTACTGTGTCACCGCTGATAGTGGTTTTATCAAGCTGAATCTAGTCTTGCTCAGGAGGATATTAATAAATTATCTGGTAATGAAAAATGTGAGGGGAACCACATTCTTACATCAATGCCTGATGATTACTTTGATGGATGCAGTGGCAAGATTTTCCTGACAAGGCAGAAATGAAAAACATGACACATGGACCTTTAAGGGTGACCTCAGAGGAAAACGCATGTTGCTGAATGATACAAAAATAGAACAGGAAAACGGAGGCTCCAAGGGGCTCAGTGTCAACAGCCAGACAGATGGGCTACACTGATCCACTGATCACTGAGGGCAGTGCAGAGACAGGAGCCCTACGCCGGCCCGGACCAGAAACCTGGCAAGGGCAGCTTTGGAGAAGCATCAGGTGTTAAGAATCTTAAGAGTAAAGAAAAGAGGGAAAGTTGAGGGGAAATAAAAGAGCAAGCATTAATAAACAGTGAGCTAATTGTGAAACAAAGCCAGAGAGTGTCATGAATACAACTGCCCACTTCTTCTCCAGGTGTTTTAGAAACTATCCTAAAAAGACCTAATGGAATTGAAGACATCCCTGCGACAGTTTAAGATTTGCTTAGGTGGGTAAGAGATTAGATCACTTTTAGAAGCACAGGTTACTAAAAATAAGGATTATCAGAGCACAGGTGTTAGCTAAAAAGCTGCAGAAATGTTGGATGGTGTTGGGGTGTGACACTTGACAGGCCTGAGAATGTTTACTTCTGCTGGAGTTCCTGTGAAAATGTGCATGAACCACTCTTCTTTTTTCTTCTTTATACTCCAGGTGTTACTGATGCTGTGTGACTGATGTTAAGAATGTTCCAGTGTAGACTGGGAAGAGCACTAACACTTTAAAAACATGTAACAGAAGTTACCCTGATGGCAAACTGATGAAAAATAGTGGCCAAGTGGGGCAAACTTTCCTCTACTAACTCTACTAAATGTTTGCACTCATTTCCATGTGTGTCTGTTTACAAATATCTCTAGAGTCTAAAAAAAAAAACAAAAAATTGGATGTCCACCTGTCCTAAGTCCTGGGTATTCAGTAGGTCTACTCAGAATTTTCATTAAAAAAAAAAAAAAAAAGGTGGTTTGTAAACTCTGGTTTTGGAGAAATGCTCACCTTCCCACAGAAGACCACAAATGGACAAATCAATTGAAGATGTGCAGTGAAAGGTGAAGGTGCTGTGATCTTTAGGTGCATGTGTGGATTGTGTGGATTAGAAGATATTTGTAAGGTGTTTTTGAAAATTGAAGGCTTAGAAAGCATGTGTGTGTGCATGCACATGTGTGTGTGTGGGGGGAGGTGTTTGGGGTTTCTTTTCATTTTGTACTGCTGTAACTACAGAACAATTGCTTGCCAGATGTCAGGGAGGTCTAGCATCTGATTTTGAAGTGGCACATAATAGATGATCTACCAGGGAGTTCAGCAAACATCACATATAGCTTTAAACTGTCATTACAGAAAAAAATCCAAGAAGGTGACATTTGGTGACATACTGGGTGACATTTGAAATGACAGCACTTGCTTTAAGATGTAGCATTCCCTCCTGCTGTGAATCAAGGGAGTCTGCACTGTGGCTATGACTTGTTTTATTGATGACCCGAATTTCTGCCAAATGTGGCCAAAGAGACTGCACAGAGCCCTGTCTGTAGCATCCGGGGAGAATTGGTGCAGTAGGAGAGGGCAACCGCAGAGCATTTGCTATGCACAGCAGGCTCAGAATGACTCGGCTCTGCAAAGGAGTTACAGCCTCTCCTGCACTCCTTTTAAAGAGTTCTGTGAGGAGAGAATGAAGAGCAGCTAAAAAAAAAAAGTCTGACTGGAGGAGTGTGTGTGCTGTACTCCACAGACTTCAGGGACTGCAAAGCCGGGTGAGCAATACAAAGAGCAAGTTTGGTGCTTGGGTTTCACCAACACCTGCTGTGAACGTTCACCTTCCAGCACATGTAAACCAGCTGAATCCTTACTTCTGAAAGCTCTCGGAGCTAGGGGAAAACCTGGCTGATTAGCAACGACCTACGTTCTTGTTGATTTCTTTCTCTCTTTTTGAGAGCCAGAGTTTCTTTTGATTGCTCCTCACTTCTGCCCCTCAGGGTTGGAAGGACTCCTTGCAGCACTGTGATCGCTGGAATGGGGCCATCTTTGCATGTTCTTGGGCTGGAATCTATTGAACCCCCATGTAAATGTGAAAATCTTGTCGAGTTTGGGGTCTGTTTTGGTGTTCCCTGTTGAATTGTTAGAGCTACAGGGAAAACCAGCTGGTTTCAGACATCCTTTCAGACCTACCTACCGATTCTGTATGGAGTTTACTTTCTTGAGCTTTCTGTGTAAGTTTATGGAAAACTCTAATGTAGAACTTGCAGAAAATTGTCAACAACTGGGATGTATTATTCCCATTATATATTGTATCATTACTCAAGCCAGTACAGGAAACAATTTTATGAATTAGAATTAGACTTCTGGGAAGATATTCTGCGTCATTTGTTATCAATATTATTTTAGATGCCATTAACTGGCAATAAAATTTGGATGCAAGTAATTTTAATTGTTGAATGTTATATTAGCACATAATGCTCTAATCATAAATATTTTTTTTCCTGGTGTTAAAATGAAACTTACACTGTACTTTAACAATTTTGTTATATTCAAGAAGTGTTTGATTTGTAGTCTCTGAGGTAGAGGAAGGGACATGAAGACATGGATAGAGGCAGCACTGCACCTCTGTGAACAGCATATTATATTCCTGAACTTAGTTTTAAATTTCCTATTAGTAGAAAACATCCTGTAGAATTTTAACCTGTGTATTTTTATACACAGGTTATTTTTCCTTTCTTTCTTCTTGTAATCTGCTCTAGAGTCTATTTAATGACTGAACAAAATCCTGAAGCTGCTGCTCACAAATATGAATGGGTTAAAGATATATCTGTGCAGCACAACAGCTGTAGGGTGGAGAAATGGCACAGAAGCCTCATATCAGTTCTCTCCACAGGGAATGAATTTTAACTTCATGAGTTCAACACTCCAAGAACTGGTCTCCATGAGGAATACAAGAAACACCTTAACAGATTAGCCAGTAGTCTATCTAATTTAGTGTCCCATTTCTCAAGACTTAGAGAAGAAAAAATAATTCTGGTTTATGAAGCAAGTGAACAAAGGGTAGATACTGGTTGTGGGGGAAGGGAGGAACAATGTGACTGCTGATTCTGGTGGTTGGGTTAATTGGATGGAAAGGAGCAAACCTACATTCTTAACACTGCTTTTTGGATAACAATGGTTGGTTTGAACAGGGTCTCCCTCACCTTTCCTCTTTTACCTCCCTGATTCCGCATCAGGAAGCTTTTCATGAAGAGAAAATGCAAACAAGCCTCATATAAATACTTCTGAATTTTTAACAAATTTCTTCTTCACAAGCAAACTTCTGGTAGCCAGAATTAACACTTCTAATAGCTTTTTTTGGTTTTGCTAGGAATGAATTTGTGTAGTATCTTTCAAAGTTTTCTCTGGTGTTTCCCCATGGAAACCACAGAGTGCCTTGCTGGTGTTAACATGAAGAAAATTTTCTTAGGTTTTCTGTATCTTTTGGCCTTAATAACATATTGTATCAAAGAGCCACAGAGGTTGTAACAGCTTAGAGATCACCACTGAATGCAAAGAGTGATATTCATGAAGTGGCTGAAAGCTGATTTTCTCTAGCTCATAGATAACTGCAGGACTTTCCTATCAAGGCTTTTGGTTTTGCCCCTCTTGAAAGGTGGTCCTTCTTTTTGCTCTGCGAGTTGTGCTCAAAACTGTTGTAGCTGCAATAATAAGAATAGACATTGCACTTTTTGCATCTGTCTGAAGGTCCATCATGGCCAGTCTGAGAAAGGAACCAATAAAACCAATTCTCTTGAGAACCTGGGCACATTATCACACTCAGCTGCTGTGTTTGCCATGCTTGTTTTCCAGTTGTTCTGATATTTCAGCTGATGAGTTAGGAGTGAGGCCTAATTTCTAACTGAGTGATGCATCAACAGCTCTCTCTTCCTTTTTTTTTTTTTAATTAAAATGTTTATCAGGTGTCCTCAATTACAGAGGCATTAACTAACTCACTGTTTTATCTGGGTGCAATACTGATGCTATTTAATTTTTTAGAATTGTGATCAGGAGGATGTACTAGAGGGGAGGTTTATTAAACTTGTAGATGCTACCGGCTTGGAGGAACCTGAATTCTGGATGGCAGGAGACTGAGGATGATTGGATATATGGTTTTCATTTAGATATGTAGCACCATTCCAGATACATGGCTCTAATAAACAGAGACAAAAGTACTGGGCTTACACAGGAATCATCAACGGCCTAAACCTGGGATGGAAAACCTCTCTCTAGGCAGAAATTCAGTGGGAAGGGATCTTGGGCTGGTGCTCCAGAGAGGTTTTTCTTGGTGGCAGCAATATCAGGAGTTTCAACCCTCAGGCTGACCTCCTGCTACCTCGCAGCCATGGATCTGCTTCAAAACTACCCTGCTGTTTTTCTCCATCCATTCCAGATGGATCAACAGCTCAGCTGACAGACTTTGAGTCGCTGGAGCCACCAGCAGGGCCACAGCAGGGATATGCAACCAGTCACTGGGATCACACCTTTTGACAAAAATGTCACCTTGGGTAAGTTGAAAATAATGGTAAAGCTGCAGCTTTTCTATGCTGGTGGCAGATTGGGTAAGAAATTCTAACTATGGAAATGAAAAGTTAGCTCAGCTGTTAGGAAAAGCTTTTCCTTGGTCAGGGAATGTTGGAGCAGGGTAGCTGGGGATGCTGCTGTGTGTGGGTCTTTAAAAGGCTCTCATAGACACATGTGTTGGGAAAAACCATGAAGGATTTTTCTGCCTGCAAGCAGGGAAACCGATTTAACTGATCTCTGGGGATCACTGCCAGCCCTCTGACTCATATCCCTTAATTATTTGTAGTGCAAAATGAGTAAAATTAAAGGTTTCTCTTAAGAGGACTGAATTTTGCAGAAACCGCGCTTTTATTGCTCATTGCTTCAGTGTGGGCAACTTGGATTAGCCATCTTGTGTTTGATCAGTGTAGGGGAGAGGGAGAGAGGGAGAACATTAATCATATCAAATTTCTCTCTCAGCATTTTGACAATAAGATGGCATCTTGGAAGAACTTGGGTCATACAATATATATCTGTCTGTCATTAAAAGAACCACTTTCCAAGCATTTTTATTAATCATAGAGCTTACCACAAAAAAAGTCACTGTGACCCCACCTACAGCATTAATCCAACAAAGACATTCTTGATGTTTATCTTTATCATGGTATGTCCCACT
This sequence comes from Bombycilla garrulus, assembly GCA_013400315.1. NCBI lineage: Eukaryota > Metazoa > Chordata > Aves > Passeriformes > Bombycillidae > Bombycilla > Bombycilla garrulus. Next base: position 1,105,307 of record VXBU01003353.1, on the reverse strand, counting down.
AGAAGATTCCAGTTTTGAATTAACATCCCTGTCTTTTTCAATAGAAATTGCAGGACTGCTTTTTAGGTTTTTCTTTTCTTTCCCCCACCTTTTTTATGACCATGGTGCTGTTTTGTACAGGATTATGTTTAACTGTTCATTTTAATGTCTGGGATGACTTGTGAATGTTGATGGAGAAAAGAATGGAGAAATTTGCAGTCACTGACTCTCCAGAACACTTGCTACACATCCAGTCTCTACTCTCAATTAATTATCACAGCAATTTATCATAAAAGTTATTAATTGAAAATGTTAATTCTTACTGAGAAGACTTCTCAATCTTTGAAGCTGAGTGGTTTCATTTTGAGACTGTGTTGAAGTCTTTGCTCTGCATTTTCACTTTTTAAAGCTCCGAAGTGACCTAAAATTGCCTCTCCTTTTCGTGCTGTCATTTGAATAAATAACCAAGGGAGCTGCAGGGTAGGAGTCAGGGCTCTGGAAGTGTACATGCTACTGTGTTTTCCTTCTTTGTATTTACCACAGATGTGTCTTTCTCAGCTTCTGAAATTAGCAGTTCAGCCCAACATTCCTTCCTGATAGACCCACAGCACCCAGATCTTTAGTGCTGCTAGAAGTCCTACTCTTAGCAGGAATGATCTTCTTGGATAACTGTTTGGATTCCATGGAGACTGATGCCTGGCTGGAGTACAGAGGCAAAATGATGCTGCAAATATCCCTGCAGGACTGTTTATTCCCTTTTCAGACAGAATTGGTAATTACTGCTCTTGGTGCTGCAGTACATCACTCCTTTTCATTTGTCCAATAAACCACGCATTGCCTTTAATTTCTTTTCCCATTCTTTTTGCTAATGAATGAGCACATATATTTTCTTTAGGTCACACTGGTATTAATTCATGACATCTTGTCTGTGTACCACCTAAACCCAGTTGAACGGATGATATTCAGCACAGATCAGACTCAGATATTTTAAGCAGTTTCTGATAGAATTTGGGGGATGGACAAACTCTATCAGGAGGAGATTATTGGTATGAAAATCCAGAGAGGCTGCAGTGTCCTGCATAATAGCCACAGAAGCTCCTTGCAAAGGCAATAGGATGTAGCTGATGGCAAATAGATCCTTCAATCTATGAATTTTAAAATGCAATATGAAGCATAAAACAATATATATCCAGGAAAACTGCAATTTATCTGCACTTTGTTGTCTTAACTCATGAAAAGACAGCAGTATTAGATCACATAAAAAGGAAAGTATGGTTAGAATTTTCTTTCCTGGAATCTCAGACCAAGAGGCAAGTGTTCTTTAATGACAGCAGTCCATGTTCACTTAATAATTAAGGTGAGGAAACATAGATTCCAGTGAAACCGGGTGCTTTGATGATATGCTGAATTAAGTTAGACTTAAGCCCGTCTTAGAACTCTTGCTTTGCTGGTGAATCTTTTGAGAATATTCACAGAAAGTGACTGTAAAGATTTCTCAAGGATAGGATGGAATTAAAGGTCGCAATAATTTGGGGAATGGGTATTTTGTTGGCTGACAATGGAGGTACTATGATAGAGAGTTGGTTTTATTTTCTGTTGAAGAAATTTCACCTTGCATGCAAACCAGAACATCAGATGACTCTGTGACTCAGTGTTTACAGCATTCACCTAGAACCCTGGAAACTCTTCCAATAAGTGCTTTACTTGGAGCCTGCATACTCCAGACATGAAATATGCTAAGTTAGCACTCTTCCCGGGGAAAAAAAAAATTAAAAATTTGAAGTGAGCTGCTTTCCTTCTTTTCCTAGAGATGAGGGAACTCTAAACACCCTCTTATTGATGTGCAATAATTAAGTAGGAGTTTTCTTTCCTGAGAAACCCTATTAAATAGAAAAGCAAAGATAAATTATAACTAACCAGGCTATTCTAATATCCTCTCTATAGTAACAGACGTGTGTGGTGTTGAAGCAAGTAAGAAAATCAGTATCTGCTTAGGGGAGCAGATTCTCACCCTGGGAAGCTCAGAAGTCAACATGTGCCTGAGGTACTGCTAAGAAAAACAGCACTTCCAGTAACTTTTTGTACTAGGCAAGAAAATATTCTAGGTTTTGTGTATCTGGGAGAGAAAGACAAATGAATCCCAGCATGATGGGGACCCAGGGTCCTCAGGAAAGGAGGAGCAAAGCAGCACTGAAGGAATGGGACTACTGCACCCATGGTGGCAGTCGGAGCAAGGGAGGAGGATTTGTTTGTTTAGGCACAGGCTACAAATTTACCTCTGCCACTTTGGTTTAAAGAAAATACACTGTGCTTCTGCCCACAACTACATAATTACATTGTACTCTAATATCTCTCGACTTCAAAATGACAGCTAAAGCAGATTAAAGCTGTTTACAGCCTATGGGAAGTAGTATGGTGGCTGCTGGCAATATTTCTTTCTCGCTCAGTAACCAAAGTCCGGTCATAAATCTATATTCTTCTTCAAGGAGGAAGGCTGTGATTAAAGGATTCCTCCTACAGCTGTGGCTTGGTGATAAGAGCTTTATGTTCAGACCCTCCTAAGCGACAAAAAGAAAAAAAATCATTTTTCATTAAGTTAGCTACTCTAATTTGGATGGGAGGGGGAAAAGCAGACAAGTAGTTTGGTCAATGACTTGCTGTAGATTTGGTAGGAGCATTGTATACACTGTTTCTAAGCAGCAGCTGGGATTTGAGAGATAGACTACAACCCCTGTACCACCTCATCTGTGCCCCTGCACAGCGATAGTTTTCTCTGCAACACGGATATTGTGAATTTAAAGAAGTTTCTGTTTTGAACACTTGTTAGCTGTCCTAGCCCTGTGCTGGAAAAGAGGCTTACCCACCCGAAACCTGCAGGCAGGAACCTGGGACTTGTCCTCCAAACCAAACATCCACACGGAAGGAGGAGAAACCCAAAAACTCAGAACTGCTGCTGTGCTTTTGTCTTCAGCCGAGGCCTTTGAGGTGACCACAGGAGGGACTCTTGGGGAGCCAGCTGAGAGGACTTGGAACAAAGATTTGAAATGCTCGGTGCCATGCCGGACGTCACTTGATCAGGCAGAACTCAAAATGAATGCTTTTGTTAGGACTTTACCACTAGAAAAATAACACAAGTGCTGAAAGCACCGAAACAAAACCCAGCAACCCAGAACACAGCAATTCTGATGCATATTTTGCAGGGTTTGAATGTTTCTGATGACAGAGCACAGCTTGATTATAGGAGGGAGGCTAATTAAATTATACACCAAAATAATTGTGGGAATAATATGATGCCTGGTAGAAGAAACAGGAACAAACTCTAATCCCTCAGTAACTCAAGACATGAGTTATCTCACTGTGGCATATGCCCCCAGTTATGCTTTTTAACTCAGCAGTGACAAAGGGTGCAGTCACAGATCCAGTGGCATGTTTTTATATTTTTTTAATTTTTAAATTAGAATATATTTATATTAGAAGTTTTTGCTGGTACTAAGTTTCCAATGTTTAATTTGCATAATAGTGCTGTGCAAAATGGAATGAGGGTTAATCAAAGGATTTCATCACTCTTTTTAATTATATTCATTATGCTGAAATAAGATGTAAACTTTAATTTCACCTTGTTAGCTAATGTTTTTCACCAAAAGTTTGTATTTGCACATCATCTGGCATTTTTAATAGGAGCAGATGCTAGTGATTTTAAAGAACCTAAATGCCTCAAGTATGGTCGACATTATTAATTTGATTGATATGCAGTTTAATACAACTTAGCAATTATTAATGCCATTTAGCATCGGTGTGGATATTCAGAGAGGTAGCCTATAAGCAGCAAGAGCAGTGCAAGAAAAAAGAATGTTGTTTTCCCCCCAAGATCTGCCTCTGAATAGATGTTCCTTTTAAGCTCACTACAGTAAACACTCTTTCCTTTTCCCCGTCAAATTTTTAGTCACAGCTATCACCTGGAAGGTTATTTTCCAGAGGCATATAGTTATCTCACCTTTGGAGAGGCAAGCAGTAAACTCTCTGTTAGCCTGCAGACATTTACCAACAGTGTTTTATACCTTACGTTTATAACTCTTCCAATCGCAGGGAAGCCAACTGCAAAACATACCTGCTAATGGAAAAGGACTATTAAAGCACTGCTGTGCACTCACCTTGCACTAAGCCAGCTGCACAGAGCCCCGCCATAAATCACACTTAAATGATTACATTCCACCAGAATCACTGCCCAAAGAGCGAACTTCCAGCCGGCAGGGAGGCTGTGTGGTGGGATGAGAGGTCCATTCCTTTGCAGAACGGCCTCAGGTGTGTGGCCTGGGTTCATGTCAAACAAAGGGAAAAGGCCTTTTGGATATGCTGACTCCTTTCTGGGATGGGAACCAGGTCACTGTTTTCCATGCTGCCAGAGGGTGATTCCTGGAGCAAGGCTGAGCTGGGCTTCCCTCCCAGAGATAAACCTGGAGGGAGAGAGTGATTAGCATCGGTGTGGATAAAGTCTCTCTTTGATTATAGGGGATCAAAGCTTTGTGTGGCAAACAACCTACCCTGGCAGCTGCAAAGCAAAGGAGAGCGTCAGTCTTCAGCCATTGCTCTGTATCTGAGTAAACAGTGTAGCTTGGGCTGCACTGTGAAGAAATTAGAGGGGCACTGAGAATGTGTGCTAGTCCAGGGCTCTTGAGGATATGCAGTGGCAACAGGGAATGTGAAATGCAGCTGAGCAGAGGGTGCTTCTGGGCTACCCGTGAAATGGCAGCTCTGTTGAGCAAAGCTGGAGGAGAGCAGGAGGAGAAGTCGCCCCACTCACGTTTTCTGCCTGCAAAGGACTCACATGAACCTGAAGTTGGAAGTAAAGCGCACAACAGCTCCTGACACCAGAAAATCTGCAACCATTAACAGATGAAAGAGTTTGCTGAACAAAACCACTGTTTTTCCTTCACTAACACAGTTCTTCATAATCTTTGAAAATTGTAAATAAGTGCTTAATATCTATCTGCTTAATGCTTCGATGGAATTGATCTGGGTTTGATTCAGGCATTGGCAGATATTTTTTTCTCTGGTTTGTTATTCAGCCAGATTCAGAAGGATTGTTGTCCTCAGAAGTTCGTCCTTTCCCTAGAAACCTAAGCTGATTTCTCCCCTGCTCCCCTGGGAGGCAGCCCCAGGGAGAACTAAAGGCTGGCTGATACACCAGGATTTGCAGAAGCACAGAGTCTGAGACAGCCTGAAGAAGGAAATCAGGAGTTTCCATTCCCCTACTCCCTAAAATACCTGAGAAAGCACAGCTTGTATATCCTGAGCACACGTGAGAGGAATAAGTCAAAGGACTTTGAAGTGGACTGAGAAAGCTTAGTGGAGGTATGTGAAGGTTTTGGGTTCAAGGAATCAAATTCTCCTAGCAAGCCTTAAGGAAAACATCCAGTGTGAGGGTCCCAGGTGCACTGAATACCCAAAGCAAGCTATGCTGCACCTCAGACTCTCTTTTTCTCCTACTCAGCATGGCCATCTTTAGCCCTCCTTTCCAAACAGTGCAATTGCACTTGCTGTGGCTCTTTTTTCTTTAATTTTTTTTTTTTTGGTGGGTGGTTGACCTTGTCGCAACCAAAGTAATGATTGTTACACTGACCTTACTGACCCGGCAATGTCAAAAATAGGGGAAATAATGAAATTCTTTAACAGATGTTGAAGCTGAAGCCCAAATGTAGAAAGGATAGGTGAAATTTTGGGGTTTAAGTATGAGCAGGTACTTTTTTGCATTATGCTTCAATAAAGCATTTAAAGATAGTCATGAATAATAAGTAAGTAATTTTATGCTGAATGACTGCAAAGCATAGAAATGTTCCCTCTCTCTCTTTAAGTGTAAAAATTTCTTTCTCTAAAGGCCATATATTCCTTTCATTCCTGAGATGCAGCTTCTATTGATGCCAGTTTATGGTCCTGAAACTTTGGCTGAAGATTAAGAAGGAAGGCGTAAGAGAGACATTTATGGGTTTTTGTCTTGTAACAATTTAAATAAAATACTTTCCCAAGACGATGTGTTTTACATGTATTTTAAATTCCTTTTTTCACAGTAATATCTCTTTTTCTAAGAAACTTGCATTTTGAAAATGTTGTGACATATTACATTAATTGAATACACAGCTGCAGAAACTGGGAGAACTTTTCAATTGCGCTGAATGCATCTGAGCAGGCTGGAGGCTCAATTCCAACAGAATTTCCAACAGTAAAAGGGAAAAATCTCGCCATTTGTCATTAAAAGCAAGATCAGTAACACAAGAAAGCAGCAGTACCACTATCTTTTATCCATTAAATGAACTCCTGTCATTGCAATTCCAAGAGGTTTTGAAAGAGAAATCTCAACCTGACAGGCTATTCCAGTTTACAGTGAAGCTCTTGATGTCCCCTAATTATAGATCTTCTTCATACAGTTATTATTTTGGAGCACAACTATGACATTAAGACAGTCACATGAAGACACAAATCTTCATTAAATACTTATGTATCCATGTTACTCTTTCTAGGCATTTCTTTCTGGTTTTTATTTTGAGACGCCTCTGCAGTCATGTTTTTTCAGCTGACCACATTTTCTGTCCCCTGTGTAAGATTGCTCTTTCCATGCAGAGGATGCAGAAGCAGAATTTACACCTCAGGAGCACTTTCAAGGCTCCCCAGTCTCCTTGGAGTGGCCACAGAAAGCTCCCTCACAAAACCACTTTTCAGGACAGTCAGGCTCAGATGATTTTCTCATCCAGTTTCCCATGAGATGCTGAGGTTGGGCTAGCAGGTTTCTGCAGCCTGGTGGGGTGGTCCCATTCCTGTCCTCCTGACTGGCACTTCCACTGCTTCCCTTGTGCTGGCTCTCACCTCCTGCCCTCTGTGACTGCAGGGACAACCCAGTATCAAAAACATCCAATCCCAGTAACAATGCAAAAATGTGTAAGGGCATTTTACTGATTTGGCTGGTCCAGAGACACTCCAGTGCTGATGGCCTGCAGAGGATCCTGTGGAGCATGGAAAGGGGATGGGAAGAGGGGCAGGGCCACAGGAAGGCAGCTGTGACACTCACCTATTTCCCTGTGAGGCTGGTAAGGCTCAAAATTCTGAATTGTGCTTCTTCACAGGATGGGCAAGACAAATGATATCTCATCAAGATAGTTATATTTTAAGCAGTCTTATCTAAATGAAAAATAACCTTCAGCCTGCAAGAGCTTGGCAAGAAGAGCTTCAGTGTGGGGTATGAGCCTGGCAATGAATGAGCTGTTTAGAACCTTATTGACAGCATTTGCATAGACACGGTGCTTGTGAGATTGCAGTTTGTCACTCGCTGTGTGCATGTCGTTTTTTCTTTAGATCTGTGACAAAGTAAAATTATGAAGTGACAAGTTTCCAAAGCTTGTATTAATGATGGGTTGTGCAAATTCATCTTTGTACAGAATGGCCTCCTGAAAACTGAGTGCGGAAAACTAAAGAGAATTTTTTTAGGTCCCTTCTCTCAGTTCCAACACCTAGTTAAGTTTAAACTGCCCAAACCCCTCTAGTAACCTAGTAAGGTTTTTCTGCCTGAAATGTAATTATTATACATGGTGCAGTCCCTATTTTCTCACTTAAACACAAAGTATTTGATTCCTTTAACCTGGTATTAGTCAGCTGCTAGAAAAGTTGCAGAAACTTCTTTTTTATTGTTTCATGCACTGCCTAAACACTATTTCTTTTCACTTCATTTTTTTGTGGTGAAGCAGCATCATCATCAGCAGTTTTCAGGTATATCAGAGGACTTTTATCAGGGAAGCTTAAGAAATGAGAGAAGAAAAGGAAAATAACTATGAGAAAATAAATCTGAGTTTGTCTCGTAATATATTTTGTTGGTAAAAGGCCACATTGTTCTTTAGCACACTCAGAGTCTAAAATCTGCAAACGTGGGAGGATGAACTCCAGTCAAAAGCTGTTGTTGGCACTATTGTGCATGTTTGGCACAAGGTCACTGGGACACACTTTGTATTGGTGCCTTTCATGTGACTGCTATGCTTATAAAATGCCTATGATCACAACAGGAAAAATATCTCATACAAGTAAAAATTGTTATTAATTCCTTTTTCTGGAATCTATGCTTGTGTTTCTAATCCTCAGCAAAATAAACTTTCCCTGTCAGTGAAATAAGCTCTGGATTCAGGCATGGCAGGGCTTGTGCACTTGGAGCACCCATTCCTTCTCAGATTGCTTCATTTGGCATGAAAGCCTGTGCTAAAGGGTGGATGGCTTTTCCAACATCCATTGGAATTATTTGAAATAAAAAGATAATTTCTAGCGCTTAACAATATAAAATGATAACCTAATTATTTATAATTCCCTTTTTATATTTATGATACCATATTAATAATGAAGAACTCATTTAGTGTTAATATGGATGTTCTAAGTAGCATTTCCCCTGTAATTTATAGCTCATTAATGTATCATTATTAGAAAGTATTTCCCTCTAATGTTTTAGTGTTGATATAAAACTGAGTATACGGATAAAGTTAAGAATTTACCTTTTGCAGCTAGCTAAAGACAAAGTGAAGGTTATTTTCATAGACTGATTTTGCAATTTGAAAGGGGATAAGTGAAGAGCAAAATCTAATACTTCTCACATGTGCCTGACACTCCTGGTAGAGACACAAAGGGAGCAAACCCCATATTGACCCTGGAATGAATCAGTGCTGTGGAACACAAAAAATCGTGCAACAATTAAATTTGCACTACACTTTATATACAATAGCTCGTAATGTCAATGAAAGTTATTGAATTTAAAATTCTATTTATTTCCTCAGAAGTTTAACCTAATATAATCCCATATTTTCAGTAGGTGATTTGGCTAATTTATCTCACATTGATGTTCTCTTCCTTTCAAAGGCATCCACTTTGTCGCCTTTGTGAGGGACTGAAAGGAAGTCTTCATTTATTTTTCAGTTCTGTTGTGGCCATAAGCATGTTCCAGAAGACTATAATAGACCTATGTTTTAGAAGATTAACTGAAATACAGAAATGAGAATTACTTTTTTTCCTGTATTCGACTTGTTGTTCTGATATTGCTGCAGTTTTCCAAGCCAAATCCCCTACTGTTAAGCCCTGGCTGAGTGGCTGTGTGAGAGCAAGTTAAATCCTTCCACCTTTAATGGTATTATTTCAGACAGGTTTTAAACCTTTCCAGCTATTTGTAGTGTCTTTTCACTAAGTGAGGAGTCACGATGATTTCCTGTCATGAGAACAATGTTGCTGTCCTGGGCATCTCAGCCTTTGAGGGTCAGTAAGAGCTGTGAGCAGCGCCTGCTGCAGAGCCCAGGGTGCTTTGTAGGAGCTGTGAAGGTGCTCAGGAAGGCCAGAGTACAAAGCAGCAACACCCAGGGCAGCTGTGGGAGCCAAAGGCAGCCTCAGGTGCTCCCCACGGGGACAGGTGCTGTGAAATCTGAAGGGTCAGCGTGTGATCACAGTGTGTGGTACAAATCCATCGCTGGTGTCCCTGGGAATAGCTCGTGCCTGCCTTTTCAAACGGCACCAGCAGCACTCGCAGTTTGTCGGGTGGAAGGGATACAGGTTGTCCTGCCGGGGTCAGATCCTGGTCCCAGGGCTGCTCTCCACACAGCCGTGGCTGAAAGGATAGTTTAACATTCCGTGAGTCCCTCCCACAGCAGGGCCCTGAGCAGAGGATATTCAGCACTGTGCAGCGTGGGAGGAACCCTCCGGCTGCTTTTGGATCGCAGTGGTTGTCTGGAAGTTATCCATGCTGCTGACCCTTCAGGTTATCTGGATGTAACAGCTAAGCTGCATCCTAATAATATGAGTTGTAAGGGATTTGTCAAGCTCTAACCACACATTTGTAAGCTACAGAGTTGGAAGACAGGGACACAGGATCTTGCAATATATTCCCAGCAGAGAAGAGTTTCAGGCCACTATAAATGACTTATCAAATGCCTACGTATCATTTATATCTGCATGGAGTTTAGTATGAATGGTTTGTTAGACACTTACACTTTGTCAACAACCTCTACAAATGCATTTACTTTAAGTGTTGAACATTTCATTATAAATGGCTAGCAGAACATATCTATAACCTTGATAACTCCATTCACTTTGTTAGTAATGGCTCCTTGAACACTTAAAGCATAACAATAGCCAAAATGCATATAAATATTTCATTGCAAATCTATTGTTACTTATTTATAACATGCTCACCAAAAGCATTACAGGATATTTATTAAACATTTATAGATTATTTTTCCTACAACTAGTATGTGATATAAATGCATTATTCATCTCACAGCAAATCATTGCTGGACATCCCTTAAAAATTAAGTTGTACCAAGAGGATTTTGGGACTGTAGAATTTGAAGAGATTAATTTTAACCACGTGCAATTGAGATTCAGCTTTGTGTTTATTTTTGTTGAATTAAATGAAAGAGGAAATTAGTAAGCAGAAAAACAACCCTCAGTAACCAGAGTGAGGGAATGGTTGCCCTGACCCCCCTGGCCATTTGCCATGCTCTGTCCTTGAGGTCTGCCAGTGGCTGCACACCAAACTCATGGGACTGCAAAAGCTTCCTCTCTCACAGCTGTTCTGGTGGGTTGGATAGCATTTTTTCTGGAACTAAGAATTGGGAATGAAGGCTGTTCTCTGTAGCTGTAGTTTTTATTTGATTTGAATTATTTTTGTGCTAGTTTCCAGTACCCCAAGCTCATTCACTTCCTTGAAGAGAGGGCAAAGTGCACAAGCTCCTGTGCACATGAGCATGTGTGGGTGTGTGAATTTTGGCAGAGTAAACAAATTTGGATATGTGAGGTTTTTTTCCCAGTGCTTTATCTGATGCCTCCAGTCTACAGACAGGAATCAGGAGACTTTTTAAATTGTTCCTATTTTACAGAGAGGCCAATCTAGGATTTTGATTCAGATGGCATTTGTACAATGCTTCAATAATGCATATGAATAGTTCTTTTTCCCTGTGTAAAGTTGCTTGAATATTCAAGTGTAAGAGCCCATCTCAGGTTGGTGACAAGATGCTATCAGCATATATCTACCTATTTTCTGACACAGTTTCCTTTAGCACTTTGCTACTCAATAACTGTAAATAGATGGGGTAATTTAAACTCTTACATAGCTTTCAGGAGAGCTGGATTCCCCCAAAACAAGCACATCATTTTACTGAAATGACCACGGGTATCTGAAAGGCACAGCTTTATGCCTGTTAAATTATTCCTTGTTGTTTTTCTTTTAATGCATCTATCCATCTATTCTCAAGTAACATTTCTTAATTAATAATTTCTTTGTGCTACAGGTTATTTCCCCTTTTTTGTTCTAAATTATTACCCATTTAATTAATTTTCCTCTAATATAAGGGGAGGATAGAGTTGAATGTTTCCGCAAATGGGGGCGTGTAAGTAAAGAACAAGGATAATATCTCAAACTCATTCTCTCCTGGTCTCATGGCATTTGCAGAACATTTGATTTGTTGCTAATACAGCTGGGTACAACACCACTTTATTTCTTTAGGGGAAGATATTAAAATATCTATGAAGCAGTAGCTGCTTTTATTTGGTACTCAGAGTCTCCATTTCCAACTCATATAAATATGTTGCAGACTTGCTTTGTTGTGTTACTGTCACACCCCTGCAGCATCCAAACCTCATGGACAGCAGGGTGTGTGGGGCAGAGTCCCTGTGACACCAGACCCTCTGACCAGTGTGTGCCTGCATTATGCGTTTTCCTTCCCAATAATGTTTGTTTTGCAGTTCCGGAATTATTTTGCATTGCCCAGTGGTGGAATGGGAAAACCTGCTTCCACTGAGGAGGGAAATTCAGTAAACACGTGGCTGCACAATTTGTGCTTTCTCTGTAGAGCTACAGAAACTCTGCAGAAATGCTGGCAAAACATCATCTGTGTCTGAGGCACTGCTGCTCCCCTCAGTGCAAGGACAGGCCAGCGTCACTTGGAAAAGCCACTTCTCCATACCCTTCTTCACTGGCTTACATCTAGATCCAGGGAATCTTGAGAAGGCACTTTTGTCACTGTACTTTATTATTGTGAAGCTGTTTTTCTTTGGAGGGGATATTTGTTTCAAAATTCTTCTCACATACTGTTTTCTTAAGCATGTAACAGAAGAAGCACTTTGTAAGAAACCTTTAATTTGGCTTTCAGTATTTCAAGTGTCTGTTTCAGTGTTTATATTTTGGCTGTGAGATTCAATATTAATCTAATAACATAGCCTGGCACAATTTGTTGCAAAAATCTCTTGGTACAATGATCACTTTTAACAGGTGTTGTTTCTTCAAAAATCAGTGAACGCTGTTAGATTTTTTTTTTTTTGGCATTTTCAAATGCTCATTAGTGTCTTCCTCAGGGGTCTAAGACGGTCATTACCAAAGAATGAGTTCTCAAGAGAAAAAGGCTCTGCTGCCAGAAGCCAACAAGTGACAGGAGTTCAGCAGTTGCTAGGCGAGTCACTTATTGAGGTGCTGCATGGATAAATTAGCTTTCAAAGTCTTAAGCTGAACATGTAAAGAACACAGATGTCATGTGGCATATTCTCCAGAGGTTAAATTTAGGTTCCACTGCCAATTTTAAAAGGAAGGAAATGTCAGCTAGTGTAGAGCTGAGGTTGAGGGTTTGTTGCTTGTGCAAATTCCACTGACATTGACATTAACTGACTCTGGAAGATAAACTATGGATGTGCTCTAGCTGTCCATGATTTCATTTGTATTGCTTGTTAGTTCTCCAGTTTGTTCCAGCACAATACCAATTTGCTCCAGTTGACTTGACAAGCTTTTGTTTTGTGCCTCTTATTTCTCTGGAGATAATTTATAATCCCAGCTTCATCCCTTGTGTGATTGCACAAACAGACAGGTATTACTTGTGCTGTTTGCCAGCATTGGGAAGTGATGTGATATAATATTGAAGCAGTAAGTATACAATCCTGGATTTTAGCAATGTGAGATTTAGGTGTGAGTGTCTGTGATACAACGAAAATGTTAAACCTCCGAATAGTCATGGATATTTTATTTTAGAAGATTTTTTTTTTCAAAATGAACACAGAAATGGATTTTTTTTTTAATCCCTTTTTTACTTAAAATTTTGCTTTGTTTTTTTACCTAAACATAAGGCATCTATAGGTTTTATTTAGATAGACAATTCTTTGGAAACTCCTTTGTAGACTACACAGATATTTTCCTATAGTGGTGACAAGTAAGCCTCTTAGTGTTGTTTCAAACTCACTTGAACCTGCTGATTGATCCCCTCCCTTTCTGTTCTGGGCTTTGTCCAGCTCCCACCTCAGTCAGTGGGAGATGTCAAATTTACTTAATTAGGAACTGGACCATGCCCTGCCACCCCCACCAATTGCTGTTTTAATTGAAAGCATCCCTAGAGCTGCTGCCATGAACGGTGTTCATTTGTGTGGAGTTCTCGGGAACAAATCATTCTAGTTGTTTAATTAAGGCAATATTGAAATAAAACCCCCTTTAGCAGTGGCTGGGGGCAGCTTGTGCTGAGCCCTGTGCAGCGTTCACAGTGACACGGGGTGAAAGGCTTTCTGTGCTCCCTGTGGCGCTGTCACCAAGCCAGCCCATGCTTATGTGCAGATGTGGGAATATTTTCTGTATTTTCCATGGGTTTTAACCCTTCTTCTCTGACTTTCATGGACTCTTTAGAGATCTGGCCTGTCTCAAACACTGCAACCCCACATTCCCCACATCCAGGCTTGTGCTTTGTCTGGACACAATAAAGCATCAGTGGTGTCTGAGTAAGTCATATTAAAATGCAGAACTCCTGTACAGCAGTATCTGGATGCAGCAGACTCTTCCCCTCAGTCTGAACCTCACCAAAAGCAATTTGAATGTTGCTTTTCATCCTCATAGGTCATCACAGACCCAAGGCTGCAACCCAGCAAGCAGCAAGGGAGGAAAAGCTATTCCAGACTCCACAGAGGTCACCTTTTTGATAAAAGCACAAAACAGCTAATTAAATTAATGTAATAATTGTACCTTGCCAATTACCTCTTTCCTACCTGTACTGTGGTTTTAATGAGCTGAGCTAATGAACTATAATGTAATTAATACCTGGGTAGGGAGAGGGAGGAATAAAAGAAATGGTGGTTTTCATATATCCAGCCTCTTTTGTAATGGCAGGGGAGAAAAAAGCTCAAGATTGTTGAAAGGAAAACGTTTAGTGAGGAAGAGAGGTTTCATACTTGAGTCCTGCTGAGGCCCTGCTTGGAATTCTGCACCTGAAAAATATCCCTGTCATTACAGAAATATTTTTTTAAAAAAATTCGTTAATGTTTTTCTGAAACCATTCTTATAACACCTGTGAAGAAGGATGATTTAAATAAAACTGCAGATCTAAGGTGTCCTTGAGGAGTGCCCTGTCCTAATGAGTATCCTGCAGAAACCTGATCCACATTTCTCATGTAAAACAAGGGCTGTTTGCTGTTGGCCTCATTTTGCCATTGGGCTTGTGGCACATTTGGCCTCATCCTGGCCATCCCCCTGTGGAAGCAGTGGGGGGTTCTTGGCAGACACGGAGCCGTTCCAAGGCTCTGGCTTTTGTATCCAGTGGGGGACAATGACACAGGTTACTGAACCTGCTGATGGAGCCTTCATGTGGAGACTACTCTAGTAAAGTACTAAAAGGCATAGGGAGAAAGTAAAGTAAAACTGAGGCTCCTGCTGTGAAAATTCAGGATTGTTTTCTCTGAATTAAGTTATGCTGAAGCTATTAGGGAGACAGTGCAATAGATTCATTAACTGTGCCATTTCAGATCTGCTGGAAAGCAATTCACATTTCAACTTTAGTATCTTAAAATCCAGCACTGGCTTTAATTATTAATAGGCTTCATGCTATTATCATTTGCTTGCACATATACATTAATCATTACATGGGTTTGCTAATTTTTTGTTTTGTTCAAAAATAAATAAATAAACAGTGACAAGATGCTCAGAGCCCTCAAGAGAATATGTTCCCCTCTGATGGGCAAGTAACATCTGCGGGCATTTCGCTGGCTTAACAGCGTGTCTGTCAGAAACTTGGTGATTCAGAAAATTTACTAGCATTCACCTAATGATTAATTAGCCTTCTCCGAAAGGAATGGGGTCTCTTCATTATGCACATTGTCACCAAGAGTTTCATCTGTTTGCTGTAACACGTATGCTTGAGACTTAATAAGTGGAATTCCAGTAGTCAAGAAATGAGTTCAGGTTGTTTTTGCGAGCAGAAATGGTGTTTGGCCCTAAATATTTAAGGAGATCTTCAAGAATTTTAATCAACACAGGTCTGTGTGTTATACTAGAAAAACTGTTTTATGTGAATAACAATATTGTAGGACACTAATTTTAACTAAGTTTAGTTGGCTGGAAACATTCTATATCAGATTGGAGACAGAGATAGGAATTATTTTAACAGAAATGATAATTCATCTATTTGTAACATGGACTACCTGAAAACGTTTTTTTAAAAGGCAATCTTATTTGTAAGGCATGCTGAGCGTTCCACTTGGCAAACTCTAGGCATAGTTTTGTGTTTCATAAGGTCTTCAGCTGTGAGTATGGGGTCTTTAATGTGCTGAAGGAAAAGGTCAAATTGACACTTCAGGATTTAAACCAAAATAATTTATCATCTGCACATAGATAAGGCAAAGATTTGTTCTTGGAGGTGAGTACATCTGAACCTGGCACATTCCTTATGAAAATCTATGCTTTGTTAATTATCACCCCAGTTTGAACTCTTTGAGCAACTCACAGCACCTGTGTCTTGGGAGCTCCGTTAGGGTTGATTGTTCACACCTGAGGAGGGTCCCCAACACAATGCCTCCACCTGAGGTGGGTGGGGAGCAGATACGAGTGGTGGCTGTAAAGTGGCAAGAGAGCTGCGAGGTGGTGCCACAAATGCAGTAGCTGAGGCCTCTGGGTCAGAGCAGGTGATGGTTGTGACTGTCCCACCTTCCCTCCTGCACCAGGGGCTACAGGTGGTTCTGTTTCCTTCTGGAACACTGAGCTCTGAGAGAGGAATATTTGCCATCTTAACTTCTCCTTTTCCCCTCACCATGGAGGGAGGGGAAGTGAACTCCTGTTTAGAAGCAGCAAGGACTCCTGGAAGAAGATGTGCCCAAGGTGGGTTTGGGGAGGATTTTTTTTGTTGGTGTAATTATTAGATGATGCAGGGAGAAGTTTCTTCTGCTCTGCTGAAAAGCTGAAAGGTTTTTCATACACCTTATGGCTGTCGATGGTTCCCCAGCCACATTTGCTGCTCCTGGCCATGTTCTGGTCTCTTGCAGTTGTCCCCCATTCTATCATCCGTTTTGTGCACCAACCAAGCAGGATGAGGTCAAGGTTTAATGCCTGTGTCTGTAGCTGGGGGTCTGAGGCACGGCCTGGGTTCTGCTGTAAGGAACAGAACCCAGTGCTGAGGTAGGATTTGAATCAAAAGGCAGTAGTTACTCCATGTGGTCTCTTTGTTTATCCCATAATTCCCTCAGTTTCATCTGAAAAGCAGAAAAAGAACCATCCAATCTCTGCAAGAGCTTCCCTAGAGCCAGCTAAACTGGCTACGAAGGGATCCTCTCCTTGGTGGGGAGTAAAGAGGGGACTTGGGACATTCCCTTCATCCCAGTGACAGTGGTGGCACTGCAGTCCTGCCTTACTGCTGTAGGGAAGTGTGGCGGAGCCTTCAGCCTGGAAAAGGGCCCAGGCTTGCAGGGGAAGCTGAAGTGGGTCAAGAATGTAAGGTGTGTTTCACTTTTCTAAATTGAAGTGCTTATTTGACTGCTTTAGGGCTTTTTTTTAAAGAATAAGATAAAATAATTCTCCACTATAAAATTAATATATTCAGGACTTTTCATGGCAAATAAATTTTAGTCTTGGCAGAGGTTTGTTTGCAGGAGAAATCTGTGGTATTGGTTGTAGGGTTTCTTCTGGTGTATATTTTTTTTTTTTAACTCTCCATATATCCAATAAGGAACCAAAAAAATTCCATGTGACTTGCATATCTAATTAAAACTATTCAGCACAGCTTGGATTTACAATTTTGATTTCTTGCAGTAATCTGCTTGTGAACAATCTAGAGGCAAGGAGTTATTCATAGAAACTGTTGAGTAAATAATTTTCAGATAATGAAAACATTCAAAAAAGTCAAGATAGTTAATTAGTGAGCAGAAGAAATTAAATTAATTGAATGAATAATTCATAATGAATTATTTGCCCAGCTCTGTTTTACATCGTGTGGAAGGTCTGAAGAAGAGCCAGTGTTTGAATTAGCTCCAAACAGAAAACCACATCTCTATTTCTGTTGTGTTGAGGTTATTTATTGATGTGTAAAAACAGGCTGGGTGAGCCAGTCTATTTAATCATCTTACTCTTTTTGCTCTGTGACGTGAGTCATGCTGGATTTGAGACCATAGTTGCTTTGCTTGCAAATGTGCAAATGGGAATATGTGTTACAGGGTTCTTGGTGGGTTTTTTGGGTTATTTTGTTTGGTTTTTTTGGGTTTTTTTAATAAATCTAAATGGTGTGAGAGAAGCATTATTAGAGCTGAAAATGCTCTGTAAAAGCTATAAATTAAGTATATGCTACTGTAGCAATGGTTGCAGTAGACGTGTCAGCTTTGGCAAGGTAGTCCTGGGTAATTTCATTTTATTACTGAACAGAATTGTGTCCAAGAGATTCTTTGGTGGAGCTGAATTTGTTTACTTGGGGTTAGAGAGGGGTTTCCTGTTGCTTTCTTTGCTTGTTTGGTTTTTGTTTTGTTGTTTATTTTTTTTTTCCTTAAGAAAAAGGGAAAGCTTTTCTGCTCTCTGGCAGGTGGGAACTTTTAATGGTAAATAAGTAGTGAAATATTGGAAGCCTGAATTAGAGTTGAGGAGCTGAATGTGGGTTTTCTGTGAGACCCAGAGGGCAATGAGTGTTCAGAGCTCACCTGTGTGTCCTTCTGCCCTTGTTCCCCTCCAACCCTCCCCCCAGTGCTATGGAGAAGCACAAAATCTGTGATTATAGGATGTTTTGTGTTGGGAAGGACCTTAAGACCGATTTCATTTTAACCCCCCTGCCACAGGCAGGGACACCATCTGCTGTTCCAGGCTGCTCCAACCTGGCCTTGGACACTTTCAGGGATCCAGGGGCAGCCCCAGCTGCTCTGGGCCCCCTGTGCCAGGGCCTCCCCACCCTTGCAGGGAAGAATTTCTTCCCACATCTGCTCTTAATCTGCCCTTCAGTTTAAAACCCTTCCCCCTTTGCTACAAGGGGAGTCCCTCTCCCGCTCTCCTTGGAGCCTCTTTAGGCCCTGCAAGGGGCTCTGAGCTCTCCCTGGTGAACACCCCCAGCTCCTCTCCCAGCCTGGCTCCAGCCCTTGGAGTGTCTCCATGGGCTCCTCTGGACTCTCCAGCAGCTCCAGGTCCTGGTGTGGGGGCCTGGAGGCTCCTGGTGGGTCTGAGCAGAGGGAGAATCCCCTCCCTCCTGCTGCTGCCCACCCTCCTCTGGTGCAGGCCAGGACACAGGGCAGCTCTGGGCTCCAGTGACCGTGCTGAGCTTCTCATCCACAAACACCCCCAAGCCCTTCTCCTCAGGGCTGCATATAAAAAACCACTGAAAAGGCTTTCAAAGGGGTTTCCACTCCTTGTAAAGCTACAGTGGGAAAACCAAGTTCTGGCTGGTTTAATGTCCATGTAGAAGTGAATAAAATAATATATAATTAGATAGAAGCCACATCTACTCTGAGTTGTAGCTTCTGGTCTTGAGGAAACCTGATTTGAGGCAGAATAGCACTGTTAAGCAAGGAGATGAGTCTGATGCAGGAATATCCCAGGGAAGTTTGTACTTCTGTTATCATCTCTGTGGAGAAATAGGCATAGATTAAGTGATCTGTTGGCCCACGTTTATCTGCAGTAGGACTGGCAATGACTGAGAATTTTTTGATTGAAACTATGGCTGTGCAAGTAGAGATAAGATAATTCCAAAGCTGAGTAATACTATCCAGCACCACCCAGTATTGTCAGATAGTCCTTTGTTATTCAGTTTTCTCTGTAAACTGAGCAACGAGAAATTAGAGTTGTAAATCCTTGCTATGTGTAGATATCAATAATATATGC
Organism: Bombycilla garrulus; assembly: GCA_013400315.1. Classification (NCBI taxonomy): domain Eukaryota; kingdom Metazoa; phylum Chordata; class Aves; order Passeriformes; family Bombycillidae; genus Bombycilla; species Bombycilla garrulus. The sequence continues at coordinate 1,086,232 of VXBU01003353.1, read as the reverse complement.
ACAGACATAAGGAAAGGAAGGGATTGCAAATTTAATCAACTATATAAAAAACATTGTTTTCTTGGGTACTTGAAAATATTGAAGGAATTTGAACTGTCCTGGAAAAAACAGATGGGCATTTCCAAAACTGACTTTGTTTGGGTTCAGGATAATTAAAGGTAGTTCCCATTTTACCCAGAGTCACTCAAGCCACAGCACAGACAGATGCCATGCTAGAATTGCATCTGCCACATTTTCACTTTGCTGTACTTCCTGTGAATCTGGTTAATCCAATGCTGAGTTTCCATTAAGGATCACTGCTGGGCCAAATTTTGAGCTAGTTTTTGCAATATTAGCAAATTTGATTCTGATTGTGAAACGCTGACAAGTTATAACTGAGCTAAAGGAACTGAAGTGCAGAGTCAGAAAATCTAGGCCACTAATGGTTAAAATCAGACCCCACAAATAATCCTTACTTATGTTTTATTTCTGTGTGCTTCCAAAAGCAGCTCTTTATTGCCAACATACTTAAGCCCTTGAAACCTTTCCTAAGCTTCCCCAGGACAGGAATCAGGCAGCGGGTGGGTTCTGTTATCCATTTACTTCAGGTCATCTCCGCACTGGCAGGTACAGAGCACAAACTGATTGGATAAGAAATACATGCTCTGACTGCAGGTGGTTGGAAGGGATGTGGCAAGAATGAAAAATCTGATTGTAACTGGTTGTGTTAGGGAGCCAAAGCAGGCAAGGATTTAAAAGAAGAGGTTGTTGCGCATCACTGAACAGCCATTTAGATTTGACTGCAATAGCACAGAGTTTGTCATGGTGGTTTAGTTAACATGTTCAGTTTTGATGAAAAAGAAAGTGTCTTTGATCGCTCCGCAGAGAGAACAGTTTATATTGGAATTGTGCAGGTAGCTAATTCTGTAAGGTCATGTTCAGTGCCCCCCTGCACTGAAAAGTTGCTGAGTGGAGCAAAACCAGAAAACCCATGGAACTAGAGGGAGAGAAAGTATTAAGATGTTTCCAAGAACACTATCTATATGCTTCATGTTCAGGATTGTGGATGCTGCCACCCTGTTTTACAGGATTGTTGCCTAAGATGGCACTGATAGCTCAGCAGAGGGAAGAATATGTTAAACTGTTTTAGCATATCACAGGGAAGATTTTACACAGGCCTTTTCAAACCATGGCAGATCCTGTGTTGTAGCACTTTAGAGAATATTGTCCTGTCACTTTTAAAATGCCTTGTGTGCTCCTCCTCAGGAGGAAAAGCAGCCCTGCGAACAGATTCCTCTGTTGGCCTGTTTAGAAATTAATAGTGTAAAGGCTTTTGCCTGTTTTTCAGTAAAGCCCACAGCCTACAAGCTAGAAGCTACTCTGCAAGTTGCTTTCAGAGTCACAAAGAGCTATTTATCATTTGTCCTAGGACTTCCAACCAACCCACATCTGTAACATTTTTCTCTCAGTCATCCCAAGTAGCCTGGTAGGAAAGTTTTTCCTTGTTGCTCTGCTGAATACTTTCTGACATGGATACTTTTCAGAGACAGATTTTTCTCTCATTCATTTCTTGGCTTCGGCAGAGGTTGTTTTTCCCTCCCTTTTTGTTGGCAGGGGACTGTTGGTTTGCCCAGGTGACTGGGGGGAGTGGGTTGGACTGACAGTTAATCAACAGCTGGCCTTGTTCCTCCTTCGCTGCTCTGTAAAGGGCACGGTGCTAAATCAATTAAAGAGAATTCCAAATTGGTTTCAGTGAACAGTTCATGTAGAGATATGGACTCTGGAGACTCTGTTCCTCCAGCCTTGTGAGTCTTGGCTGTTTACCTCATGCCTCTTTTTCCCAAGACTGAAGTGCTGTAGCTGGTGCTGGTCCAGTGCGTGGGAACAGAGGCCCTGCAGGATCCTTGGAAAAGGGAAGAGTCCAAGCAGTGGCAATGCAAGTGAAGAATCACTGTGCCTGGCAATATGTCTGAACATCTTTTTGAAACTCACCTGTTGAGACTGAAACAAGGCTGAAGCACTAGAGAGTTACCTGAGTGTGTATTTCACCCTGTAAATACTTTGCAGAACCAAAGCCTGGAAAACGTAGGGAAAGCTGATGTAAGACTGTTGCAAGGGTTCGAGGACTTCCTCTAGTAAATTTTGAAGTTTTTTGAGACTTCAGATCCCCGTTTGTGCAATTTCAACTTATGTGCGGGCTTACCTGACATATAATGGAGAAGTTTCACAGTACATTTGCAACAATATCTCAAAGGATTCCGGTGTTTCCCAGGAATTTTCTGGAGGATCTCCAAGTGAAGGGAAAGTGTGTTATGTCTGGGTATTCTGTCTCTGGATCAGCTGTCTATGCTGACAGTTTACCAAGGTGGGGGGCTATGTGGAATATAATAAATAAGTGACTGCTCTCAAAAGCAGCCAATGACTGACCAGACATGAATCCAAACTACTGGGGTACAATCAGCTTGGACAAAACATGCTCATGTAAGGGCAACTGGCCAAGTGTTTGAATATTATTTTTATCGGTCTCGGCAAGGTGGTCAATACAGAAACAAAATTATGGCAGTGAGAGGAGAACAGGTTTGTTTTTCTGACTTTTGGAAAAACAGCAGTTCCTTTCTGAAGGGTGTTTACCATGCAGTAGCAGCTTTTGTTATTCATTCAAGACATACTGTGTATGTTTCTCAGACATTTTTATGTCCTCCATTCCTAACTGGATAAGAGGATTTTTTCTACTGTATATTGGTATATGTTTGACCTATAAAGAAAAAATAATTGGTAGTCTATTACCAGGTATGTTAATGACTTGAAATTTTGAAATACAGCACCTCAAATGCCATACTGTTTATCTAGTTCTTAATACCTTTGCTATTTCCTACTGCTATTTGATGATCACTTTTTGCTGGAATATGTTTTGCAATTACAGTAAGAGATTTAATGTTGTTTTGAACCCTGCCAAAGTCTGATTAGATTTTCTGTTTTGGCCTAAGTCATTTCTTTGTGCTTCAATTTTCTCTATATAAAATGCTCAGATTGGAGGGCTTTAGACTGCAGATCCTGGTAATTAACTGCAGGTCTGGTTTTTAGTTCAGCATAAGGTTAACCAGCTTCCATAAAGCAAAATCCTATTTATTCAGAATGAAAGGATTATAGGGAAGACATAAAGTAACAAAAAAGTAGTTTATATAGAAGACCGGGTTACCAGGAGGTCACCAGCACTGACACAGGGCTCCTAATAGAAAAGCAATGGGTAATACCCCCTTCAGGGCTCTAAGATTTTTGGTAGCAATTCCACATCACCCCCAGACAATGGAAGAAACTTCTCTCCACAGATCCTACATTTATCAGTCATTGTGTAATCTCAGGAAACAAACTCTGCTGCCTCTTATATAATCATGAAGAAACAGTTCTTTCTGTTCACTCCCCACCTGCAGGAGGGCCCTGAACTCCTGCTGGAATGTTGCAGGTGGGTACTGCAGCATCCAAACAAAGGCACCACTACCACTGCTGCTGGGTAAAAATGTCTGAGAGTGACAAAGCTGAGTTGGTAAGAGAGTATTTAAGGACACATCCCTGTGCTTACGCCTTTTTCTGGGCCACTCCTCAGCAACAGGGAGGTCACTGAATCCTGCATTGCATTTTCACCTGACCCTGGAGAGACATTTTTATGTTCTCAGCAACCAAGATACATCTAACAGGTTATTTATCAGTATTTCTGTACCAGGCTGCCCAGAAGACCTGATGGAGGATGTGCTTGGTCCAGCATAGTAAGAAACAAGCCCTGGCCCGGAGATCTTTGCAGGCCAATTTGACAAGAATGACAAAGGTTAGGAGGGAATTAAGAGCCGAGAGCAGTGGTGTGATTTGTACAAAGATAAACAGCCAGAGATGGGAGAAGCCTCAGGTTCTTGCTGATTGTTTATTCTGTAGGTCAGACAGCTTAGATTTTACTTCTCTGTTGCAGCTTCTTTTGTATTTACTGAGAGCTTTACTTCCAAATTCTGATGCATCTCCTCTTGTAGCTGTCACCTTTTCTCATTTATTTATGCTCTTCTCTATTAATGAAAGTCATAAAGTTCAAGTTATGTCATCTTGGTTGGGATGGATGAAACAGCAAAAATGTTTTTGTTCTTTCTTTGGATCCTGATTCAGTCCTGACTATCAGCATGTGTTTTAATCCTGGTATTGCTCAAACCCAGTATGTTTTCAGTGCCTTTGCTAGATAGAAGATTTCTGTTAAATTGAAGGTACTTTATTGTAGGACTGAGCAGTTACTCAACCTCACTGTGCCTGTTGCAGTGCTGAGCCCTAGAGAGCTTGAAAACTGTCTCTTCATCCAACATGAATATCTAATTCTTCATAGATCTATCTTTCACTGCAGAGAGGTACAAATTTTCAGCAATCCTGCAAACATCCATCAAATCGATAGGAACTTTCTGAAAATTAGACATGTTATCTTGTCAGTCTTTTTTTGGTTTGGTGGTGTTTTTTTTTCGTGGTTTTTTTTTTTGTTGTTGTTGTTCTTGTGATTTGTTTCTATTCTCCAACTACTTGACTCTTTCTGTTTATGGCTCTTTTTTGCCTCTTCTTTCTCCTCCTGTGAAACACTACCTGTCTGTCCCCCTGGTAATGTGCGGAATTTATGCCAGAAGCTGTTTCTTCAAAGATGTGTCTATACAAAAATTCTCAGGTGGATATTGCTCTCCCTTGATGTGTGTAGACCTCTCTGCAAAAATAAGAAAATTGTGCTCTGTCATTCCCAAAGACCAAGACAGATCTCTTTTTTTGAAGAATATATTTTGAATCACAGTCACTTTGAATTCCTGTGTTTCCTTTGTACCTGCACACTTCCCAGCTCTGCTGTCTGACAGCAGCAGGTAAAGCTTCTCCCCTCTAACCTTTGAAGCGAGTGAGGGAAAAAGTGAAGATGAGAACTGAGGCAGTGGTGAGAAATAGGGGTGATAAGAGGACAAGGTGGCCTTGGCTTGCTCGGGAGGCTGTAAAGACACAAAGCAGCTCCAGTGCAGAAGTCTTGTTTTCAGTGTTGAGTTCTGGTGGAATTCCCAGCTATGCCAAACACTGAACAGCACCTGGTGCAGCAAAGAGCAAAGGTGTTCCCTTCCAGAAGAGAGGCAGCAGGGACCTTTGTCACTGTGCATGTGTGGAATAAAACACTGTATGCATGCTAGGGCATGAATCACAATAGTGAAACACTCTTATTTATGCTGTCCCCAATGCACACTGAGAACCTGGTTTGAAATAGCTGGGCAAGTACTATTTTATAATAGTCCTAGTGAGAAATCAACTCTAGGGACAGCCATGTGATGACATGGACTCTCTGGAGTTTGGGACCTCTATCCTTCAGGCTGGCTGGACACACAGAGTCAGAGCAACTTTCAGTTCCAGGAGAGCTTTGCAAGCATGTGAGTAACTCAGGTCAGAGAATTAAGTTTAATTTGATTTCTACACTGCTGATCTGGGTACACAGTTGTCACCTGAATAAAAATGGTAAAAAGAGAAACTGAGATCCTATTATGATATTAAGCACTTGATCAAACAGAAATACTTCTGGTGTCTCTGCATACACAGCAAAACCCCAGCAGAGGGGAAACTACTTTGTAGTCTTGTCACAACAGAAGAAAAGAAAGCTTTGCTTGTTCTACTTTTTTCTCTCTGAGTTAAAAAATTTGGGGCATCTGAGGCTTGCTAAAATATTTGGGAATACTTTGGCTTAAATAATACATGGTGACAATGGTACCTACTGCTTTACAAATAAAGTACTTATTATGTCTATTAGTAATGATATTTCAGATCTATCAGTTAACAAAATATGATGCCAAAGATGCTCTCAGCAAGATGAAATTTTTAAATTCTGGAGTGAAATCTGACATCTTCCTTGGCAGTGGCCCCACCACCTCCTCTTTGTTTAGAGGTGAGTCACAAAGCACCTCAGTAAAGTGTGAATAGGTGTCACTCCAAGGCACTGTAAAGACATAAAAGTACTCAAGTAATGTGAAGAGCCTCAAAAATTGCTTTTACTGATGTTTATCACAAAAAAAAACCCTAAAATTGTCTTTGTCTAAGGTATAGGCAAGACCATATCTACAGCAGTTTCAAATGAAGATATGACAGATTTTACTGTTTGCTGTTCAGCGTCAGCATCACTTAGATGAGAAATAGTGAAGTAATAAAACCTCAAGTTCTTACAAATCCTTGTGGTTAGAATTGAATTTTACAAAAATCAGCATGTTTCAAATATTTTTTATCACTGAACTAATATAATCAGGTAATCTTCCTAACCAATAAGCACATTAATGGATATGTTTCCTGTGTCTCAAAATTTTTGGTTTTGTTTTTACCAATATTTTAATTGGATACAAAATAGTAAAACTTTGGGGGCTTTTGTGTGTTTATAGAAAGAGTTCCTTAACCTGCAGCAGTGTGGTGATGTCTTTGTTGGTAAAAAAACTAAGAATATTGGTTTGGTATTCATGTTCACCTTAAAAAACAGTGTTTACAATTTAATATTGTATCATATAAATAGACATCTATAGCTCTGCATACATTATTAATACCACTTTATTGCCTGCTTTATTGGTTTCACTACTGCTTATCCTCTTGGGAAGTCATGTAAAATACAAAGGCTGCACAAATGCCCACGTTGCAAGAGCCACTGTATACAAAGCAAATAAGATTGCACAAGTACAAATATTCACTGGAACAGCTTCCTGCAATTCATGTAACATAATAACAAACACTCCACAAATGCAAACCTCCTAGCAACTAATGTTATTCCAAGTATTTAGTTTTTTTAACCTACATCACTTGTGCAGTTTGGATATTGAACAACATTTTATTCCCGTGTTTTCTGACAAGTAAACAGAATTGTTGAGAAGAAATTGAGAACTTTAAATGTGACTCAGGATAAGTAGTATAGATGCTAAGGGTGTCTGGAATTGAGTGTGGAGGGAAAGCACTGGAGACAGGATTATTTTTATAAGTTAGCCTTGTGTCAGCCACTGACTTGGGGCTTAGGAAAGCTGAGGGCAAATGAAGGAAAAGCCAGTGATGAAGGAAGAAGCCCTGTCCTCAGAAAGCCCCGAGGTAACTCCAGTTGCACATCCTCCTCTGCTACCATGTGCTCCCTTCAGCTGCTGCAGAGCGTGTTCCTGGCAGCATGTCCCAGCTGTTTCCCTTTGTGACTTCTTCACTCTAATTTCTACAGGCAAATACTTTTTCATGTCCCAGGATTTCCCTCAATGTTTAAAAACCTGTTACTGAGAGGTTGGGTGGCTTTTGAACAAGTTCACTAAATTGAAAGTTTTTCTGTCTCTCTCCCACAAGCCACACAATTCCTCAGCTGTTCTTTCTGCTTTATTTCAGCTGTAACCTTCTGATCAACTGAGCTTTAAAGTTCCTGCACTAAACTTAAATGCATTTCTTTGAGGACCATTATGGAGTTTTCAGGACCAACTGGTCACAGCAACCCTTCAGATACTTTATTTCTGGTAGCTGTTGTTCAGTTTTCTTCATGCCATTTTTTTACCTCTGTGAGCATTTCTTGCATCTCTTCTGTGTCTATGGCTCATCATTTTGTGTATTGCTGCAGGGATGCTCCCATCCATCGGAGCACACCTCACACTGACTCTCTGCAGGCCCCAAAAGCTGCTGTGTGAGTGCCTTGTCTTCCAAGGAAAACTTCTGGGTGCTGCTGTTGTTGGTTCCTGGGCTATGGCAGCCGGCACAGCAGCATTTCCTACTTCAGCCTCCTTGTTTTGGAAGAGTGAGCTACTGCCTTCCTCAGGATTTGGAAAGGTGGCTTCCTTCCCTGGCAGGCCTTCCAGCATAGGAGGGGTTTTCTGTAATGAAACAGAAGCAGGGCAGAGCTTTGTAGAGGTCTCGGTGAGGCTGACACCTCGTGCTCGGGGCAAGTGCTCCGACTCCGCATTCCTCCCCTGTCAGCATCGATAAGCCTCTCGTACCTGACGTGAGCTTTTATTGCCCTTGACTGCTCTCCATTTATACAAAGGTTAAACCTTCCCCTCTGTCTGTGCTTTAGAGCAATATGCTATTTAGAAAACAGTGCTTCCATTGAATACAGTAAAGTCAGGTGCATCTGGCATTGTTGTTGGGGATTTTGGGTTTTCTTTTATTTCATTTTTCTTCCCCTCAGCAATAGGTCACGGAGTAGGTGCAACTTAAACTTTTCATGTTCTGACATGCTACAATTACCCCTGCAACAGGGGAGACCCAGGAGGATCAGCACAATGTGAGTATCCTGTATTTAGAGATATGCCTTTCAGAAAAGGGGGAGAAAAGTTATACCTTTTAAATGATCTAATGAGTGTTCTGGTTTTTATGTTCCCTATTGCCACAGGGACACTTTTCAGGCAGCAGTATCAAATGGCTCCCTTACAACCCAGGTGTGGATGGGGATTATCTTATTCTTCTTTGCAATAGAACAGAAGATTCTGACTGACATCTCTGGAAGAGGGAAAAAGCCTTTTGTTTACTTCCCCAGCTCTTTCTTGGGCATAATCCTGAAAGGCCTGGTTTGGTTACTGGTTGTGAAATGAACCCTTCTAAGTTTTCACAAGCACTATCCATGAGTGGAGCTGCTATCCCAGTTAAAGTATAGTATTTCTGTTCAGGATGCACTGGTTCTGTGAGCCTGAGCAGTTTGGTGTAGGAAGGAGTGAGGACAGAACTTTCTTAATAACTTTAAATTACCTCCTAGGTGCTGGAATTATACCGTGGCATTTGGACTCCCCTCCTCTAACAACACACTGTATATGTACCTTTACTGCCGTATTCTTTCCTTCTCAGCTCCCTGAAGCCTTTCTGCCCTGCTTCTTTTTCTTCCTGCAGGAAACAGGATCTTCAGAGGGTTTTCTGAAAGCTCTTTGTAATATTAGCGAACATGTACAGGAAAACCCTCAGGTTATGTTCAACTCCTGGTATCCTTCACTTTAGATTTAAGAAATTCCCTTAAACTCTCATTAGTGAAGACCTTCTCATTCCTATAAAAGTTTAAAGAAAATCTTTGTCTCATCAGAGATTTAACATAGCTTCTCAGCGTGGCTGGAGAAAGCAGATTCTTTGTGCTTCTCTGTTCATTCCGGAGCAAAGACAATTGTTACAAAAATGTGTCTTTATTGATGTGACCCTCTGGTTCCCTCATCACTTTTCGACTTATTACCTTTTCTTCTCTGCTGCTTTCTGCAAATCTTTTAATTGATGGGAGAGGAAAGGAAGGTTTTGATTAAATGCTGATGAATCCAGGCAGGATTACTTCATTTCCCCCTGCACGGTGTGAGCTGGGACTGGTAGAGCACACTCTGTGTTCCTGCTGCTTTCTCACCTCATCTGGCCCCCTCTACAACGCTTTTTAGTCAACGTATTTTTAAGCAGAGTAGCATAAAAAAGTGAATTTAGGTATCTGTGAGCAGCCAATTTTGTTCAACTTATTTCTTTGTGAATTTACAACTATTTATGGTTTGTCTTTTTCAAGTTCTCTCCTCATAAAACTGAGTTATGCTGAAAGTTTAGAAGCTTTCTCACGCATAATTAAGAAGCCAAGAAGCCTATATCGCAATGAAAAGAAGGTAAAAGAGTGAGAGTTTAACTGTTACTGTTTTGGAAAGCCCACAGCTTCCATTAGAGAAGTTTAGGTGGCCCATTATGCAAGGTTAAAGTTCTCAAGTGAATCTTACAATTCAGGTTTCCTAGAAAGTAAAATAGGGGGGTGGAAGGGAAACGTTCTGTGTACCCTCTGTTATTCCTGAGCTGACAGCTGCCTTCCCTGTCATCTCTGGGGCTTGATAATTAACTTCTATGTCTGACTCCCCTTTTTTTTATTCTATCTTCTTTTTCTTTTCCTTTTTTTTAGCTTTTCTTCTGTGTTTTTCCTTTCCCTTCTTTTCTCTTTTATTTCCCATTTTTCTTTTCCTCCTCTCCTGAAACAACTGTCTAAAACAAGCAACAAGCATGCCATCCACCTCCCTGTACTTCTGGCCTTGCTTAAAAAAAAAAAAATCCTTTAATTTTGTAAAGCTATTGGATGCAGATGTGGCTTCAAAGAATTGAAATCTAACACACAGAAAGTAGTGCCCCAGCACCAGCATTTCTGTGGCTGAACTGTCTCTTGGAATCCATGGCTGTCACCTTTCGGGCTGTGTCAGACCACTTTTAATAATTTGGCGTCTTAAACAGTTCGTTTAACACCCACTAACTGATGTTTCACGGATGATGTGAAGTGTAAAAGCTTAAATCCTCCTGAATGGCCAACTATAACCTGTCTGAATTTGCTACCAAATACCTGAGTATTTAGAAACATCATTGGAAACCTCTAATGCATCACGCTGCCATGCTGGGGTAAGAATTAAAAATTCTGGTTGTTCAGAAGTTCATGATGATCTTAGTTTTGAGTTTCAATCAAATAATGATATTTTAAGCTAAAGAAAGAGGAAAAACATGGGAGGGTTATGGGAGAGAGGGGGAGACTTTTGAAAACTCCTCAGAACACAGAACGCTGGAAGAAATCCCACTAATGAGAAGCACAGGTACGCTGTTCTCAATGAATAATGTATCAAAAAGAATCATATTGCCTTATAAATAATGGGGTTTATCACGTGTGGGGGCCCATTCCCAGATAAATAAATCAGTGCATGGTTAAGGAGCTGCTGCAGTGTTCCAAACGCAGAGTTTTCATTATGAAAATGAACTTCCATTGGCTGTAAAAAGTGACCTCTCCATACAGGCAACAGCAATTTTGATGGCAAAAATCTCCTAAGATGCAAAAGACGTTAAATGTTGCAACATTAATAGCACAATCTCCCACAAACTGATTTGCTTTTTGTTAATCCTGGGTTGTTTTTTTTTTTTTTTTTTTTTTCAGTTTTGCCTCAAAGTGAAGATGGATTTCTGGCTTTGTGGTTCATTCTTGCCTTAAACACAGTATAACTTAAGTGTGCTACAACTGTGTTCAAATATGCCAGTTATTTTTCATATGAACTCCAAAATACAAAATGAAATTATTTTGTTGGGCTTAGTTAGAGGTTGGCTGTTGATAGCTTTTTGTTAGTAACACAGATATTTAGCACTGTTTTTTCTTATGCAATTTCTCTCAATTCCATCAGATCTTAGTTATTTCATTTACATAGATCCATTATAAAATTATGTAGGACATGAAAGTTTCTAAGGGCCTCGTTCCCTTAATTAAACAATTAACTTGCCATTTTGGATTTGATCAAGAAATGATTGAACATGACAGCCTGTCTCCCCTCTGGAGCCCGTAACTGTGTCAGGGTCAATCATGTTTCCTTTGGAGTCGGAGGGAAAGGGGCTTTCTCATAAATTAGAACACGCTCCTGGTTTACTGTAAATACCATACATAACTGATTTTGTAATGTTCTTATAAGATTAAAAACAATTAAATTTAATATGTCAGCAAGGTGGTTATTTGAAAAGGCCCATCAGCTGAGTGAATTTTTTCAATGATTTAAGGAAAAGAGAAAATAGTTAGTAACGTGGAAGAGCCTAGACAGAGGGATGGAGCTGTAAATTCTTGTGCTTCACCTCAGGGTCTGAGATGTGCTTGGCCTCAGGCCCTGCCATGTGGGAAGCATGGGATGGCGGCTGATGTTTTGGAGGCTGTGGAGGAAAGGATTTCCAGCCTGGCTACTTCTCCTAGCCCTGAGCAGTGCTCTCCCTGTGGGATGTAATGCACCCAGGCGCTTTCTTGTTCCTAAAGCCAGGTTTGTCACCAGGCCCGTGCTGCTCTGCTGGCCTGTGTCACTGGGCCTGTCAGCAACAGGGTGTCCCGGAAAGCAGCATTAAAACCAAGCAATGCAAGATAGCAGAGCACTTAGGAATCTGCCGCCGCACACAATTTATGTGGAAAGCAATTGCTAAGCATCCTATGGATAATTTGCTTGGTCTTGCTTCAACTTCCTGCTGCTGAAGGCATTGTTGAGTTTATTCCCAATTTTATTATAACTTAACTTTATTATGGTTTTAGACTATTTGCTAGAAATAAACATGTTCCTTATGCACCACTCTGAAATGAATAATTTTTAATGGTGCTTTTACTAGATACCCTAGACTCTATAGCACTTCTGCTCTACTGAAAAGAGCACCCATCATATTGGCAATTGTCCATAAGATGTTTGCAGAAACTGAGTGATTTGCACATTGGAAACTGTTCATTGATACATTAAATAACATTTTATTGTGGACATCTGGTCTGCTAAAAATCTGCCAAAGTTTGTATCAGATAACTGCAGCAATTCAGATTTATAGAAGGAATCTGTTCTGAAAATATGTTAAAATACTGCCCCTCTTTCATTTCTAGCTTTTAGACATCATTGTGCAAAAGCTGCTCTTATTAAGAGTCTGAGGCTTCCCTGCTGAACAGCTTCTTGTATTTGTTCCTAGGAACCTTATAAAGAACAACGAACTTTCTGCATTGCCATTTATGATTTCAGTTATATCCAAAGCAAAGAACGAGCCTGTGCTCAAATACGTTAGGGCTAAACATAATGAATAAGAAATAACTTTCTAGCTTAGCCAATCTATGGCTATGTGCACTCTGTAAAATGACTAAACTGAACACATATGCTTGAGCCTGCCTACAACATCTGTAGGTTCTGTAGGAATAATTGAAATTCATTCTTTATTTCAAATATTCATTAGTTTAGACTCGTGCATTTTAAATTAGAATAAGGATGTTTTTGGCCAATTTATGTATTTTAGGACTGTTCTTTTATGAAGAAAAAAAAGTGACTCAGCCCAAGAGGGAAAAAGCTTGTCTATTTTTTTTTTTTTTTTTTAAGTTGATGTTTGAAGTACTTCTAGTTGAGGCTGGTTTCAGTATGTGTTACTACATGATGCTGAATTGTATTTTGACATGTCACTGTCAAGGGCCCAGGGTTTCTGTCAATTGGGCTGTGTAGAGCAGTAATTAATTCTGTTATGGAAGTGTCAGTGGCTAGAAATTCCTGAGCTGGAGCTCAGCCTCTGCCCTGTCCGTTTGACTGTCACCCTCTAATAACAAGGAGAGGATGCTGGCTCTGTGTGGCTTTTGGAGAGCACAGTGTAAGTTGTCCTATTGACAAGGACCACAAGGCCAAGCCCTGCTTTGATGTACACAAAATCAATGAGTTACCTCTAAAAGGAGTGAAAAACCCCACATTTTACAAATGTTTCTGGGAGACACCCAGCCATAATGAGCACTAATGTGGTTCCAGCAAGCAGGTCCACAGTGTGCTTCCTTAAAGTAAATGTGGTTTCTGCAGGAGCCTTTTCTGCCTGAACCCTCTCGGAGCTGCCCTGACAGAGAACAAGAGCCCCGGTGCAGAATCAGCCCTGGGAATGATGCCATGCACAAGGCCCCCCTGCAAAATGACCCTTTGCTTGGGGTAGGTGTTGTGTGAGTTGGGATTCACCCCTTTGCCACCTTAATTATAATGCTCTGGCAATTTTTCACCCTCCCTAATGAAAATTATCCCATTTAAGTATTGCATGAATATGTTGGGTAACTGACGTACAGGTCATGATGGAAATTTCAAAATTCTGGGTTGTTTTCACTCCCTTTTTGTGAAATTTAAAAGTATGGCAGCAGAAGCACAAAATGGCCAATGCTGCATGTTTTAAAACATGTCATTTAATCACCCTTCAGACATCAAACATGGCTGAAAGAGTTCTAACTAGAACTGTACAAACTATTTAAAACACCGGCCAGACACGGTGTCAAGTTATTTCGTTTCAAGCGTTATTTCAGTTTGAACCTTTCCATGTGTTCTTTAACAAAGTGTCAGTGGTGTGAAAACTTACAGCCTATTTCAGGAAAAGCCAAGCTGATCTCTGACTCTCTATGAAAGCCACTGACAAACAAATATTTTCTTCCTTTTTTCTCTTTTTGGTAGGCCATTTCTGCCTCCACCATGTTAAATGTTTCTTTGACTTGGGAAGAATTTTATTTTATGCGAGTATAGCAGTGTTCTGAGTTTAATTTTTTCTAAATTAAACAGCTTTGACAATATCCCATTGAAAAAGGAATTAAAGTATGAGGAAAAGAGCTCTGAGTTCTTGTTGAAGTTGGTTTTGGTTTTTTTTTAACTGATCCTTTGGTTGGGAATTATTTTAATTTTTTTGGGAGTGGGGGAGTGCTTTGTTGTTTGTTTTAAAAATTTTATTATATTTTTGGTTTTATGGTGTCCTTTCTGGTTTTGCTTTTATTTTTTGTTTGGTTGGGAGTTTTGGTTGGTTTTGTTTTGGGATTCTTTTTGTTGGGTTTTTTTTTTCATTTGGGTTTCTTTTTTTTTGTTTCTGTTTAAATCAGATTGACTCAACTCTCACTGGTCAAATGTGCTTTAATAAAATGCACTTAGCAAGGGAACATTTTCAGTACCATCACATCTTTCTGATCTTAAGAGGGGAATTCCTTCAACTTTAGGCAGAAAAGTGGCTTAATTTGCCTTCTTGATCAGAAATAAGCAGTAGCATTGGATTTTCCTGGATGCATGTTGATGGTAGCTAGGAAAGAAATGCCCTCTTGGTTCAGATACTTCTGGTAAGTGAGGGATAAGGCAGAATGAATCTCATCTTTCAACAATGGCAGATGAAACTCTTGGTTTCGGAATAATCAGGACCCTGCTCAGTCTTTGCCCTTTTATTTTATCTTGAACTGAAACATTTGATCACTATATCATTTGTTGCTCCACTGTTAGAATATTTTTGGGTTCTGATTTTTCTTTCCTCCTCATCTTTTTCTGGTCCTTAATTTGCTGTCTCTTCTTCAGTGTGGTACTGTAGGCTTTCAGGATCTCATGATAATTAAAATATTTACTGTAGAGTTATTTAAGTTTTCTGGCATGACTGAAGACATGCATTTTAATGATGTAGTTTTCCTTGTGCAGCTGGCTGGTTTTTCTGCCCGTATCTCCATGGCAGAGAAGTGACTGTGTCATTGGTGTGGCTCAGTCAAGGAGCCCCCAGAAATGAAGAGCTGCAAACGCATTCCTTTGGCACACGTGAAGGAGGAGAACAGAACTCTGTTGTTTCCCAGACTGTGCACACGGTCACACCATTGCTGCTTCTTCCCCTCAAGGCCAGGACAGGTGAGAGTGTCTCTCACTGTAGGCAAGAGGGCTGCAGAGGGGGGGAAGCAGAAGGGTCTGTGCTCACTTCGGAAGTTGAATAAGTCTTGTCAAGTGTGGTAGGAGCAGATGAACCAGAACTCACATCCAGCTTTGTGACCGTGCTTTCATCCAGGACTGCTGGAGGCAGTTCAGTTGAAATAGCTCCTGAAAATGCAGACATCTCCCAAACTACTTGTTTAAAATCTGCCTCCAGTAAAATTTACTCCCCACAGCTCCTATTACCTCTTCTATCTGGAGCTGCCTTACATCCTCCTTGCCTCCAAGTATCTCACTGGGCATCACTGTTGACGCATCATCAAGAACAACAGAATACTGTCTTGTGTATTAGCCCTGGGGAGCCTGCAGCCTCACAAAGACATTGCTCACAGCCTGTTCATGGATTCAGGACTGCTTCTGTGATACCGGGAGCTAAAACCTCCCATCATTTTAACGTAAAATGAGATTTTGTAGGGTGAGGTTTGTATCACTGTGTCAGTATATTCTCTAATCTAAACTTGATTCATTGATTAAGCTGGATGTGAATCAAACAGTGACATTTCCCTCAATAATTTACCTTTGCCTTGCAGTTTGGAGCTTCAGAAGCTGAAGAGTACATTGAAAATTTGGCAGACAGGATTTTGTATTTGATAACTGCATCTAGCCCCCATGCCAAGGACTCCTTTAAGTGAGGAGAGGAAAGGCTAGGATTTTACACTGAGCATGTGAAAGTGGGCTTTTTGTAACTGGTAATTCTGGAAGGTTTCAGGCTTAATATAAGACTGCCATAGAGTGGTGAGTTTGTTCTTCACATTAAATTCTGCTGCAAGCTATGCAAGGGCAGTTGAAAATTTTCCGACAGCAAGTTTTCCCATCACAAAATAGCAATTCATTGAATTACAATATGTGTTGGGACAGGGTTGAATGGTTAAGACACGGCTTTCTGTGCTCCTCTTTTCTCAGAGGAAGTAGCCCTTGAGATCCCGATGTCAGGTGGCTGTTACAGCAGGCTCTGAGCTCAGCAAGCATTTCCAATCTTCATTCTCCCACTCCCTCTTCCCCCTCCACTGAAATTGTGCTCCCTGTTCACAATATTGCTGAGCTGTCTGTAATGATAAATGATGTGCCTTTCTTTAAATTTCCTTTCTGCTCAGTACTAGATATTGGCCAGCTTGGATGTGTGTTCTGGGTGGATAAATTACTTTGGCAAGTTATAGAGAATTTATGCACATAGCAACAGATGGACCCTGTGTGCTAGAATTTTCTCTTGTTCTAATTACGTAACTTGATTTTACCTGAGGCAATTATATTTTCATGAACAATGATCAGTTGCTGGTTTTTGGGTTTTTGTTTGGGTTTACTTTGGGATATTTTTTTTCTTCCAGCTATTTTTTTGTTTTGTTTGTTTGTTTTTTTGGTGTGAAATATGAACCTCTACGCTGAATGAAATTTTGGTCTCCAACCTTGTTATAGGCCTAAGTAAAACTGGGCCATTACTCAGCTGCACATCACCCTTTAGTGAGCATCGATCTTTTCACATACATGACTTGTGTTGTCAAGTGGATCTTGAGAGTTTTAGGGAATAGAGCCTGAGGTTTGTTTCTTGATGAGCATTACTGGTGTATGGTAAAGGTAACTGTACAGAACATTTGGGAGGAATTAAAAATGTCTGCAACCAGGCCACGCTAGAAATGAAAGTGTTGCTGTTCCTAATTTAGAAAGTAGTCTACCTTTGATAGTCAGAGAGGAGCTTTCCTTATTTCGTCCTGCCACTGTGCTTTTCTTTGTTTCAAAGGGAAGTGAAAGTAGAGCTTTGTGTAGAAAAGCAAAATCATTTCAGACCAGAGCACGAGCCGAGGAATGGATCCAGGACTCAGCTTCCACTGCATTGGTGACACTTCTGTCACTGTCCTTGTCCTTGCTTAGACTATGCCCTCAGTTGTGCTTTCATGGCAGCCTATTTTCATGCAGGTAACTCTGAGTCCTTTCGGATAAAGCTGCTACTCTTTCTGTTAGACTTCTGTAGTATTTCGTACTTGCATAAATAATTGAAATAACTTTTAAGGAAGCATAAATGGGTGTTTTGTTTACCACTTGTGAATGGTTAGGACTTCCAAAAAGCATTATATTTTCTTTTAAATACTGAGAGAATGCAGGAAGCGTATCTGAAGATGGAGAAGGTAGTAGAGAGTCAGGCTGTTTCTTCAGTCCATTGTTTGTTTTAGACTCTCTCACTGAGCTGAAATGGCTACACTGGAGGTGAAGGCTGAGGGAAGACAATCCTGTTTCTCCAGGATGATCCTAGGGATGGGTTAGGATGCCAAGCCCATGGCTGGGGTATGGCTTGGTGGGGGGTCCCTAGGGGCAGGCAGAGGTAGAGCTCAGGTCAAGGACTGACAGCCCGAGTTAAAGGTGGCCAGTGCCAGCTGCTCACAGCCTCGCTCACGGCTCTTTTCAGAGCACTCAGAGCTGTCCTGGCACTCCCCAAAGCACTGCACTCCGGGCTCTGATACAAGCTCCTCCTGTGACAGTGCCCTCTGTGTCATCTTCCAGTGTTGGAGCATCGCTTAAGGACCTTGGACCCTTGCTCTGCAAGCCTTTGGAGGAATGCTCTGCTAAACAAAACCAGCTGAGCATTTCCCTACATCTACACAAAACAGCAAAAAATATTCAATCCACGCATTGCAAGTGATAGCAGTTTTCTGCCTTTTTTTTCTTCCCAGTAAATATTCTATTCAAATGCAAGGTATTATGCGAACATATTTCTGTCTGAGTAATATTTCTGTTATACCAGGATAGTGTGTGCCTGTAGCTCCCCCTC
Organism: Bombycilla garrulus; assembly: GCA_013400315.1. Taxonomy (NCBI): domain Eukaryota; kingdom Metazoa; phylum Chordata; class Aves; order Passeriformes; family Bombycillidae; genus Bombycilla; species Bombycilla garrulus. Next base: position 1,068,298 of record VXBU01003353.1, on the reverse strand, counting down.
TCCTGAAATCCACAATTGCGACAACAGTTTTTAATTCAAACAGTAAATCCCCACTCCCATAAATCCTTCCCTGCAGCTCCCCCCTCTCCTGAATAACAGTACTGTAAATAAGTGGTTGGCCTGAAAAAGAGTAGGTGGTGCATAATATTAAAAACAGTAACTTGTTGAGCAGAGCTATTTGAAAAAACATCTGAATGCCACATAATAAAGGTACTTTCAGCAAATACCAGCCTAGCATCTCAGCTAGCTTTACTGGGCTGTGAGTTATTGCTGTGGTCAATAGATCTCTTTTCTGTAGCATTCTGCTTATGTAGGTGATAAATCTTACAGTCTTATGGGAATAGGGTCAGGCTTCTGCTACTCTGCCCCATTATTTTTTCTCCTACATCATTTAGAAAACTGCTGGACTGGACCATTTTTGGTGCAGTGACTTTTTGTTCAGGTACATGGTAAATTTTATTGTGCATATTAAATTTTACCTCAGACCACATTTTAACATCTATCTTGATAGAAGGTGAAATGGAAATAAAATCTTAAGCGGAAGAGCAAATAAACGTGAGAAGCAGAAAACAAATGCTAATTTCAATGAAATTTTTAGATGTAAAGTATGAAAAGAAAAAAGTTTTGATTTTGGTCATAATGGTTCTTTTTCAATAGTTTTTCAAAACTGGAGAATGAATAATCTGCTAGTAGCACTCAATCGGAGACATTTTTAGTTATTCTGTATGCTCTGGGAATATTTTAAGTAATAGGTAGTTGACATTCTTGCTGTTAAAAAGAAGAAAAATGAGGTGAGGTTGGGTACTGATGGACAAAGCATCTGGATAATTCATGATTTTGGTGCCACCTCAGTAGAGCCACCTGCCAGGAATCGTAGCCTCTGCCTGGCTCCTGTGTGTGTTCCCTCATTCCCCTGGAGCTGGAGGGATGTGCTCCTCCCCTGCGGGAGCAGCCAGCGGGAAGAGGAGGGCGAGGAGGAGCATGGTTTGCCTGTAGCCCCTGCTGTGGGTGAGCAGAAAAGACCTTTCTGTTTTGTGTCCATGCTCAAGCAAAGGGACGGGGCAAAGCCAGCAGAGCCGAGGTATGAAGGGCACACGTTGGTGTCAAAAACATTTCCAGGGACCTTTAACACCCAGTGGCTTTAGCATCTTGTTGGCATCAATAATTCTGAGTTACATGCCTGATATCACAATAAAACCTCACCCTCCAAGCTGCATGAGGGCAGCAGTACCCTGCAGAATCACTGGGAGACACTGCTGGGCAATTGTCTTTATTATTTATTTATTCACTGGGCCACGTGTGTTGCAGCAGAATGCTGAGTTTCCTTTATGGGAACTTGTTTGACAAAGCAAGGACTACTTTTATTTTAAACTGAAGAGTCTGAAGAGTACATAAGAACAGTATTCAAACAGATAACAAGGTGCTGGGAAGGGAATAGTCTGTGTTGTACTTGGATGGTAAAGCAGTAAATTTTTGTGAGAAAATATCAGCCTAGACATTGGGGAAACGCCGTAATTTTAAGGATAAAGAAGCAATGAAATAGGTTACCAGTCAGGAATTCTCTGTCAGTACAAATCCTAAAGGAAAGGAAAATGTCAGGGAGAAGTGGTGTGCTTGCAGGACCTCTCAATGTCCGATCGAACTCCATTTTCTTTGGATGTCCATGATATCCATAAATCTGTTTCCTGAGTATAGTTTGTTAACACTGAGAAATTGGTTCAAGCAGCTTTGATGATTGTTCTGCTCCCTGTGTCAAACAAATATTCTTCCCTTTCTGACTAGGTTTCTTCCTCACAGATTGTGCTGTTCCCTGGGCCTTCCAGGAAAGTCCTCTGCTGTCCTCTTTAATCTTCCACTCCACAGTGTTTTGGTAGTGACTGTTTAGCTTGGAGAGGACAAGTGCTTCTGTTAGCAGTCCTTTTTATTTGTGCCTGGAGTAAACCCTTCAGATGTCTGTAGGAAAGCTCTGTGGATGTTACAACAGGTCTTTGATCACATCTTTGTTCGTTAGTCCCTTGTGCCAGTCTAACTTGTGGGTTAGAGGCACTTGAGGAGCAGCTGTTCAGCTGTGGGAGAACTTGTCAGCCACTGTTTCCATAAAGGAAAGGTAAATAGCTGCTATGCCACTGGATGAACCATCTGTTGGTTTCACTGAAGAAAAGAAGTTCATGAATTTGCTGTTGGATTTTTTTTTTTTTTTATTTTAGACCTGCTGACTGAAAGTTTTTAGGTTGTTAGGCATTTAGTTCTTATCTGTAAAGCCTTCTTTCACCCAAAGCCCTGTGCCTGGTCTTTATGGAGCAAGTACTTCCTTTACTTGGTTGCTGCCTGTTAACCCTTTTTTCCTACCATTGGCATGGAAAGGCGCACACACACAAGAGGAAAACCCTAATATACAAAATGTGCAGCAATCTTGGGTTTTGGATTTTGCCTGACCATGCTTAAAAAAAATTTGTTACCCAATTTTGCAGAGCACTGACTGTATGAGAGCTGTTCGCTATGTGCTAATGGGAAATAAAAGTCTTAGCTGTGAAAATAGCTGCCCAAGCAGAAAATAAGAGTGCACCACACTATTCTACCCTAGTTTTCATTTATTTTTAAATTGAATAAACAACATAAAAAGAACAAAGTTTTCTCAATACATAAAATGATTTTGTATTTTAGGCTCTAATAAAGACCAAACTACAGTTTGCTGTAGTATCTTTAGAGAGTAGAGTAGTTCTGATAGGATTATAGGGCAATGGGAAGGGATCTGTGTGATGAAGTGGCCTCCAGCAGCTTTGGAAACATCCCAAAGCATAAATTGCTTAAATCTGTATCAGACTGATGGTGTCCACCAGCAGAAGCTGTGCTTTGTGTGTAAGCACTGTGCACACATGTTCAGCTTGTTTCCTTAGGGGAATCATTGGGCATTTGCCATACACAGGTGTAAGCCTATGTAGCAAGAAATGAAAATGCCAGGAATTGGACTGCCACTACCCAGAGCTGCTCCATCCCACTGGCACTCTTAACCACATGTCAAAAGAAGTTCCATTTTATAGCAGTAGCATTTACTTTGTGGGCCTAAATCAATTTTTGTTTTGCAAACCTCTACTTACACTCACTGCAGCACAGAGCCATGGAAACTGGAGCTGTCATTAAAACTGGAAAGCCTCTGACTAGAAATAAATCATAGCTGTAACAACAAGGCTCACTAACTGTCCAAGCACTATCACTTCATAGAGCTGGTCTGTTTTTTTCCATGTGTGTACCTACTAGATGGCCTGTTTTAATCAAAACCAAGTTATTAAGCGCCAGTGCACAAGCAACTGGTGGAAAATATTTGACATGACTTACCAAAGGTCAGGCTAAAATGGTCTAATGATCCTCTTTGGTCTTAATAAGTATGTATCTTGTTTCAGGGTTTCTTGTTACATAGGAGCAATGCTGCCGGTAAAGGGTCTAGAGCCAAAGTTTAAAGGGGAGTTCCTGAACATACTGGGTTCTTTAGCCTGGAGAAAAGGAGGCTGGGAGAGACCTTATCGCTCCCCAAAACTCCCTCACAAGAGGTGGTAGGTGAGGTGTAGGTCTGACTTGTACCAAGCACTAGGACAAGAGGAAATGGCCTCAAGGTTTGCCTGGGGAGATTTAGATTGGCTATTAGGAAACAGTTCCTCACAGAACAGCTGGCACTGGCTTCCCAGAGCTGTGGTGGAGTCGTCATCCCTGCAGGGTTTTAAAAGATGTGTAGGTGTGGCACTGTGAGACCTGGGTTTGTGGTGGCCTTGGCAGTTCTGGGGGACAGCTGGGCTCATGGTCTCAGAGGGCTTTTCCAACCTGAATAAATCCATGACTCTGTGACCATTTCCCCAGAAGGTTGTGGGCAGTGAAGGGACATGGAGTCAGGAACATGAGAGAGGCATTGTCTTGAAGTTCTCAAGTCTGATCCTGTAAAATCAACTGGTGACTTTTGGCTCCACCATCAATAGGGTATAATCAGTCCTTAAACATGGACTTAGATTTAGCCCCCCTAACGTAGTGCTGATCTTGCCTCTTTCTGACTTAGACCTCTGTCCATGTGCTGCTTGTGGTCTGAAACTGTCAGAAATTACAAAACCTGGAGAATGCCTTGATTGGCAGAGGAAGTCATCATGAAGCCTTGCTGTCCCCAGTCACACACGTGGCACTGGAATGCAGATTTCCCTTGACTGCCTGAAGGATGTTCCAGACTCTGAGCCAGAGGCTCTACCTTTTGCTGCACTTCTCAGTGTTTTGGCTTTTCTTTCCTTGGGGAAGTGGTTCTCTAGGTTTTTTCATTCTTCCCTACGCAGGCAGGATCAAAGTGAAGACACAAAAAAAGCTCCTTAAAATATTTTGAGAACATTGACAATTGATTCTTAAATTAGATGACCTTGCAGTTTTTTGTGTGCAGGAAAGAACAAAACACTGAAAAAGATAATGCTAAAAATAATGAGCATTTCAAGTAAGAGGATATATAAAATTCTCAGATTTTCTGACTGAGAATATCACCATACCATATAAAGAATTTCAGATGAGTTGTGATGGCAATTTTGAATCCTAAATGACATAGCTGACATCCTGATTTCTTCAGTTTTCCTCCACTTAAAACTCTTGAACCAAAATCACACAAACGTAGGTTTGTTTTGTTTCACGAAACTGCACAGTCCTGCAAGGGTGAAAACAGCAGTAAGCACAAAGTCAGGAAACAGTTGGTTAAGTTAACTAGATCTGTTTTGCTTGTGTCAGATGTTTCATCAATCCCAAGGGATTTATGCAGTCAAAGAGTATCAACCAGCTCCTGGACAATGCAGGGAAGCAGATTGTCTATAACTATAGGTGGCAGTGGGAAAGTAAATCCTAATTACCTGCATTATAATGGATATATTGAGAACAATGGGCAGTTGTTCTCAATATATTCTTTATAATCTGGTCTAATAGCACAATATAAATAATGGATCAGTTCTTATTCTAGTGTCTCTAAAATTATTTTTAAAAAGCGGTTCATGTAAATATTACAGTGAACAGATAAATCACATATAAAGCATATCTAAGAATTCATATTTTCAATGTCAGGAAGTCTTATCAAAAATGGGATTTAATTAAAAATAAAACTAATAATTGTGGTCCTTGTCCTAGTTCTATCCCAGGGGCTTCAGTTTAGTTATATGATAAAACTGGCTTCTGAATGATTCTTATATTTGTTTTGACATCTAGTGGAATGAAAAATTGGAAGGTATGAAAGTGGTTTTTTTCCTTTTCCATGCAAAATTCCATCCTTGTTTTTTAAGAAGCGATGCAACTTTGGATATTGGTTTTATACAGTCACATTTAGTGGTGTGCTCTGACTTTGGAAAAACAAAGAATACCCATAACATGAATTCGAGCAGTCTTGTTTTTCTTGAGGCTACATCAACTTCTCTAGAGAATGACTGCATCTAAATGATGGTCAGATATTGTCAGGATGATCAAGACTGTTTTTTTTCCTTTCCTGTTACTATCTTGTACTATGGAAATACTCTAAACTGAGTAAGTAATTTAGACCTATAAATCAGTAAAATTTATTCTGCTGATTTAAGTGAAAGATACCAGAATTTTACCCTTTATTTTACTCATCTTTTGTAGTCTTTGGTCTCAGGTTCGCTTTTAACCCCTGAAAGCATTCCTAAGAGATTACTGGTCTTGCTCCTCCTCAGTTTTGTGTAATTTCTCGCAAGTGTATGAACAGCCTCACAAAACATTAGAAAAATAAACAAAATTGATATTATTGGTTTCATTCACTGAACACAAGAAGTGGAAATATGGAACATGAACCTGAGATTGTGTGAATTAGTTTTACATGGAGAGAATTGGAAAAGGCACCATGAGGCAAGAGATTCATGGTGGGAAGTATGAAGCTTGGTTCCCCTGTTAGGGGTGGCCTCAGTGAGCATTTCCAGCTCCAGAACACTGAGGACAGAAGTTTCTTGCTATTGTGCTTCAGTTTGGTGGCCAGTAGGCCCTACTTAGTTAAAAATGTGCAGTTAAAATGTCTTCTGCAAGTCGTCCAGAAATGAGGCATTTATGTGTATGTTAATTATAGATTGAAACTCTATCTCGGACTGGAAAGTGTTTTTTTTCTTGTAGTGTAGCCTGTGGGCTATGGAGCTCATCTCAGAGCTGCAGTGATGAGAAAACCACTTTTCTTTCCTATATGGACACTGTACTTGGGAATTGGTGGAATTGCTCTGTTTTTGAGCTAAGTTTGTTGATATAACAGGTAGGGTATAGATCTGTAGATTGCTGGTTTAGTGGTAAAATAAAAAGGCCCACATGAAACATTTTAACAAATAGCTCAGCATGGGGAAATGCAAGATGGCTTTGTTTTTTCAGCCTGCTGCTTTCTTTACAGATATGGTGCCCTTGTAGTAGTGTGGTAGTGTAATAAAATTATTGAAGTTCTATAATTATTAAAAAAATTCTTAAAGTGTTTTCATATTCCTGATACTTTCCTTCACATATATGTTTAATATTTCATCAAAAAGAGAAACAAAAATTTTGTACTGTACTTGAAAACAGAGTAAGAAATGGAGTTAGCCCTTTTCAACTATCTAGAGTAAAAACTGTGTGTTTCAAGCTCTTTTTGAAGCTGGATCTTTTAGAATCTAATCTTCAAGTGCTCGTCTCTGTTACTTGGTAGGTACATAGATACCTGTGCAGTGGCATGAAATATATGAGAGAATTATAGGAAGAAGCAAATTGTGGATAAATCAATGAACCTTTGGGACTTTAAAAACTGCCAGTGAAAATGCTGGTTTTTTTTTCTTTCATTGCCTAATTTGAATCTTTTGTTTCTTTATCTGTAAGCTACTTGTATGAGAAGATCATAACATTATAATTCTGGGTTTTTTCCTACTTATAAATAAAAAATGTTCTTAATGTAGCAGAATCTGTTTCCATTGAAGTGTAATATGGTACAGCAGAGTGAAAGCCTGAACTGATAGCCAACCACCAAGTGTGGCCTTTAAGGTCTCAGACTCTGGGAATCTGCAATGAGAGCAGAAATGAATCTCAGGACCTCACCTTTGCCATGTTCTACCTGTCTCCCTGATTTCTGAGGTTGTGGATATGCTCAGCTTTCCCAGGACAGCTGGAAGGTTCCCACAAGGGATGCTCTGCTGTGATCCTTTTACAAATGAACACAATTCTCATCAGTGCCTCCCTGCTTGGCACGGGGGTTTTAGGAAGGGCTGCAATGTAATGCTGTGTTCCAGCACATGTGCCAGGGAGTTCTCTTTGGGGCTGTCCCGAGGTTTTCTTGATATTAGTTTTCAAATTACATAATAAGCAAAATAGGAGGTCATTTCTCTGTAGAAGATACCGGAACAGCAGGGAATGAGCTCAAGTGAGTCTGAAGATGAAGAATTTGTGTTTAATGGATGTTAAAGTTGATGTTGTCCCTGCACAAGGCTTGTATGATATTGTCATAATTAAGACAAGCTCCTTGGAAGAAAACATCCTGTTCCCTTAAGCTAGGCTGTGTAAGTGCAGCCAAGGTGAGTGTTAAATTGGGAAAAAATAGGGTTACACCTTTAAGAAATAGTGTTAATATTATCTTAGACTCCAGATGCTCTTTATCATATAATCATTATCATAAAAAGTCTTAATGTAAAAGATCCTAATAGAGTCCCACAGTGTCTCAGGAGCAACCTGGATTGGCCTTTGCATTTAAATTAGAGAATAATTAGATCCAGGAGGAGAAAAAATGGTGTAGTGCATTCTGCTTTTCTCTTCTAAGGGAAACACACACACAGTCCCAAAACTATTAAGTAGGCATTGTGAGAACATGGAATACATTTAACTCTGTGGATTGAAAACTATGTATTTTATCATGCATATCAGTATAAAAGTGCTGCATTGTCCTCTTCTGTTCACATGCTCTCTTTAGCAGTTAGGTAATCTCAAAAGAGTCATATGGAAAATGACAAAAACACCACCAAAAAAGTAGCCTTTCTACTACCAGTGTCTTCAGAAAGTAGCAAGAAAAGCCAGATGAAGTTCCTGAGTTTTCTTAGGAAAAGTGGTAATGCTGCCTACCTCATTTAACATTACAGACAGATTTTGTCAATTTGCAATGGTTCTGATTTTTATTCCTCAATATTTTATCTTAACTTTGAAACTTTAAGCATGAAATCCTGAATCGCTTGAAGTCAGCACAAAAAAGCCCTATCAATTTTGAGGTTTCTCACTAATTCCTTACAAAACAATGTTCTTCATTAGTCTTGGACAATGCCATCTGCAAGCAAAGCCCTGCTGGCGTCCATTGCCTTGTCCTGCCTGTGGGACACCTGCTGCACACGAGGACAGGGAATGAGAAGTGAACTGTGACACAAGAAGGGTTTTAGCCCTGCTGGAGTAGGTCTGACATGCTGAAGGTGAACGATATCAAATCCAAGTGTCTGCCTTGGCGTAGCCTGTGCTGGTCTGACACAGTCATCCAGGGAGATTATGTTATTCCTCAATAAGGATTAGTGCTTAGAAGGCTTGATGGGGCATGAGGGATGCTCTGTGCAACAGTTTTCAAAGAATTTTTGCCAGGCCCTATGCACACTGTCCCAGCAATCTTCTAGTGACCACAGTTGTGTTAAAATCAAAATGCAGCTTGCAGGTCCCTCGGCAGGGCTCACAGTTTATCTGTTTCAGTACTGCTCCTTGGAGAATCTGCTCAGCCTTTCCTGTGCTAGGCAGTTACAGGAGAGAGGTTTAAATATTTATGGCACCTTAAAGCACAGAAAAATTACTGCCTATATCACCATCTGTATCCCGTTTCCAGCAAGCAAAACTCAGAATTGCAATAGAGGCTGGCACATTTTGTGTGGTAATGAGTATTAGAAGAGTTTGTGTTTGAAGTTAGAGCACAGGGCTAATGCAGAGGTTGTTGCCACTGTGTCTTGTAAACTTCTCTCTCTTTGTTCTTTTCAAAGTGCTAATACTTTTAGACATTCGCTGGCTTTCCTGAAGGTTGGGAAATAGTCGAGTGTAGTCATCTGGAGCTGAAATATTTCCTATTACTTGCCTGTAAGAGATTTATTTGGACATCCTCACTGTAGTGAGAAAATAGCTTATGTATGTGCCCTTAAAAAAACCAGTCCATGGAGAATATACCTATCTTTGTATGACAGATAAATAGTTCCATCAGGATAAAGCTGAAGCTTAACCTTGTATTATAATTTTTTTCTTACTCAAGCTTTGTTTTAAGCCAAGCAAACTCCTGAAAACCTCTTGTGGATGGAGAAGTTTCTCTCCGGTGGGATTTTTTTTGTTTGAGGGATCAGTGTTTGCCTGCGGTGATGGCTGAGTTTGTCCTGTTTACAATGGGCTCTGGCAGAAGGGTGGAGAAGGGAATGGGTTGAGGTGACTGAGCAAAGCTGCTCTTGCTGCAGTGGAGTTCAGGGCAAAGTGAAATGGGCTCTCAGTCTGCCTCCTGGACAGAGCTGCCTCCTCTGCTGTGTTCTCTGCACTGCTGGGGCCGGCTTTGAGGCCCTGGATCAGCCTTGTCCCTGTGCTGAACGTTCTCCATTTCACAGGGGTTCCCTTCAGCAGGGTCACTGTCACAAGGGCCTGTGCCCCTCGAGCTCACGGGCACTTTAGGGGCTGGACACAGCTTTCATTTTCAACACGTTTCTGTCAGGTGGGAGAAGTCTGGAGCACCACATTTGGCAGTTTTCTCTCATGCTACAATTTTGTTCCAAATGAAATATGACAACACAACAGTTGCAGTAATTACAGTAATTGACTTCAGAGAGTTCAAGATGATCATGTAATTAGCTGCTTTATGGGAGAGAGATCAACACCATCCCCCAATTTCCACGCTTCTGTGGCCTTCAAAGGTGTATTACAGAGGACTGTAAAACAAAGCACTTCTACCTGAGTTCTGAATACAGTTCACAAAGGCTGACTTGTGAATTTAGAAACAATATCAAACTGCCATAAGAAAAAAAAACCACATTGCCTTTTTTCCTAGCTAGGAGAAGTTGTCATGTTGGTGCTCTTGCAGAGCCGGAACATGATGAGAGAGGTTGTAATTGGCAGAGAGATAATTCATTTGAAAACGTCTCTTTTACTAAGGAATTGCAGGTAATTTCAAGAGAATAAATTAGATGCCATAAAGAATCTTTACTGATGTCTTTTCAAACTTTCTGTGGGAGAATGCGAGGGCAAATAGTCTATTGAGAATTTTTATATAAGCTGTGAACAAAACACATAAAGCTCTAATTGTTAGGAAACCACTGTGCTCTAAACGGTTCACATATAATAGGATCATTTCTATGCAGCTTTCAATAGGACGTTCTTCCATTTTCTAGGAAAGAGACTCATGGCATGGTATAAGTTTTGTGCTTCTTTGTCTACAAAATAATTTTCTAAAAAAAATAGCAAGACAAACCTAATTCCATCAGATTTTCCCAATTTTTGATTAGTTGCAAAAGGAAAATAGATACCTGTAATTTATGCAATAGTAATGAATCTTAAATTTTAAAAGCTAAATAAAGAAATTCTGATGGAATAAGATTATTAGAGTGTGCACAGATTTGGAAGCTTAAGACAGGATGCAATTTTTTTTTCTCCTTTTGTTAATCACCGAAATGACAATACAGATGCCTAAAATGAAGTATGGGATAGTGTCAAGTCTTTTAGTCAAAAAGACTTTTCTGCTACATAGAAAAAAAATCTTCTGACTTATAAATTCTACTGAAAATCCTTTGGCTGTTTATACACTTAAGTACTTTATTAGGATATTCAGTAAACTTAAAAAATATCTTCATCCTCAGAGGAGTTAAAATTTAACTGAAACAAAGCTGAACAATTTTATCCAACTGTGAGGTTACCTCTGCTTTAAGCAGGAAATTGGATCATGATGACATCTTGAGGGTCCCCTCCAGTCTGAGTTACATTATGATTCTCTGGTTAACTTTAGTATCTTAATTCAGGATGTTATTTTCTGGATTCAGATTTAAGGGTAGTAGACATTAATCACTTTTGTGATCCACAGTAACTAACCTGGTGATCCCAAGTCATCCACTTGCTAGTTAAAATGTGTTCTAAGAACCACTAGGAGCTTATTTATGTCCATAATGGAATGAATCCATGTTTGGAGAGATATTCCTTGTGCTCCCTGATGCTTGAAGTGCTGCTTCCTTCTTTGATGTGGCCATGGGGTAGAAAATAGGTTTGGAAAGAGAAGATGAAAATATTCCTTTTTCCAGGTATGAAGCAGCGGGTGGGTGATGAACGTGGCTGTTTTAGTACCTGGGGTAGCTCAGCACTAAACACTGATTCTTGGTGTGCATGCATGCATGAGAACTCACAAACCAGAGAAGCAGGCATCTTCCCAGTGTGCATTAATCAGCAGAGCTCATAAGAATCCAGATTTTCATGCATCTGCTTCCTCATACAGGAACCAACTTTGCTTTCAGGTTATGCAATAGGAATTGGCACCTGAGTGCCACAGCATTTAAAGTACTTGAGGCTGTAGCTTAGTCAAAATTTCTGTATGAAATATGTAGCAGAGAAGATAGCTAGGCAAGAATACCCCCAGCTTGAAAAAAGCTGCACCTCCAGAGTCAGAAAATTAGAAGTGAAATCCTCTTCAAAGTGATAAATGCACTGAAGTATTAAATAGCCTTCAAAGAGACTCCTCTGCTGCACCCACCAAAAACATTTCTCAGGAAGGGAAGTTGATCTTTTCCATGTTGCTTATTGTTGCAGGATTTTGCTGGTGCATTAGCTGTGAACAGCTAAAAGAGAATGTCTTTCAGATGGACTTTCAAATGGAGAACTGTGCATTACAAGAATAGCAAAACAGCATTATTTGTTCATCTTAATTCTTTCAATACAATGACAGAGCTATTGCCCAAATGACCTTCTCTTCAAAGTGTTGTAAATGATCTGCAATACAATCAAATTGTTTCTCAGCTATATGAGAGATGCTGTCTTTTTTTCTTTTCCACCTTACTTCTCCTGTGGGTACATAACTTAAAGGTGGTTATTTTTGCCTAGCTGTTTCCCTGGGTTCATTCTTTCTGTGTGTAAAGGGCTTGTTTTCATCAGACCATGCTGATCACTACTGAGAAAGTGTGTGGCTGTTTTGGCATGCTCAGCTGCTCCCATGTCAAGAGTGCTTTTTAAATTTTATTATAAATCTTAGAACCACATAAACTCAAATTATTGTTTCTTTAACTCTTCAAGTAATTTTCCTTTGCAATAATATTTTTTTTAAAAAAGAGCTATTTATAAAACAAAAAAAAAAAACTGGCATAAAAATGCAATATCTAAAATTCCCCTTTTAAAATGGCACTAAAAAAAGAAAAATAAAATCTTTGGCAATCTAGACCTTCAAGCTGATCCTGACTGAATTCCTGGCAGTGTTGCTCAGTGATTTCTGGCTTTAAATGCATGAAACTCGGTGAGAAAGCTTCAACTACTGGCAGGATTTTCTGCAGCCTGTGGGCCAGGATCAACACCCTCCTAACAAGCTATGCCTGAGCTGCAGAAATGCTTCAGTGAGTGAGGCTTTGTAGGTAACATCGCCCTGGTGCAAAAGCAGTTGCAGACTCTGTAATGAAGTAGTTGTGTCAGAAGCAAGTGTGTATTGATTGTCTAGATAGGATTATGAAGCACCAAAACCAACTCCATTTAATGGATCCATTTAATCCATTTACTGGATGCTCTAGTAAGATCCTAAGCTCTGAAGCACTGTGATGTGATACTCCAGACAAGAGCTCTATGGTAGAGCAAGTTCCATATATGAAAGATTTCTGCACTTCAAAATTGACTTGCTTCTGTGTTGGAGTGAAACAAAATATCCCTGAAGTTGTATTAAAAAAACAAACAACTCACACCAAACAACTCACTCAACAAAAACAAAAAATCCAAACAAAAAATGAAGTCATATTTATATATATTAACTTCTTAAAATATTTGTCTGGGTTGTCATTAGTTTTAAAGCTCCCAAATATTTTTTTTTAAATGTGCTTCAACTTTTCTTCCTGTTTAGCTGCATAGCTCACGTACTCGAGTTTCCCCTTTATTCAGGTGTCATTTTCAAGGTTGACCAGAGGAGCCTAATCAACTTGAATTAAACCATTCATTGTATTAGGTGCCCCAGTGGAGTTCCTTTCTGAGGAAACACGAGTGATTCTCACACCGGAGGTGGAATGTTTCCAGCCCTCTGCATGCTGAATGTCGTGCCGTGTGGGAAAGGCATTTTTCATTTTTCAGTGTGCACAGGCCCCATGTGCCCGAGTCAAACCCAGATTTCAGGGCTGTGCTTTAGCAGCGCTCGCAGCTGGCAGCACAAAACCAGAGCTGTTGTAGCAGGAGGCAGCCTGTGCAAGCCTGAAAAGGATTAGCTTTTCCTTCCTTCCATTTTCTCCTTTCTGAATGGATGAACATGGGAAAGGAGTTATTTCCCGTGGTTACATATTATACATAATTATGCCACTTGTGGGAATTATTATTTTTTCCCCTAGAAAAGCCTACACAGCTTGCTGCATTTTTTGTTGGTTTGTTTGGCTTTTTCTTTGTTTTTTCTACCCCATCATAATGCTGTGTGACCGACAGGACTCATCTGCCTTTGAAGAGTTTACAGGTTCCCAAGCTTCACATTCCTTCTGCCCACAAAAATGTTTGTGTTTGCTATGACAGATATGAGCTGGCAAATATTTTGGTCTTATTCTGTAACTTTTAGGTGAGCTATGATGTAATTACAGGTTTAGTACTTTAAAAGCTTAGTTATTTGTCTGAAGTCATCACCAAAATTGGGTATCTAGTAGTTAGATATGGTGAAATTTCTTCCCACAGAGAGCATGTGGTGGTGGTTTTTTGGTCAGAGGAGGAAAGAGCAGTTAGGAAGTCACCTTGCCTAGGTACTCCAGTTTGACACAGCAATTAATCATCTGTCTTTGTCTCATCTCTGGATTCTGGTCCCAGCTCTTTCTTCAGGCCTTTTCCCAGAAACAGAATGGGAATAAACCAGGCAATGGAATAGCTGGAAAAAAGTGGCATCACTAAAGCATTTGTGGCTGTATCTACAGGGATTTAATTGTTCCTTCCACAAAGTCTGAAAGAGGATTTAACCAATCCGTTGACATCAGCTCGGTCTAGCAGCCTTAGCCCTCACAGCATAACAAATGTATGGAACTACATCAAAGACATAACACTTTGATTTTGGTTTAGCTATTTCCATTTGAAACAAATGCTCAACAGAGAGCACATTGCTGATTGCTGAAACGTGGTGATCCATAATACAAGTTGTGGGTGAATAATGGCCATAGGAAAGAGTAGTTTTTGTCTGATTTGTTTCATTATGCAGGTGTGAGCAACATGGACTCCAATCGCCTTTGGAGCAAAAATTATTAGGAAAAAACTATCTCAGCAAGAAACGTGTAATGGGATTTTGCTGTGGATTTTGTTTTGTCATTAGGTGAAATGTTCCTGCCTTTTAGCTTCAGAGATATTCCACTGCTGGCCTTGATATTTGCTGTATGAGTTGTGGCTCGGGTGGCAATGCATTTCCACAAGGAGACAAGGTGATAACTCTTCTGACTGGTTATCGCTTTTTCAAGAATAAATCTCAAGGGATGGAAGCGAAAAAATATCACTGGATCAATGGCAATCCAGGCAGAAATGGTCGCCTCTGCAGAATAGGGTGCTTTTCTGTTTTCCTTTGTTATGGCAAACATGGCTGTTCATATTCACTGTAGATTGTGCAGAGGATGTGAAATGAAATGCAAAAGTAAAATAGGAAAAAAGAAAAAAGCTGCAATCTAGGGAAGTTGAAATTTGAATTATAGTGGCTCATAAAAGCTGCAATAAAGACCATGGCTCTGGTATAAAAACACAGGAAGGAACTGTCTCTTTCACAAAGAGATTTTAATATTGGGTCCCAATCCTACAAAGAATTACACCACTCCTAAACTTAATATGTACATTACTGGAGTCATCAGAACTCCGGAACTCTGAATTGCAATCTTTATTGCTAGAATACATCTGTGGAGATAAATGCCTTGTTGAAGTTAATGCGAGTTTATATTGTAAAGAGTTGAAGTTAACGGATCTCGTGTGCGCAGTCGAGGCCATGTGGACAAAGGGGCTGGCTTTGCATATTATGAGGCAGCAAAAGAGCTGAAACAATCTCAAGTTAATTCCTTTTTCCTGTCAGTAGTCTCAATATTTGCCTTTTCCAGGCTTGAACTGCTCCATTTTGTTCTTACTCTGGCACCTCGTTTTATTTATCATTGGTCATTTTACGTAGACAAAACCACAGAGTTTTTGGGCAAGACTTGGTAATGGAGTCAACTGTCTGGATTGCAGTTCTTTACTACCAAGCCCAAGTGAAAGGCTGTTCCCCCAAGATTGCACCATCCAACTCTTCACTGAAAACTCTTATTGGCCTGTTCTTCCACAGGAAAGATCTGAAATTATTTCTCTTGCATTTAATCCTCTTCTCATGCATTTTGATGCCATATTTGCATTTCTCTGACTTTTGTTATGTTTAAAACAAACAACAACCGGGAGATTTCTACCTCACTGTGTTTTAACTCCTAGCATTCCATTTTTTGAAAAGATAACAGGTTCCTGTGTTTAGCTTGAGGCTCATATTTTTCATTAAATTTTACGGTTTGAGTACTATGTTCCCTGACATTGTTTGATCCAGCCTGTGTCTCTAGGCTGTACAGTTATGGTGTCTCTCCTTTCGAAGGTGAATTGAGTGTGTACAGGCACAATTCACATGCTATGAAAATTGTTAAATCTCTTAAACTCCTTCAGTATCTTGCTAATGAAAGCTGCATGTCACAGGCCTTAATAAGAATCCCTTCCTTCTCTCCTTTTCCATGGTGTCAAGGCCAGGATAGAGGACAGGTTGCTGTGAGTGGCCACGGGCAGGATCCCTGACATTCTGAGAGGAGAAATGCTCACCTTTGCTCACTCTTATTTCAGTGCTGTAGAGCCCAGAGCCTCATCCAAGTACAGAATGTGCTTGTAAGGAGAACACCAGCACACACAGACAAAATTGGAATGACTGAGCAGAGCTGAGACCAGGAAATAGATTTGATCTAAAAGACAGTAGCCTCAGACGTGTTGATATCAGAGGTGTCCAACACCTGTGTGTGGGGACAGTGTGGGAGGTGGTTGAGCAGAGCCCTCAGGAGTTGTACCTGCTCATGCTCTTCATCAGGCTTTGAGGGCTGCAGGAGAGGAGCCCCAGCCTCATGGTGCTGGCTTGGAATTTGGCAATGCAAGCAGATGTTATCCTGTACCTAACAAAGAGAGGATTATGAATCTGACGAGGCAGATGGGTATATGGGATAAAGAAATCTTAAAGATTGTTCAGCTTTATTAACAGGGAAGCACTGGTTGCATTTTTTACCCTTTCTTTTTTTTTAAAAGCAGCTGTTATATTTTTTTTAATGAGTCTCAATGTAGACTGCAGTCTCTTTGATAACTCTAAAGAATGTAAAGTCCAAACTCAAGGTGACTGAATCCTCTTCAAGTGGCACTTGAGCTATCAATGTGTTGCAGAACATGACTTTTCCTTTTGCTCATGGATTTTCAGTTTTTCTCCCCTTGCATTTGTGGGCTCTCTCAAGCCAGGTTTTATGAGATCTCAGAGCTCCCATCCCCATTTGGGTTTTTTTTATCTTACAAATACCCATCAGCTTAAAAGGAGCGGCAAAGACACCTCGGGTGGTGTTGGAAACAAAAAAGGTTTAATAACTTCCAAAATAATAAACTCTCTACCGAGAAAAAGCTGCACCAGAGACTGGAGGTCCATGTCTCTGCTATAACAACACCCCCAAAATGCCACAAGGTTCCTCTATCCTGTGCTTTTTATGGTTCAGGCAGGGCTCTGGCACTCATCCAACCCAGAGCTCCAGGGGTGGGGTGATGTCCAGGGAGTCCAATGAAGTGTCCTGGTTCAGAACATTTCCAAACTGGGAAAGAATGCTTGGGCTCCTTTACACCTTTTATAGGGGACAAAGATGACTTCACATTTCTTCTTGGTCTGGGCAACTCTGCCTGTAGGAGGTGCCACAATGCAACATTGCATAAACTTAGTTTTGATGCTGGGAGAGATCACGTAAAAATACCATGCAGAATAGTTCTGTGTATGCTCTCGAGTCTTACTGCTGACAGGATTAAGTGATCTGTGGCGGTTTAGCTCACAAATCTGATCTTGTACCTGGAGTTCTGATCCTTTCTGTGCAGAAAAGGAGAGAATCTTATGAACACTCATGGAGAAGTTGTCAAGGAGCAGTCTGGTACTCCAGGGCAAAGAAACTTGTGAAAATTCAGCCTATTAACTGGTGCCTATTTTTTAATCTTGTGGGAAAAAGGGATAAATTTCAGATTATAAAAATCTATATAGGAATAACAAAGTATACTAAGTTACTTGTGTGAAATTTAGTTGCTTTTAAAGTTTATCTATTTTTCTTAGATCCCATTGTATAAAAGCCAGCTTTATTATTAGCTCAGTTGACTTCTGCTGGTATTACTTTCATGGATATTTTATTCCCTTTGTAAAGGCTCTCAGAAATGGGCTCCAAAGAATAGTTAGTAGCCTTTTATATAGTAGATGAGGGAGAAATATAGCATACATATCCAGCATTTTTGGTTTTAATTAGCAGATCTGTGCACTAAACTACATGTCCTTTGAGTTCTTGTTTAATTGTCCGGTGGTTAATCTTGCAATATCTGGCAGTTGTTGAGATTTCACCAAAGCACTTCTGAATTGAAAGAAGTGTGTTCAGTTTTAAGAGATTTTGGCCATGGTAGGTCAGTCAGAAAAACGGAACTGAATAAAGCTTGTTTTAGCATAACAACCTAGGAGCTGAATTTTTCCTGTAAAACAAAACAAACAAACAAAAAAACCCCACAAACAAACAAAAAAAAACCCCACTACCCCAAAATAATAAAACAACAGTGCAAATCCAACCAGAGGGGTTACGTTGCCAGGACCCTGAGAGCACCAGGAGGCTTTAATGACCCTGAGCAACACCAACCATCAAGTCTAATACGAGAATATAGTTAAATGCAGTTCTTAATATGCTAATAAAAACCAAGTTATCTCCTCTCATTAAATAATGTGTTGATCTTGAATCAGTGTTGTTATTAATGCTTAGATACATTTGCCAGTTTTATCCCCAACTTTTCCCCAGCCTCCCCTGGAGTGTCCAGCACTTGGCACCAGTGCTACCAACAGCAGTGCCCTTGTTTCAGCCATGCATCGAGGTCATGAATGAAACACAAACTGAGTGTTGTTTGATACCACCTGTTTCCAGATGTCCTCATTAGTCCAATTATTTGATTTAGCAAATGTAGCTTTGGTACTTTACTTAATACCACTGTATCTGGCTTTTAAATCTCAGAGGGGGCCTGAA
Organism: Bombycilla garrulus; assembly: GCA_013400315.1. NCBI lineage: Eukaryota > Metazoa > Chordata > Aves > Passeriformes > Bombycillidae > Bombycilla > Bombycilla garrulus. Next base: position 1,049,882 of record VXBU01003353.1, on the reverse strand, counting down.
ATACCCTTCTGCACATTTTCCAGCCATACCTAAAACTGGTTTTGCACATAGAATTGACAAGATTAAGTTAAAATTAGCTGTTTTGCTAGATTTTGATTGCATCTGTGGAAGAAAAAATCTTTCTGCTTATGATTGGATTGGCTACTTGTGCTCCTATGCTTGGCATGCTGCAGTTTTTAGTGGATTAGGGTATGATATTAACAATTCAAACGTCTTTGATTTGTTTAGGCTCAGCACACCAATTCAGCACACACAGAAACACTACCACTAAAGGAAAGAATTTTCAGTAGTCTTTTCTATCTTATCCTCGGTACAATAAAAAATCAGCAGTAAATCTCATGAATCAGTAGAGAGGTAATGTATTTTCCCTCTCCCTCCTCCTTCCCCTCCCCAAAGACTATTTGATTTTTTAATAAAAACTGGTTTTATTTGGTAAATATTTTTTATTTATTTTCATCCTATGAGCTTCCTGAAAACTATTTTATTTAACCCTGAGGATTTTAAACTCTGCTGTTTGGGGATTTTTCTCTGGTTCTGCTGAGAATTTAAAAGAGATCCACTCTGAGGGAGGATTATCTGCTATCTGCCTAATACAGATTTTGCTGCTTCTCCTAAAGTATTTAGTGCTGAGGGCTGTTAAGAGCCATCTTATTGAAATAGATGGGCCTCAAGTCCAGTCTAAAAGAAGTACCTGTATTGTTATTTGTTGCTGTCTGTTACACAGCATCAACTTCTCCTTGAATTTGCTAAACATGAGCACAGTGAGTTCTGGATACAGGACTAGGTCTGGGATCGAACAGAAAGTTACCTGGCTCTCAGCTGTGGGAGGATTCCCACTTGGGTTGGAGAATTCATGTCCTAAACATTTGTACAACTGCAGATCCTTTTGTGGGAAGGCTTGGGATGGGACAGATACGTGCAAGAGCCAAGTAATTGCTCTGAGCTGGAACTGTTCTGTCCCTCACACACCCAGGGTGTTAAGGACAATGTGAGCATTATTTCTATCTTTGGATGGATTCAAAGCAATGAACTTTGTATCTAAAAGGGAAAAGTACTGGTATTTTACAAACTGTAGGTGCTTGAAACTTTGGTGACCTGTTGTGTTAAAAGCAATCATCCTTTTCCCAGAATACAGTACAGTTAAGATACTGCTGAACCCTTTAGGGGAAAAAAGAAGACCAAAAAAAACCCAAAACAACAAAACACTAGAGAGTCTCATGGCTTGGGTAGTCTCTTGAGGTAATGATTTCTCTAACTGAAAAAAAAGTGATTTTTTTTTTTATTACTCTTCTTTTATTGGATGAAGGGAGATTTGATCATTTCTGGAAGACAAGGAGAGAGTCTTTTCTAAGGGAATATTAATATGAGAATACAATGCTGCTACTCAAATCAAGGGGAAACAGGAATGCACTGCTGATTGGATGTGGCCACAGCAATGTTCCCATGTGTCGTTAGGACATCTGGGAATACTGCTCCCTTTAATCCTCACCTACCTCTGCTACAATTCCTAGAGAAGAGCTTCTCTTAGGCTTGTGGTACAGTGAGAACTAATACATGTCAGGAGAATAGAGATCTGACACTTTTAAAGAGTGTTTGGTGTAAATACCTCTTCTTATTCTGTACCACCAATGAAAAGGGGTAGATGAATTTTGAACCTAGAAGGAAATGATCTCTGGTGGTAGTACAAGTCTTCATTACATCAGGGTTCTATATTCTGAGAATATTTACTTTTCCTTACTGGCTTATTCCTCTTTGTTTGGTTGGATATTTTTCCTGTCTTGGAGTGGATTAGCACAGCTCAGGCTACATAGAGATGGTGTGAAGAAGACAAAGCAGAACAAAGCCAGAGATTTCTTTCTCTGAAAAAATAAAATTCCCACAATCCATGCAGCTGCTAAAAAGCTTTTCCTTCTCTAATCTGACATCTGGAGTTGCTGAATCCAAGCAAGATATACCAGTACTTCAACAGATCTGTTCAGTGGAATCTGTAAATAAGATTTAGTTCAACTAATGGAAGAAAAAACAAAAAAAGGTGAGGACAGTAGTTTAGTAGACACTGCCAATGCTGCTTGCTGTTTTTTTTCTTTATCCCTCCCTTAGCAAATGCTATTACTGTAAGACGCAGAGCTGATAGATTTACTTTCTTTGCTGTTGCAGTTTAGGGAAGTTCAAGAAGTCAGCTATCAGATTCTGGGGGCCTTGCAGGCAAAGGAATTTCAATTTCAAAGTACAAGAGATGGAGGTCTTGAAACAAAAGATCATCAAACACTAATAATTCCTGACTGTTGCTGGAGCTGTGGAGTGGGTAGGAAATTGTGCCTCTTTTTAAGGGGCAGAGAGTTTAACAGTGAATCTTGCACTCAATCCTTTGGGACAATATAGGGGTGATACCAGGGAAGTCAGATGTGAACAAACAGATTATTTAAGGCCACTGAAAAAACCCCAGCATGTGCATGCCTGGGAAATTGCTGAAATAGAAGAGTTCTATCAGAACTCCTGAATCCATTTCCAAAGCCCCTCAGAAATCAGCTTGTCTCAGTGAGTCCTGCAGTGGAAGAGAGAGTGGTGTCCTTCGGAGCCCAGCTCTGAGCTGGGAGAAGATTCACAGGTGACTGCAGCGTGTGCAGTGTGGCACCCAGGTGTTGTTAAATGCATGCATATCACCACAGACACAGCATGAACACATTCTATGATTAAATTGCACAAATATATTCTGCAGAACAAAAATCAGAATTTTCACCTTTGAAAGCTATTGCAAATTTCACCTTAATTACACAACAAATTTTGCCTTTCCCTAAAGTGCAGTTAGGTGTATTTTTCAGCAAATAAACTATTTGTCACAAAAATTGCAAAACTTGCTAAAGAGTGACATTTAAATCTTCTGGTGTTGCTGCTTTTCCAGACAGACTTTCTCAGCCTGTAGATTTACTTTGCAGATTTGTTTGTAGATTTAGTAGAAGCACTGTGTTCCCAGTTGTATGATGTTGCATTTGGCTGTATTAAAATCCATTTTTTAGGATGCAAGTGATTCACGTCTCTTTGCAAGAGTAAAAGTAACCTGCCTCTGCTATTTACTACTCCACAAAGATTTGTAGCAGCAAAAAATTGTGCCAGCAAAAAATTCACAATGCTGTCTTACTGTTGACAAAAATCCACAACAATGTGGGACTGAGCTCTTGCTTTGACCTAAGGCTGAAAAAGGACCAGTTCTCTTGTTTCTTCTTATTAACATCTACATCTTGAATCCAGTCAAGCAATCTTTTTTTGGATGTCTTGTTTGTATTTTACAAAGAAGTTCTTAATCAAAAGTAGAGTTAAAAGCCAAGGTATCAATGTAGCTGGCCCTATAACTGATCTAAAATTGCTTAAATAAGCAGACTAAGTAAATAATAGATTTGCAACAGGATCTACATGGTGTGAAAGCACTGCTGTGTGACTTCTTTTTGGTTTTGCAAGTGTCCCAGATATAACATTAAATGTTTTGTCTACTGCCAAGCAAAGAAGGAAGTGATGTCTAGTTCTTCAGATAATATTTAATAATAATGCATTTTGATATAGTCTTGACAATCACAAAATCTTTTAGCATTAATGTTAGCAGGAAAAACCCGCAAAAAAAATAAAACCTTGAGAAGCAAAATTCTGAGCATTGCTAATAGCAAAACCTGTGTAACTATTCCTGCAAGTCATTGGTGTTTATTCTCTAGGTTTGTCAATACAGAAAAGAGTTTGATTTAGGAAGTGGTACCCTCTACTTCTCTTTTGACAGAATATATGCTCTGTGTTTTAAAGACAGACATAAAAGACTCTTGCTTTTTGGTGGCAACTTGGCAGCTATGCCAAAAGGCCCTACAAACCCCCTAGATTTATTTTATCTAAATTTGATCTTGTTGAGAATTAGGTCTCTCTGATGCTGGCCCTGTTGGAGGGTGGGGCAGGAGGTGGAGCTGGTATTTCCCCAAAACAATATGTCATTGCTGGCTGGCAGCAGGGTGGATTCCTGCAAGGGAAGGGTGGGACAGAGTTTGATAGACAGAGCTCCCAGAACTGCACAGGCAGGATGGCTTTTGAACAGAGCAGAAAACAAACCTGTAGGTTTGAGGATTCCCTGGGCATGGAAAGGGCCTCACAATATTTGTTTTAACTCAAAAAGGCTACTGGAAGCTTCCAGGAAGAAAGATTTAAGAAAAGGACTGGCCCTGTAGGGAATATCATGGGCTCTCGGTGGCTTTGTTTGCAATTTGGTTTAATCTGTTTCTGCAATTTGGTTTAATCTGTTTCTCCCAGTACATCTGAGCTCTCTGTATTTTAAATCATTACTGACTTAAAATAAGTCAGTAGTTTGTAGTCTTGCAAAGCTACTCTAGTATAAACTCATAGTATTTCTTGGTGTGTTTGCTTTAAGGAGAAAAAAAAATAAAGAAAGCTTAATATCTAGATTTGAAGTGATTTAGGATGGTGTTGTATTGCGTGACATGTTTATATGATAATATGTGAACACCTGTGTCTGCAAGATACACTTAGAATTAATTGCACCTTGCCCTGAAAGATGATTTGGAAGAATTTATTGCACTTTCTTCATAGGGGTGAGTCTTTTGGAATGGCAAGGTGTACCAATCACTAGGAACGTGTGAGAAGTGTCAGATCCGAGATTCTCAGGACAGAAATTACAGGAGCAGTTCCATCAGGCATGTGGCTCCAGCTGAAGCCGGTGGATGGGCATCAGTGGGAATGCTCGGTGGATGGATATCAGTGGGAATGCTCTGTGGATGGATATCAGTGGGAATGCTCGGTGGATGGATATCAGTGGGAATGCTCGGTGGATGGATATCAGCGGGAATGCTCTTTCAGCTTCACCTGGCTGTGCTCCATGGGCTGTCCATCCCTGATCCTGCAGACACATGGAGCAGCAGTTTGTGTCCCTCATGCACCAGCACACACATTGCAGGGTGTTTTGCTTCTCCCTTGGAGTGTAGGGCTGAAGTGAGCTGCTTTGACTGCTGAGGACACTGTGCCATCACTGCAGTGACACCGCTCTGCAGCACACTTGGCAGGCTGCCGTGAGGCTACCAAAATAGGCTGGGCATAGTTCTGTGATGGAAATAGATGGTACCCCGAAGAAAAGAGAATTTATATCCTGGATATCATTAGATTTCCCCAAAACTTCACAAAGGGCAAATTACTCAAGAACTTTAATCAAGAGACTGGGTTCATTTGGATTAAAAACCTTTCAGCTCTGTTTTCATACAGCTCCCATATTTGTGTGATTGCTTCAATTTGCATTTATGGGTCTAACATATTGGAGTATCAGCATTCAGATCTAAAATCATCAGTGTTAACACTATGGACTACGAATTTACATATAATGAGAATACTAATTTAAAGAAATATAGACAGTGAAATAATGACAGACTACCAAGGAGCAAACAGGCCACTTCATTTTTTAAATCTTCCTCTGCCTCTGATGCCTGTGGGAGCCATTACAAACATTTTTCTTTATCAATTTATTGCTTTTGCCTTTAGACTGGGGAGAAAAATAAGCCCCCAATCTTACGTGGCTGTACTGATGATAGCAGCAACATTCGTTGCTACAATTTTTTGGGGTGTTTTGTAAATTTGTCTAAAGGACTGATAATCACGGGAGAAATAAGCCACTTTTTCAAACCTTTTTGAGTCAGAAAGGAATAGTTGGTGTGATTTTCCTGGTGATGCATCACTGTCCCTTCCATCTCACTGCAGTGGTAACTGCTGTTGTGAGGTCTGTGCAGTCAGGATGTGAAAGTGAGGTAGAGGAGCTCCTGTTTCCATTTTAGCTGAGCATCAGACAATGGAGCAAACAGCTGCTTGGGGCAATGCTACATGTCCAAGCAGAAGCCACCACAGCCCAGAGAAGCATCTCTGATACAGAAACTGGCAGGGATGTGAGGGTGAACTGCAGAGAGGAGCTTGCCAGTGCTGTTCCCTTGCTCACAGAGGGAATCCTAGTGAATAAAAAGCATCATCATTACAAATGAGTGCCAAGATTTGTTTTGTCTAACACTGCCAAGAACAAAATCTCGATCATCTTGGTTGTCTCAAGTCCTATCTGAAAGCTTTTGAGATGATTGAGTTTATACCACTTGAGTTAATATTCTCCCCTATTATTTTTTTCTCACCTGGCTGTGGGTAATAGTAGCCAATTTCTTGTCTGCTGAGAAAACCTGTATTTCAGGGAATGCTGCTGCTCCCTCACATGAGATTTCCCTGGTCTCTTCTCAATATTGAGTTTTTCAGGCCAGTCAGACTGAAGTTGGAGTATATGAGAGTTTCCCTCATCTGAAATGTGAATAGGCATTGATGGAATGGAATATTTGTGTTTGATATATTTCGCATCATTTCCAATGAGTTTATATGGAATGGAAATGTTTTAGTATTTAAATTATAATCTTTTGAAAAGTCTGTTCACCTGTGCACCAGCCATAATGTGCTGCACTGCACAGGCCAGCTCTCTCCAATACAGAGAATTTGTAGTCAAGACGTTTTCTAGTCCTTGAGGAACATCAAGAGTTTTCTGCACTGTAAAGCACTGTATGTGAACATATTACAAAAGAAACACCACATATTGTGGGTTTCAAACTGTCCTACTCCATCAAATCAAGTATCCTCCTTTTTGAATGTTTTATTTAAAAAAACCCGAAGAAAACCCGAACACTGAAAGCACCCAAAAGCCAGTGAATTTCAGATGCAGTGTGTGGGTGTCCAGATTCAGGTGCTTGTGCCACTAGAAGGCCTGTTTATTATTTCTCATGCACATTGCAATTAGCCACCTACACCAAAGTGGGTATGGGATAAAGAACTGTTCCTTTACCACAAAATGTCCTAAAAAGTGCAAGTTTGGGAGGATGACCCAGCTGGATTTAAGCTATTGCTGGCTCAACTTTGGTTCCCTTTTTGGCTTAGAAGCTGGGGAAGACTGGTGACCTCATCTCAGATGACTTTTTGTTATAGGTACCTGACCTCAGAAGTGCTGGGGCAGGGAGTGCAAAATGCTCGTGTGCTTTTCGTATAAAAAAACCCCAGGAATGATGGAGAGACAAGGGAAATTGGAGGTGCCCAGAGCTTTGGAGTGTGTGAAATGGTCTGTTGGTGAGCACTGTTAAAGTAAAAATTCAGGAAGGTGCAAGGGCTTGCCATCTACCTCCAATAGGAAATATCCCACAAAGTTAAAATAACAGAAAAGGTTATTCATTCTAAGTTCATAGAGATAAAACAGAGTTACTGTATGACTAAAACTTGGCAGTAAAAATATGTGGGTAAGGCAGTTGATAATGTTGGTAACGTGAAGTAATATTTGCAGTAGGAATCAGGGGATTTCTGTACTTAGTTCTGCCATTGATTCAGTCTGTCAGACTTTGTCAGCAGTGTCTTTATTTCTACTGTAATGAACGATGGCTGATAAATGCTCCTAAAGATCTGGTGGCTTTTTTAAGATTTTTTGGGACTGTAAAATTTGCAGATGATCACAGTGGTGTGATCATTTGCAGCAACATTTTTAATTTTTTCTCTTCATAAGGAATTTTACTTCTTTTTCTTTTGAAAGTTAATTTATATCAGGAGTAAATGTTTCATGATACACCCATGGAAATGCTTATTTACTTCTCAAGGTTTCATTAAACCCCAAACTGTTATGTCTTCTGTGCTGATGAAACAGCTTGTCTCACTCATGGTCAGCTGTTAAATCATTCATATTAGCCCTTATGTTTATGTAACATCACTGCACACAGGGCTGGCACTGGAATCCTAAAGCAGCTCTACTGTAATTTTTGTATTAATTGCTCTTGGGATATTTCAAGGGTTTGACTCTACTAGTATAAATTAATAGAGGTAACAGCAGAGCATGGACCCAGCTGTGCAGTCCCCAGGCACTTGTTCCACAAGTAAAAATATGTGGGCTGCCCTCGTAGGAGAAGGGGGCCATCACCTTATCCCTTGTCCTGAAACGGCTTCAAATGTTTCATTCAGAAGGAAAAACTATCAATTGTGTGAAGGCTGTGGAGAGGAGGAGGAATAACAATCCTGCACATGGGCTCAGACAGCCTGGACAGGCAGGCAGGAGTCGCCAGGATGAGAGAGGATGGATGTGTGGGCAGAGTTACCCTGGGATGGAGACACACGGGTTCCTCTCCTGGCAGAGCTCTGGGAGTGCAGGCAGCTCACGCACTGTGCTCGGGGGGCCTCTGCAGAGCTGAGATAATGAAGTTCCTCTGCACTCACCCGTGGCTGGCATGGGCTGGGAGGAGGCTGAGCTCTCTCAGAGAGAAGCTGGTGTTCTCTGTACTTCGTGCAGCGCTACACACGGTGTTATCCACATTCCAGAATGGTTACATCAGTGTTACCCCGTATGTTTGGTACTGGGCACTGTTTGGATCAGTAATATATCACAATTTTATTAGATGGAAGGGAATATCACCAGGTTTCCTTTTTCTTGAGGACAGAGATTTTGATTAATTTTTTCCTTCTCTTCAGGGTTAATACTTTTCCTTAGATATATATGTTTCAAGGTAGGGAAATTGCTCACTTGACAGCTGTGGATAAAACATGAAATTTTAGATAGTGTTTAAATTCACCAGAGACAAACCTGCTTCAAGGTAATTTATAAATTAAACTAAATTCAAATATTGTCTTGCGGCATCTACCTGTAATTAAAAAAAACTTTCTTGAAGAGGAAAGAGATGGCTGGTATACAAATTATTTTGCAGCTAAAAATAGGACTGTTTAAAGATTTGATGATGTCTGGTGAATCATGTGTTGAACAAGCTTTCTGTATTCTGTATTTAAGTTTTTCCCTGCTCACCAGCTTGACTAGTTTCAAGCTTGCCATGTAAAAGTTAATGAGGAGAGAGTCAGAGAGTTTGCAGTTTCTTTGGTGTGAATTTGATTTTTAAAATTCTGGCTTGCCCCATCTCTTTTTTCTCTTACTGTTATGGGATCACAGATGGGTTTGGGTTGAAAGAGACCTTAAAGCTCACCCCATCCCACCCCCTGCCATGGGCAGGGACAGCACATTGCTCCAAGTCCCAGTGTTCAAATCCATCTCCTCAGGACTGCTCTCAGTACATTCTTTGCCTTTTATTTGTCTTTTTGATGCCTGAAGGGAGGAAAATTGTCCTTTGAGAAAAAGCGGGATATTGTATGTTTTGGGAAGTGTTGTTTTAGAGCTGCTTTATTTTTCTCTCCTTGGATTTGATCCCTCTGGTTCCATCAGCCCGCAAGGCTTGCGTGGAGAGCAGGGAAATGCTGAGCGAGGCTGTTCCTTAGCTCACTTCCAATGCTGAGAGCTTTGGCCCTGCCCTGCTGAGCATTGGCCTGCCTGGCTCTCCCCTCTCCTCCGCTCTTTCCCTTGCACTGTATTTAATTCAGTACTCAGCATTGCTATCTGCCTTCTTGCCTTTCACCTGCCTGGCCAGTTGCTTTCTTTCGAGCAGCTGCTCACCTGTCACTGGCTGCAGAGGCATCATCTTTAGCAATGAGCAGGGAGGAGAGGTCACTGGAAACATTTGGGTTTTGTCACACGCCTTGTAGCTGCGTTGGATCTTGTGAACATGGGCTGTGCTGCCAAGCAAATGCCACTGGCTTTCCCAGTTTTACAGTTCTGATAACAATTCTGAGCACTGAGGGATCATTCATTCAAGCACATAAATCAGGAAAGAAAAGAAACAAAAATATCCTTTGCAGGTAGTAGTGTGCTGTAACATGCCTCTAACAGATTGCACCTTTATTCAATTTCTTTGTAAGGGGCCATGTGTCAAAAGGCTTTTTCCCTAGACCTGCTAGAATGGTAAATGGAAGAAGGAAGCAGATTTGCTTCACCTTTTACCTTAAAGCAGTAAACATTGCTACTGGGAGGTGACATCAGTCAAAAACTGTGCCAAACCCAGGTATGGCAGGCTCCAGGGCAGCCTGTACTCAGTAGGTTTCTAATTCTGGCCCAAAATTGCTGTCATTTTCAGAAACTCAGTGCTTTCCAGCTGAGTTTCTCTTATTCTGCAGCAATATAGAGCTAAAGCTGCAGTGGTCTTGCAGCTGAAGGACATGGAAAAAAATGTGTGGGTGAATATCCATCCTGGGTAAGTAAAGATTTGTAATATTTGGGTAGTTTTCAAGTGGGAAGGGCAGTATTGCTCCATGTTTTATAGGACGTGCACCAGCTCACGTGTCCTCTGCTCGTTAAGTGACTTAGCACATGCCAGTCTATATGAGGCAGAAATCCCCGAGCAACTGCTCATGGCTGGGCAAAAAATAACATGAAATTATTTGTTCCCAAATACCATTGTCTTCTCACTTAAACTATTTTGCAAGATTGCAGTAGTTTTGAAGGAGACAAACTCCATGGAAAGCATGTTATTGGGGTTTTCAGTTTTGAAAGGAAAATATTACATTTGTTTCAAAAGTAAAAATGAAGATAAAGATTACATTAAACTCAAAGACATGAAACCAAGCCCCCTCTCCATATGTGGATTGAAAGATATATACTCTCCCTAATTTTTTCAAGGTTTTTATTTCAGAAAGTTAATCTGAAAATCAAATTTTGATGATGATAATAATAGCAATGGAGCACAAACATTCAGTTTTAGGGATGATCACTGGGAGCAGATTGTAAGTGTGATGTGGTGGAAAAAAAGTATAAACGTTTTGACATATGTAACTAGACACAGAAAAAAGTGTTGAAAACAAGTCATTTCTGCTCACTGTAAAGGTTCAAATAGGAGGAATGTACACTTTAAATGTGTTGTGATTAGACCTGTTGGTAGCCTGGTGCACTCTATGCAGGGTAACATTTTCCTCAAAGATCTAAAATACTTCAAACCTCACACTGCCAAAAGTTTCTACATCACCACATTAATGTATTCTTGGTCACTAAGTGTTGTTGATGATGTTGTAGTGTGAAACACTCCTTGCAAATTATTTCAATAATTTCTTATTAAGTTTTTTACCTTCCTTGCCTATACCCAGGGCCTACCTTGAGCAGTTCTTTTTTGTTTGTGTTTGCAAAGTATTTTATTTTCTCTGAATGTTGTGGAATGGATTTTTTTAATGTCATGTGGTGATGGATAAGCCTTTTAATATTTTAGCAGAAGTCACTCCAATAAACTAATTACTTTCTCTGATGTGTGGTATCTGGACTGAGATCACAGATAGAACTGTCTGGTGCAAACACCAGGGTATGAACATTTCTTTATTTTTACAGCACAGCCCTCAGCTGTCAGTGTGTTTTTTGTATTTTGCCTTAATAAAAAGTCTTTATTTTGTCATCTCAATGGTTTTGCCCTCAGAAAACAGAGTTTTGCCTACTGTGTTGAATGGAGGACCTGGAGGACAAATGATCTTGCTGTATTTAATATAAAGCCATCAATAACTTCATGAGTTACTTCATTCACTACATGAGCAACTTTATGAAAGTGAAGGAGACAACAGGCATCAGTGTATGATATCTTTGTTGTTCTTGTATGATGTAGTGGGGGAGTATTAATGAAGATAAGGTAATTTATTCTTTATATACTAGACTGAAGCATGAGGGGGGGACATCTGAACCCCGCAGCTTTTTCCAGATGTCAGCTGCAGAGGTATTTCCAGGGTCATCACCCTCAGGAAGCAATCCCCTGAATGCTGGGGACTTGTAAGCTGATTTGGGACATGAAAGAGGGCTGTTGGAAGCCAGACTTGTGGTGCTCGTGGCACATAAGTGGATGCCTCTGCAAAGTGTGGTTTTGCTGGGGCAGGGGGTGGAGGTGATGCTGCTGGGGTTTGGTTTCCAGCACAGGTAGCAGTGGATGCATTTGGCTTGCTAGTAGTGGAAAAGGTCCAGAATAGAGCCATAAAATGCCTTTCTTTCATTTTTTATTTTTCTTTTTTTTTCCTGCCATGTTCCTTGGTTCCTTATCTTCTTTAGTGCGAAGGTTTGGGGCTTAAAGAAAGGAAAAGTGATCACAGACATGAAAGTCAGCTCTAGTGAGAGAGGAAGTGATAACACCCAATACTCTGCTGTATTCTCTGTATCATGCAGTCAGTTTTTCAGGTTTTTTATCTCTCCATTGGATTAAGAGGCTCTGAGGCACAAGAAGGCTTGATGTATTTGCTGCACGGAGATGTGTCTATGGTGTGTTGGGTAAAGGAGCAACTGAAGAGCCAGCAGGCACACTTCAGCTTGCTCTCCTTTAGCTAACACAGATTAAAAAGGAGGCAAAACCCAAGAGCAGGATCATCAGCTGTGTAGACACCTAGGGGTTGCAAGCAGCTCAGGGAACCTATTAGTGTCCTTGCACAAGTTAAAGCTTGGTCAGTCATATGCCATCACATTCCTGAAAATGCTGTCCTCGCTTTTCAGCAGACAGCGTGCAGATCTGAGGAGCCGTCACGAGGTCTCAGACCAGATCCTGCCATCAGCGACAAATCAGCCCACAGGACATGTGCCTCAGCAGTTCTTGTGAAGTCAAAGCAAGCAAACAGAGCTGCCTTTGGAAGGAAGGCTCTGTTCAGGACTTGTCTAGGTTAGGGGCTCTGACTGTTCTCCATAATCCAAGTGTTTAAAAAATGTTTTGGGAATTGTGGACTTGTTTGCAACTGATGTGGTAAGAGTGTTGCTGGGAACAGGTTGTGTTATTGACAACTTGTGGATTTAGGCAACATCATTTTTGGTGGTTTACTGCTGAAGATTTACTGAGTAGTGACAGGCCAAAGGCATCAACAGGTAGCTGCAGGTAACTTTGATTTAGGCAAGTTTCTGAAGTTGTCATCAGAGGCTGCTCCCTGCCAGCATGACCAGCATGACTCCAGAACAGCCTGGGCTTTTCTTTTTGTTGCAAGAGAGGGTTTAAGCTGCTTGATTGTCTTGTTCATGTGCTAGAGAGAGCTGGATTGTCCACCCACTGCACAAACAGAAGAAAACAGGCCCCATTTCACTCATGGATCCTATTTGTCTGACAGTTTCTTGTGCCTTTCAGTCATTTTTAATTTATACGCTGTCTTCACACATACTGCATTTTTTGATTCATTGTGTAGGAAATTACTGCAAGCTGGTTTTTCAGTTTTCCTTCTAATACCTACAAAAAATTCAATTAAAACTAATATCAATTAGCTGTGAATGACTTTTGAGAACCCCATTAAACAAAAAAAAAAATACGAGCAGATGAGAACTATTTAAAATATGGGAGTATGTCAGTTTTAATATCCATTATGTTGCTGTATTTCCAAGCCATAAAAGTGACAAGAATGGCATGCACTGTGTAAAAGAAATTTGTTATGGTCACTTAAAAAAGTGTTTTTATTATTATTAACTACTGGCAAGTCAGATATGGATAGTAACTATTCTTTGATATGGAGTACAGATTTTCATGAACTGACACTTCAAATTTCCCAATTTAAAATATTTGTTCCTCCTAATAAGCATTTTGCTGCTGCTCTGAAGTCCTTCAAGTATTTTTAAATGCAGTAGAGGTTTGTGAGGTGTGTGTACTGTTACTACCTTTGAAAAGGCACAAATTGTGCAAAAACTGAGTGTTGTGTTCAGAACATTTGCGAAGTGACTGAGGGGTAGGAGTTTGCCTGAGTGATTGTATTAAGCCGTCCCAAAGGTTCAACTAACCAGCAGTGGTCAATAAAAGGTGTCCAGGGCAGACAGCAAGAAAAATACAACAGTAAAAAAAAGAGCTTTTAAAATACTTTCCCAATCATCTGTGACTTACAAATTTTTGGATATTTGTAGTTGTTAACCCTGAACAAGTTGGGTTTGTTTTTTTTGCCTCAGAATATATGAATATGCTTAGGTCTTGAGTCTATGTAAAATTTCAACACCAACAGAATCTCATGGGAATAAATTTCTATAGCTCTTTATAATGAAATGTATCTGTTAAATGGTCTGATCATAGGTTAAATAGCTTTGTTCTTTTGAATTACAAATTTGCATCTGACAATGGTTTCCTATTAACCAACTCCAGTTGCTTAACTTATTACAGAAAATGTCTCAACTGTGGTCCTGATTTTTAAACATGAGTTTATTCCTCACCCATGTTTTAATTTTTTTTTCTCTCTTGCTTCTTGTTCTTGTGGATTAGAAACTGAGAGCCTCAGTCACAGTTTCTGGATTTACTGGGTGGAAATGGCAGGAGTTGAGAAGCACCTTCAGAGCAGGTTGTACACAGCAACAGCCAGTGCAGGAACACATAAAAAAGACATAATAGATGAACTGCAGAGCAAACTGAATTAGATACACTTAGAGCAGTGTAATGAACTGGTGCCTTTAGTAATTAGCCAGGGCTGAAGTGATCTACTGTGGATTATATTCTTTGACTCTCTAATAATCTAAGTCACATTTCCCCTGGTTGACATTTACCAAAGGCCTCAATTTTCTGGCGTTTCATAGCTCACTTTTGAATGCTCAAAACCTGGATGTTAATGTTGAGGGCTTTAGTTTAAATTGTCCTTTCTGCAATTTTGTACGCTTGTAACTTTATTACAATTCTGTCCTTTAAGTCAGATACATCAGACGTTATTGCAGACATATTAGAGTATTAAACTTGTCTGGACTCAAAAATGGTAATAAAATTGAGATCCTTTTCCATGGAACTGGCTCTTTATGGACCTGCTTTTCCACTGGAATATACACCACCTTCTTCAGGGCTTCATTAGTGTCCAGGCCCATATCAGACATGTGGTGCTGGATATATTCTGGTTGCAGGCTGTACATGTACTGCATAGGAGCACACAAAGGGGTGACCTCAGTGATGTGTGACATCCTGCTTGACATTCCCAAAATCTCTTTCAGGCTTTGATCTTTTTTTAACTGGTTTTGGTTGGTTGATTTTGTTGGTCCCTTTTTTTCTAACATTTTAATTAATTTTTGAATTGGAAAATATTGTTTAATGTTTAATGCACTTTTATATTACTGCAAACTTCAGAAGTTAAAATAATGTAACTTTAGGTAATTTAAAATGACAAAAATATATTAAAGTTGAAATGTGCATCTAAATTTTCAGTGTTTGATGCTTCCCTGTGAAGAATTGAGGAAACTTGAATTTTAGAGTATTTTCTGAAATTTTTGTTTATTACTTTCAGGTCTGTAGTCTAATCTTAATATGGGAATTGATATTCTTGTCAATTTGTTGCCTTTGAGCATGGAAGCTTCCGGTGAAGAAGTTTAAGTGCCCTGATGGTTGTGTCAGTGTGTTCATGTTTCATGTTAAGGGAAATTTCATGGAGAGAAAATCAAACACTACTGCCAGTAATGACAGTTAGTGAAATGTTTGGAATCTTCATCTCCTAAATCTTAGGATGATGTATGTCATGTGTTGGCATCGGGATTAGGACATGAGCAGTCAACAATTCTTTTATTTTCATCTTACTCAAAATATGTGTATGTTGATAGTATTTACCAGCACTTATTTGCATAGGGAAAAAGGCTTTAAATGCTGCTGTTTATCTGGTCTTTAGCCCCATAGCATTTATAGCAAAGATGCTGTTAGCTGAGTTGTGCTATTTAATCTGCTGTTCAAAAGAAAATGTCAACCAGACCAGCTCTGAAAATTACACTGTTCCAATGCCTTTAGGACTTCTTTCTTCCATTGGCTTCAAATGAAAATAAACGTAGAGATTTTTCTCTTCTTTATGGAAATCCATCTGTTCCTGTTTCTCTTTTTGTGTGATTTTGAGCTATTTCATCTGCTTTTCCTTGCTCCTTTCCAGTATCTGTCATTACTCTTGTTTCCTATTGCATTTCATTTCCTCCTCTCTTCCTTTAATATTTAAATCACTCAAACCACCCGAGTTTTTAATGATCTAATTTTCCAAACCAACCCAATACGTAACACCGTTGGGATTTCCTGTCATTTAGCCTGAGAACATTCCTCTCCTTGGCACCCATTCAGTGACTTGCAATACACCCACAGCACTTGAAACAAAGGTTACATTGCTTCCCTGTGGTCTCTGTTCAGTCTTTGGTACCTTGGCAGGATTCACAATTAGCAGTAAATACATTTGTGGTTGCAACTTCTTCTCAAATTTAGCTCCTGGAACACCACCTGGAGGATCGTGTTACATTTGAATTTTCCAGCTATTAGAAAGGAAACAGAGCTGCTCTGGGATTTTCCTTCTATTCATACAGCTGATTGACTCTTTTATACTGATTCTCTTACAAATGAGGCTGGGACAACTCTTGGCTCTCTGAGTGAGTTGAAGGAATGGACTGTTCCATATAAAGCAAATAACACTGCTAATCCAAGCCCTGTGTGAACTCCTGGAAAAGATCATGAGAGGGGGGCTGAGCAGGGAAGGGCATATGGCAAAATTGATTGGAGAGCTTACGGACACCTCGAACTTAGTGTCAACCTAAAACATCCCCAGCAGGTCCCTGTGCTGGAGGTCATGGGCCTTTCTGGTGTACAGTTACCTGAGCGCAGCCCAAACTCCTGAGGGTACTTGAGTTACTTTGAACTGCAGAGGTGAATGATGACTTGATGCTCTCAAAAGAGAGAATAGCAGGGAACTGAGGGGGAAAGGTGAATATCTCATCTCATAGGCCTTTTAAAAATGCTGGGTTTTGCAATAGCAAGGCTGTGCCTTCTGCAAGAAAGAAAAGGGCTGGGTGGCTCCTGGCAATGCTGCCAAGAGCTCAGGCTGGAGAAAGCAGCTTTGGGCTGACCAAAGCTATTAAAACAAATGTTTCAGTGAGGTGGACTGCTCCAGGTCCATGCTCAAACACATTCCCCATCATGGCATAAACATGACATGAGTCAAATGTTTGCTTCAGCAAATTGAGTAGGCTCCCGAATGTGGTGATTGCATTTGGTGGAGCTGTACAGCATGTGGCTGGCTTGCTCAGAAACATCTTTCAAGAGCTTTAAAATTCTTGACTCCCTCCTATGATTTCTGGACAGTGCATGAGGTGCAGAACATGCATTATGATTCCCCTTGCTGATTTGTAGTGTCATACAGGACTATTCAAATTTTGATTTGTTACACTGTATCATTTTCCAGAAGTAACTTATACTTGGCTTGCTTTAATTGCATCAAGAGGAAGAGGCTTTGAAAGAACATTTTCCAAACCCGACCTTTGCTACAGCAGAGTATTTTATTCCATTCCCATCACAAGTGCTTGAGCATCCTGGGGAGATAGGCCTCTCCTCCTCTTGAGTGTTATTGCAGAGGCATGTAAATGGAGAGTGGGGGTTTCATGAGCCTCCTGATCAACAGCAGATAATTTAAAATCCAGAAAAAATGACCATACTGATATTTTGTGAAAAGATAATCTGAAAGATGTACAAGAACAAAACTTTTTAAACTTTTTAAAGCGTGAATGAACATTACCAATAAGTGAATAGTCCTGGAAACCTGTTCTCTTTTGCTGTTCAGCTGTTTCAAATGCAAGCAATCACAATGCAGCTCTCTCTGCTTTGCAGCCAGGACACACCTGCTAACCCAAACAGCAATGTGGGGCTCTTAGAAAGCTGTTTTGAGGCAATAAAGGGAGAATTTCATCTGTAAACAAACTCATGTTTATTAATGAGAACAAGGTATTTTTTCCTCCTGTTTGAAGGATGATTGATATTGGAGTGATTGTTTGTGACCATGATGTAGTGTTCTACCTGCCAGCTTGCTGCTGACTCCTCTGACATTTGTCTTGCATTCACAGGCAGCTTGGCACTGGGGATAGCCCAGATCACCGACCAAATATCTCTAGTGAGAAGTATCCCATGAAGGGAAAAACAAAATAATCTTATTGATGCTTTAGAATGCTAGCTTTTGAGAGACTTCTTATTTTTGAAAGCTTGAATTATGTTGTAATGGTTTAAGTTTTATACCAAGTTCAAGGTGAAAACTTTTCTGTTTGATGTGACTGCTCCCATCTCTCCTGGCACTGCTTTAATATGTTACTGTTGACTTTAAGTGAAAAAAATAAGAGTTTTGCACGCATCTCTTCTACCTTAAAATGTAGTATCATCATAATCCACTTTTACTTGGCAAAAGTTAGAATTTCAGTTACTCAGGGTTAAAATGTGGTTGGAAGAACTGCTGGAAAGGCAAAAGTTAAGATGGTCATTCACCCAGAACTCCAGCCAGGCTTTAAATGAGCCATTCTTTATCTCTGTGTAGTTCAGATCACTTTCCTCCCTTTCCCCTTGTTTAGCTTTGTGTGCTTTCATCTGAGACTGAAATAAAAAGACCTAAATTCTGAAAAGATACATGTAGCGCTTTTTCAGAGACTCAATAGAACTGGAATAGTTAGGAGTATGTTTTGGGCACTTATCCAAGCCCAAACAAATCTCTACATAGTCTGAGGAACAAGAACTGAATTGCTATTACAGAAACTGCTTTCACAGGTGAAAAAGAAAACAGCCAGCAAGTGAGATAGGCAGAGTAAAACAATTCTGCCTTTCCCAGCTGAATAGCCTCTAGTTTTTTTCCTTTTCACTTCACTTGGAAAAGCTGTGGGTTTGGGAGCAATATATTTTAACTCAGCTTAGGAAAAAAATAGTTAAAAAATATCAGACCATGCAAGACAGTCCACACAGTAGTGGGAGCTTTATTTGTTGTTCAAAGCAATTCTACAAGCCAGTTCCTGATCTGGAAACTTGGTTCATTTTGTTGCATGCAGAAGCCACCTGAAATGTTTCTTTACCCCAACTCTGTATATTCTGTACAATCAGGTACTCTTGGAGTGAGTGACTTTTTGTGTGCACACGCTTTCTGTAATTCATTTTCAATCACAGAACCACCAGGTTGGAAGAGACCTTCAGGATCATCGAGTCCAACCCGTGCCCAACACCTCAAGTAAACCCTGGTAGACAATGCCACATCCAGGCTTTCTTTAAACACAACCAGGGACAGTGACTGCAGCACCTCTGTGGGCAGCCATTCCAGAACTTTATCCCCCTTTCTGTGAAGAACTTTTTCCAAATATCCAACCTAAATTTCTCTTGGTGCAGCTTGAGGCTGTGTCCCCTCATTGTGTCAGTTCCTGGAGAAAGAGCCCAAGCCCAGCTGAGCACAGCCACCCTGCAGGGAGCTGTGGAGAGTGATGAGCTCACCCCTGAGTCTCCTTTTCTCCAGGCTGAACAGCCCCAGCTCCCTCAGTGGTTCCTCACAGGGTTTGTGTTCCCAGCCCCTCTCCAGCCTCGCTGCCTCCTCTGGATGAACTCAAGGCTCTCAAGATCCTTCCCAAACTGAGGGGTCAGAACTGGGCACAGCACTCGAGGGGCTCCTCACCACTGCAGGGGCACAATGAGCTCCCTGCTCCTGCTGGCCACACTGCTCCTGATCCAGGCCAGGAGCCATTGGCTCTCTTGGCCACCAGGGCACTCTGCTGGCTCTTGTTCAGCCCAGTACCCTCAGTCCCTTTCCCCTGGGCACTGTCCAGCCACACCATCCCCAGCCTACAACATTGCAGGGGTTACTGCTTCTCATTAATATTCTGATTTAAATACTATGAACTTAGTCAAAGCAAGTTGTTTAAAATATTTAAATCCAAATTTATTGAAAACAGGTGGGAGTTCTTACCACCCTTTCCCTTTTGTTATTGATGACTCTCTTAAACTCGTACAATCTCTCCAGGGAGCATTTCCTCATCTTGGTAGAAAGACCCTGGCTGCTGCCTGACTTGAATGGTGAGTTTGGTGATTTGTGTCAGGAGAGAAAATCTTGTCTTTGTGACATGCAAAACCACATATAGAAAACCTCTAGGAGACATTTCTGTTTAAAAGCTGTTTGTGACACCATGGAGAGGTGCATGTGCAAGTAGGAAATCGATGTGTGGGTGGTCATTGCTCCCAATATACTCCTTCTCCTCTCAGGAGAGGCTCTTCCCTGTGGGCTGGTACCTGAGCAGAGGGGAAAGCAGGATCCCTGCTTCCTTGGCCTCAAATTTGCAGGTTTTTGTCTAAGTGCAACATACTCCACCTTTAGTCTGTAGCTTTAAATTTGCCATGTTAATGCTAAAGACATAATTGTGAGGTTTTAATTTTGTGAGGGGAGAATTGTTTCAGATTTATTTCCTCTGCCAGTGGCTCTTCTACATGGACACTCAGACTATGCAGGAGGAAGAATCTCACAGTAGTCAGTAGGATGCTGATGGTTAAAGAGGCTTGGAAACATCATAAAGGTCAAAAATATCATAGCTATAAATGGAAGTGTTTAAAGTTGGAGAGCGATTTATGGAAGAGGACAGCATGAATTGGCACTGGAACCATTCTTTTCCATTATTTCTCTAAATGACTCTTTTAGTAGTGTTGAAATCAAGATAATCAAGTTTGAAAATTAATGGAAAGGAACAGCAAATAATTAGGAACCATGCTATCAAGTAGGTAACTGCTCTGACTACTGGCATACCTGATTCTGTAGCTGCAATGACTGTGACTAAGAAGGAAAATAGGAGTAGTTTATCTTTCCATTCAGCTCCCCCCACCACCTTCCTCCCCCAAACTATTAAAGTGTTGAATTTTTTTCTTGTTTTGTTTGTTTATTTTATTATGAATGAGTGACACTTAGAGAAGAGTGCAAAGACTTTTGGTGATTTTTTTTTTAAATGAAACTTGTGGTAGCTTTTCATTGTGGCCTAATTGTAACTAGCTACCATGTTGTGTAGCCCCTCGCTGTTTCAGAGAATCCTGAGGGTCAGATGCCCATTCCTAATGCAGTTGCAAATTAATATGACTTTTCAGCACAGTTGTCTTTTGCTTTTTCTGTTGTCATTAGGATTTTTTCCTTTAGGGAAAAAAAAAAAGTCACTGATGTGAGAAACTTTGGGAAGTTGAATGGGGTTTAAAGCATTGTAGTTTTGAATGCACGTTCCACACTGGATCAAGTGTCCTGTGACTGCGAACCACGAAGCATTTTTTTTTTTCCCCACTTATTTTTCCATTTTTAAAGTGCTGTTCCTGTCTTGGGCCACCGTCTTCAATTGTGCTGCCATTTTTTAACTTTGTTAGAAACATTCTCACTCCAATTGGATTATTAGTGTAAATGGCAACTGGCTGGGAAATCTTTTCAGCCTTTTGAGTGCTTTGAAAGGAAATCTTTCATGGCTCTTTGTATCCCACACAGCACACAAATTGTAGCGCAGCCTGCTGCAAGTTGTGTGTAATATTGGCCTGTGATCTAAATTGGCTTAGGAATGCAGCGAGGATTCACAGGCAGTGCGGGGGAGTCTGAGGGAAAACCTCCATCCCTGAGCATTGTGCTGTGCTGTGCCTGCAGTGCAGTGTCTCCCAACAGGCTCTGTCACCCTTGCTGGGGACAGAGAAAAGTGCCAGCCACACTTATTTCCACAGAACAAACCAGGGACACACATGAATGCAGCAGAGCTCGACTGAACTTGCAACAAATTCTGGATCTGCTTCTTCCCACCTTAACTTTAGTTCTTCAAATAACTTAATAATTTTTAATGCTGATGATGCTGTTTCTTTTATCACCATAAATCATTGTTTTATGCTGATGACACTGTGTTTCTCTATCACCATTAATCATTTATAATGCTTGAGAAGGAAATGTTAATGAAGAATACAATTTATTAAATGTCATCTGGTGGGTGGGCTAAAAGGTGGATTAACTGCAAACCTTATTATAAACAGGGCCAAAAAAAAGTAATGACCCAAACAGACTTGTAGATCCGGTGTGGGAGGTACTGGAAGAGGTGAGCGGGACACGGGCACAAGGAAGGACTTTGCAGAGTGGGGCAGCACCTGGGGAAGGCTGGGACAGCCCGGCAGAGCGGGGAGGAGCTGCTCTGGGAAACAAGGGCGTTCCCTTGCTGTGTGCAGTGTGCTGCAGAGAGTGCCAGCTCCCCGCCTGGCACTGCCCTCCTGCTCTTTGGGAAGCATGGCAGAAACAGGCAGGAGTTGAAATTTAACTCTCCTCCTCCTAAGGCTCCCCTGCTCTTTGGATGCACAGGCTACACTCTGATACTTCCCTTGTCTGATCACGGAATAACCAACTCTTGCAAATCAGGGAGAGGGACTTGAAAGGCAGACAAAACAAATGGCTCAAGGCATAACTATTACTTAGAGAATGTTTCAAACCTTAATCCAGCCCAGTCTTTGATTGGCAAGTTTGCCTCTGCTATAAACTTTCAAGACCATGTTGGTTACCTGTCATTTTAGAGATTGCTTCTATACCCTGTCCACTTGTAGGCTGCCTGTTTCCCAGAAGGTGCAGATTTCTTTTTAGATTCTAATTTTTAATTTTTTGCCACATTTTGATTATGGAGATATTATATGGGGTCAGTGCTCAGTCAACTGTTAAATAAATTGCAAATTCTACAAAACACAGCCAGCAGAGTCATTACTAACTGTAATGTTGAAACTTCAAGCAAAATTACATCTGGCTACAATGCTATTCAGATGTGTAAATTATACAGCCTCTGATTATCTTAAGGAAAATTCAGCTATTAAACTTATTTTATGGGCACAAAACAAGGGGAACTGCCAAAAGGAATCTGTGCATCCTAAAAGTCATGAGAAGAAAAATAATTGGCAAACCTTTTCCGCCTGCAGTTTTATGGAATGCTCTCTCTCCCTCCTGATGTTCAATCAGCCTCCACCACTGGCACAGACGAAATCATACAGTGTCAGAACTGGTGGGGGAACGCAGCCTGTGTAGCTTTGGAACAGCAGGTGGGTCAAACATTTCAAATCTGACCCCAAACATCCCCCATCTTTGCATGGGGAACCTAGGGGGGTGAATCTCCAGGGAAGACAATTGTAATTCAATGCGTTAAAAAATAAGGATGCTTGATAGTGGGGTGTGGAGTTTTCTGCAGAACTCCTCCTGAAAGCTTTCCAGCTGCCCTGGAGCACACGAGGAGTCAGCCCTCTTCATGTGCCAGCAAGTCACTGACGCCTGACACGTGTCTGAAGTGGGGAAGGATGAAAAACAGAGCCTGGAGTGGCTGATGGCACAACAACCTGAATGGCATTAAATCACATGCCACAGCTGTGCCAGAAACCCCCCAGACTCAGGGCGATGGCATATTGCTTCTTTCCTTGTTCCCCCACACCCTGTTTTATTTCAGTATTGCCAGTGTTAAATTCAGAGTTACTGTTGAAGAATAGCAAGTACGTTGCTTAAAACAGTCCTGTCACCAGATTTCCTGGGTTGCTTCAATGTATTTTAAACCATTCTTATATTTGACAAGTAATTGCCAAAATAGGTTATGTGCTACTGACCTTTATCAAAGTCTGATTTTTTCCACGCCTTGTCTCACAGTTCCATCCTGTAAAGACATTCAGGGAAGATAATTGCTCCCTAAACTAATTGCCTTCTCTGCTGTTCTTTTCTGAACTTTTGCAAGACAGAGGAAATTTTGCTGTTATTTGTTCTTGGAACAGGTCTGAGCTCCTCAGACTGGAGATAAGAGAAGGTACCCCACTTCTGTTTTCATTTCCTTCCTTCCTTCTTGTAACAAGAATTATGATTCAGGATACTTTCTATGCAGAATTTGTAGAGGAAATAATAATTTTATAGTCCAGTATGTGATGTTTTATCAAATATAAATATGGCTAACAGGAGTAATGGATAGTGCCTACGAGTACATGAGGAGGTACTGGATTCATGTTCCTAACATTATGCAACCTGAATCTGATTTTTCCTCACTGATTAATTGTAAGTATTCAGTATTACAACATATATTGATCTTTGAGACATATTTGATGTATGAGGAAGGGAAGATTAATCTTGTTTTAACAAAGCTCTTCTGTTTAATTCAGCTCTATGATAGGTTGTGAGTGATACACTTGGTGGCTGGCACAGTTCTAGCCAAGCCACGAGCTGCTCCTTGGCTGAGGGATATTGATAGCCACTAAATATCAAAAAAATTATTAATGGCACTGAAGCATACCAGGGTTTCAGGTAAATGGTTGATGGCAGGACAGAGATAATTCCTGTGGTGTTGCAAAAAAAGTTGATTTTTTTAACACTAACATTGCAGTTGGAGGAAGCTCTGTCCTTCCTGCGAGTGTGGTCCTGGTAGAAAAAGGAGAATAGTATTCTCTGAAAATAGCAATACAAAATCTAGAAGAAAACTTTCCATTTTTGACAGAGGAAGAATGTCCCACATATGAACAGCTCAAAACAAAATTAAGTAGGACCACATCTTGTAATTGCAAGACTCCTCAGCCACTTCACTTCACTCTTTGTGAAGGTTTTGTCACTCCCTTTGAGAGATACTCAGTATACTGTATTTATTCTGAGCTTTATTTGTTCCTTTTCCAGTATTAAGCTTAAATTATTCCACAAAGCTAGCTCTTGACCTAGTGTTTTGTACTGCTATGTCTGACGGCCTTTCCACTTGGAGATTTTAAAGTTAGTAGAGTTACACTGCAGACTTACACCTCTGTGTGTGTCAATGTGAATTTCAGGATACTAGGAAAAAAAAAAATTGAAATTAGGAAGCTATTTAGGAGCACAAATATGTCTGGGATTTTTTAAAATGCAGTTAAAATGCATAAACCTCTTCTGTGTATTTCCTGTAGTTTCTTATCTTCAGTTTTGTGACCTTTAATGGAAGTTTAAAAGGAAGTCTGAAAAAATATTTTTCTCAATTGAGTGATTAAAAGAAAACCAAGAACAATTATCTCAAATTGTATAAGCAGTGCATTATGAATCCAATTTTTTTACTCCCCCTTCTGGTTGTGGTTTTAAGGAATGCACACACATGGAAATCAGGACTAAGATTATCAATTTGTTATTTGAAAACGTTTTAACATCTACTTCTAACTTTGAAATGTGTCAGCTAGGGAGCATATAATTTCTTCTATTAAGATGCTGTGTGTATATAATTTAAAATAACAATGCAAGCAGATATGCCAGTGTTGTGGTGTTTTTCATTTCAAGCAGCTTAAAAAGAGAACAATTTCTATTTGCTTGGGATTGCAATCTGATAGTCCTCCTCACACAGAGCAATGGTTTATTAAATGTTCCTGCCCAGATCAATGTGTTTACTGAAGACACAAAGTGTGGGTCAGACAAGTGAAGTCACAGGGCCAGCACACTAAAGGCTTATTAGCAATGTCAGGTCACTAAACAAAGCAATCAGAAATGTGTTTATTGTAAAATGCCACTTTCACAAGAAATGCATGAAATTCCACCGGTGTAACACGAGATACCAGAGCATAAAGTAACTGGGTTTTGTAAAGCAAATTTAACTCTTCCATCTGTGTATGCAGAGATGGATTTCAGGATGAAGCCTTGGCACTACAATGATTTTGAACTTTTTCTGGGAGGGAGCTGTGGACTTGTCCATCCTCACTGCAGACATTGATTTGTTCAAGAGCTGCTCTGCCTGTGTGAGCACACCCATGTCCCTGCAGGTGTGGGAATTGCTTGGACACAGCTGTGTCAGCTGTGGATTGGGCCCAGGGAAGCCTAATTTATTGGAGACATACATTATTAAAAGTGTGCTCTTTCATCTATTAGCGAAACCGCCGTCAGTTTGGGAGTGCCAGCGATGCTGAGGAGTTTATGTGTTCTGAGAGCCCAATAAACATCATCTACTTCACTTACAGAGTTGCAGCAGTTTTAGATGCCTGGTTGCTTTCCCAGATTTTGTTGCCTTTCTAATTAAATCAGAGTTGGGGATTTGAAATTGAATTGGTGTGAAATACACAATAAAAGTCTCTAAGTAGTTTAAGACTGGCAAGGCCTGGGCATGTATTTAACTAGCATGGGAAGTCAGAGGAACCTGACTGCAAGACTCTCTGCAAACAGTTCTAAATGTTATTCCCTATCACTTTTTATTCTGTAAATGACTTTTTTTCTGAAGTGAGATATGACTTCCCTTCCTGTAGCGCTCCATGAAATGAGATGACAGCAGCATCACATCCTCAAATTTAACTACCATCATCAGCATTGAGAAGGAAAAATTGCATGGCCCATAAAAACATCCTAAAGCTGGTTGCTTTAGGACAAAAGATGACAGTTAGAAAGTGAACTGTTCTCCTCAGGAATATAAACCAGGTATTCAAAAATAGGAGTAAGAGGTATTTTTGGATAGTAGCACTACTTTGTGTTCCTTTCAGAATGAGCAATAAATGGAAACTGCAGTTCAAATCTACCAACTTTGTTGACATTGTAGCTGTGTTAAATGGAAGGAAGACAGGCCTTCCAGGTCTTCCAAAAAGAATAACTGAGGAAGTAAATTATGTGACAACAGTATCACTTAGGAAAGGTTTAAAAGGAAGTCTGCTGATCACAGTGTAAGAGATATGACATCGTGAAAATGGCAGCTATAAACCAAAGAGGTCTAAGGAGGGCAAGCAGTGTTTCAGATAAAAGTGTGAAACAAGGGTTACTTGCGGTGTAAGGAGAATGAGACACTGCGAAGAGTTGCTGCCTTGGGCAGAGGAGCAGAACTGTTGAACAAAAAAGTAGATGAAACCCTCAGTCTCCTAAAAATATTCCTCTGTCTTAAAGTTAAAATTACTTTGTGAGCCTCTTGCAGCTTTTAGAAGATGTGCAGGAGCCCATTGTTTAGAAAATTTTCCACAATGCCAAAATTCATGTGAGGCTTCTTAACTCCTGCCATTTTGCAATGCCTCATTTCAAGGCCATAAGACTCTGATATAAGTAGACAAGCCATTGCGGTGATACATGAAAAAGCTGGCATTCCTAAAGAACATAATTTTATATGAGCTGAATTAAAATACAAATACTGTTTGCACATTGGGCTGAAATCAAAAGCTGTGCCCACACACTCATCAGAAAATGAAGCATGGAGGTGGTTGGAGCACAAGGAAATAGGCTATGGCTGTGACAGTGCAACCTCTATCAGTGCAGTGCAGGGGCTAATGCATGTGCTTAATGCAGAACAGTTTTAAAGATTGCTGGGGTATCGAATCCAGACCACCTTCCTATCCTTCTGAAAGCATTTTTCTTATTTCATACCCCTGTAATCCTTTTAAATGTGTATAGATTGAACTCAAGTTATAAGGTAGAATAATTTTTACATGTATAAAAATATGTTGACTAGTGCCTAAATGCTGGACTCCGTGGCTGTCAGTGCCTATTGTATATAATTTTCCCAGACACACAGCTAGCCTTAGGCTGTGAAGGTAGGAGCTCTGTGTCAGAAAGACTTTGACAAAAGATATATAGCTTTTAATTTGCCCATGGAACAGAGGGAGCAGATTTATGACCTAAAATACAAGGCTGAGAATTGGCTGTATACTTTCAGCTAATGGGTATAGAAATGAGGAGGTTCACAATGGCTGCTTCATACACAGGCTGCCTTTTTTGCATGTTGTATAAACACTCCAGAAAAATTTACAGGGCTATAATTTAAAACAAAAATAAGGCAAGTGGTAGACTCATGAATGCGTTTTCTGTCTTCTATCTCTTCTTGATCTTACAGTGTCTTGTAAAACTGTAATTCTAGCCTGCTTTACCTGATTACTTTGTTTGCATATGTATCAGGCTAGATTATTAGCATTTGTTTATTGGCTATTTTTCATTAAGGGCCTTTGCAGACATTAAAGAGGCTCACAAAATTGTGGCACTCTCAATACCAGTTCCACAGGTAATAAAAAAATCCTGTCAACTTTATCTGAATGAAGTTGCACTGATTTATGCTGGCTGAGGATTTGGCCTGCAGAATTGATCTTGGATTGTAAGAGAGAAACTCTGACGGTGTCCTCTGTTCTTAACTCCTTTGACAAAGATAGCTTTAGAAAACCATTTTGATTTTGTGGATTTATCCTTTGTCCTGGCTGTCAGAAGACATAGCAGTTTAAGATCAAAGAGGAAGAGATTTGAAGATTAAACATCTTTGAACTGAAAATGTCCTGCAGCCCCATAAATTCCAGCAGAGATCACTAAATCGAGAGTGCAATCATCACCTGATTTGTATTAATGATGCACTGATCGAAACCTTGGAAGCGCTGTGAGTTCTGTCCCTCTACCAAAAGTGATGGAGCCCTATCAGGAATCCCAGCCAGGGATTCTGGAGTGCCTGGACCAGCCTGGCTGAGGCTCCTCATGCTGCTGTGGGTGAGCAGGACTGGCTGCACAGGACACACTCTCAGCTGCAGAGATCCACTGGGATCCACAGAGCTCTCTACTCACAGGAGTCCCATGGGTGACCTGATCTCATCCCTGTGGCTCTCTCCTCACAGGAGTTACATGGGTGATCATCCCTGTGGCTCTCTCCTCACAGGAGTCCCGTGGGTGACACTGTTCTTATCCCTGTGGCTCTGTCCTCACAGGAGTCCTGTGGTGACCCTGATCTCATCCCTGTGGCTCTCTCCTCACAGGAATCCCATGGGTGACCCTGATCTCATCCCTGTGGCTCTCTCCTCACAGCAGTCCCATGGGTGACCCTGATCTCATCCTTGTGGCTCTCTCCTCCCAGGAGTCCTGTGGTGACACTGATCTCTGGGATCACTGTGGCTGCATGGAGGGGTGACACAGCTGCATTGCCCCTTAAACAACCTGTTCTAGTGGCAGGTGTTCCGAACAGGACTGGGACTAAAGGGTCTTTGAGGGACTAAAGGATCATTGGAGAACTAAAATGTCTTAAAGATCCCTTCCCTAACATTCCATGATTCCATGATCTGCAGTGACAAGGACCAAACAACCAGAGATAATTCCTATTGAGGCCTTGTTCTCTGCTCTTTATCTCTGCTTGTTAAGGACACTGCAGGATGGAGGCTCCGCATCAACTTAAGGAATTTCCAGAGGTTAATAATCCTAAAAATTCCAAATTGTTTACATTTCACTTGTCAGCTTTCACCAATTGTGTGTTATTAGGATGCATCCTGTTAAAGTACCCTCCACCAAAGCTGTAGCTGCCAGGCTGAAAGCAGTCCTGACTCCAGTGGTGACGGATGTTTCTTTGAAAGCAGTTCTAAGGAATCCTATGGTAAGGAAGCACCTGCAAAAGACAGAGACACAATGACTTGCCTTATTTAATTCTTCAAAGATTTAAGAACATGAAAACAATAGACCAAAAGAAAAACTCTGGAAGGATTATTTTGCTATAATCCCTATTTATTCCTTTGTTTCTCCATGTAATACTAGTATTTGCATGCTAATTAGTGATTAGAACAGATTTTTTTAGGAATAAATTTGTTTTTCACATGCAACTTATTTTGGGAGGTACACTTTCTACTAAATTCATTTTTTACAGAAAAGCAATCTACTTAAGCCTACATGCCAGAGGATAATGTAAAGATGTTATTTGAAAATAAATTACTGCCTCAAGTAGTTTCTGTAGTGTATTTGCAAAATGCCAGTTCTATAAGGGCAGAGGAATTATTAACTTAAGATAAATGGCTAGAGATGATATAATTGTGAATTTTGTGAGAAGACCTTGTTAGAAGAAATATATAGATTGAAATTTTTTTTTGCTTTGTTAGCATAATCCATATAAAAAAAGAATTGAGACATCAAAATGACAATGATTCATACTTTCTGTGACTTTCAATGATTTGATTTTTTTTTAAATTTACTTACTATGAGAGGCTTGGATATTCTTTGTAACTCACTAGATTTTAACAAATGCTGCATTTGCTGAACTGCAAAGCTGAACTACATTTTCTGAAGTGAAAATAAAAATAAAATAAAATGGCTCTTCCTGCATTTAAAAGTGAGACAACTCTGGAGAAAATAGCAGCTTTCCAGTGAAATCATCTTGGGATTTTGATAGAAGAAAGTAAAAATGAAAATTCTAGTACCCTAGTACTAGATGCACAACTATGTAAAGTACGCTTAAAGAGCTGGAGGTCAGGTTTGGCGGCATTGCCCCGTATGGTTTTAAACAATAGACACTTTAAGTCTGTAAGCCAGATGGTTTTGAAAGTACTGCATAAAATCCCTCTAACTTTGGCTAATTTGTAGTGATGCTTTCTAGAGACTGATTTCCTTGTTCAGATGGAAATTTTCTAAACCGTCTTTTAAAGTTAGAATTTCTTTTTTTGCCGTTGTCTTCATATTCTGGCAGTTTCTAAATGGTGTGCTCATGAGTCAGGGCCAGGGATGGCAGGTTCCTGGGAGTGAAGGAGAAAGAAGTTTGTTTCTGTTGCAAAGATTTTATAGACTAAGCACTATATGTGAGAAATGGTGGCATTTAAGTCAAACTTCTCACTTATTTCTCTCCAGCTTCTCTGTTCTGCATTTTAGCATTGAATGATTGCAAAGAAATGTAACTTTGTGCATGTATGGGAAAGCTTTTATTCTTGCTTTTTGATTGTTTTTGTGCATTCAGAGCTCTCCCACTGATACTCATTTCATTAGTAGGCATAAAAGTTGTCCAGGGCCCAAAGAAACATTAAAACATGTAGCTATTACTACTCTCAGGAGACAGATAAATGTCAGTGTCAGTCAGCGATTAAATATGCAAAAGATTTCTTGCATGTACTAGACACTTGATGTTACAATTAATTTAAAAAAGAGAAAATCTTATAGATGGAGCAGAATAACAGAAAGGGTATCGAGATCACATCAAACTCAGAAATGAACAAAGTGATTTTTTTGGGAGTCTCTCTGAGTGTAATGAAAAGTCTGTGTAAAATTAGCACTAATCAGCGAGCATCTGAGTGCTCAGTACAGCTGAAATCTGCCCTGCAAACCCGTGTGACTCTGTGAACCTTGCCCCTGGCACCGCAGTTCCATCAATGGTTTGGGTTTGTTGTTTTTTTGGGTTTTTTTTTACAATCTGCACACACTCTCTAAGTTCTGCCTTTGTTCCTGGTGGCACAAGGCAGCCTTGGTGACAAGGACTTGAGCTCTTGAAGTCTGACAGAAAAGGGCTCAGGTGGCTTCAGGAACGTGCCTGTCCCAAAGCCAAGCCCCAGAGAACAGAGGTGTTTCTGACATGGCACCTTGAGCCACTACCATGCACTTATACCTGCAAGCAATGCCTTAGGATTTCAGCTTTTATAATTTTCATGTATTTGTAATCCTGTAACTCTTCAGTGGGTAACTCTAAACTCCACGCAGAGTGTTGGCAACAGCTTTCCCATTTTGGTCAGACACAACAATTCCTCTCTAGGCCTGGGAGTCAAGGACACCTCACTGCCTTAGGCCCTGAGAAGGGCAAAACAAAAGTGAGTTGGGGCAGAGCAAACTTGAGGTAAATTACTTCATTACCTGAAGCTGTAATTGGAAAATTAACTCCAATATGTAAAAGGACCAAACTTATCAAAGTGTGAAAACCCATGACCCGTGGTCCATTTTTGGGTGTAGCCCCTGGGGGGCTTAGTCTGCCCAAAATGTACCTGAAGAACCTTTAATAAACACAACCACATTTTATTCCCTTAGCTTTGTCTGGCCTCTGTTTGTCGGTAGCCCCAAAACCCATCACAGGAGCAATCCCTTTGGTCCCCACACAGCCCCTGGGGAAGGTGGCACCAGAGACATTTGCTGCCCAGTAAGTGACCCACTCCCTTCCCAGTGACTGTATAGCCCAGCGTTTCTCCTTCCTGATGACACCTACAGTTCTTGTCCAAGGACTGGGGAAAAAGGAACTCAGAGGGGCTTCCGTGGGGAAAATGGCTTTTACTGCACTGCAGCTCTTCAGCTATCATCATATATGTACGTACGTTCTTCCCCTCTGTCAGAAGAGAGAAAAAAAATTCTTGGATTTATTTAAAAGCCCTTGAAAATCCTTAAGAAAATGAATGTGCAATTCCCGTCCTAGTGGGAGAGGAGGGTTTTCATTGGAATTGGCGGTTTCTAAACATAAAATACACACAGGAGCACCCAGACTCACTCTTTGGAATCTGGTGTGTCAGGATGGTGGAGGGGAATAAAGATTTGCTTACTCTTACTATAGTATACATTTCCTTCCCACTCAGGAAATGCTGGCATGGCCCCTCTGTGCCATTCTGTCAAGAGGCAAGAAGATATTTTTAATAGCACTGTCGCTTTTCAACCAATCCAGTGACAGATACGAGTGAATAATATAAATTCTCTAGCCATTCCTTGGCATTTATTTCAATGTAAGTGTATTTTTTTTTCAACTAGAAAACCCAATAGTAATTTATCAAGGGACAAATCATTTTTTCTGGGCAGTGGAGTCTGCAAAATCCCCATTTTTAAAGCACTAAATCTCCCTCCTTTGACAGGAGTAAGAAAGCATTAAAAGCTTTGATTTAGCTGGATCATACAAAATAGTTTCTCATAATTATCCTTTTGGATGATATATGCTTGTCTTTCTTCCCCCTCTTATTAAACCTGAGGTTTCCATTTTTCATTCAGCTGTATTACTAAATTAAATTGCCTTTTGTTGTATTCAAGTTAAGCACTTTGCCGAAAGCTTTCCTTGTTCAGGGAAATAACATTTACCCAACGTTCTCCCTGTTTTACTGTTTAAATTTACTGTTTGCAATTTTTTGGTTTGCTAAGCAATTGGAGGTTGTTGTTTGTTTTAATAGGAATAATGAATCAGTGGAATTCAGTGTTGTATCTTAGAGTGCAGTATCCGGGGCAGGGGGAGGGGAAAAGCTCCCAAGGAATTCTTATTTTGAATTGAAATATAAATTGCCAACATGACAGAAGAAGGTTCTTGAATGTCCAGCTTTACAAACTTTTCATTTTTATTACTGCATGAAAAGGAACTCTAGTTAGCTGTGGAAGAATTCCATAGGGGATATAGTCACACTCATTGACAAAATAATAGAAAACAGTTCCACATGCCACTTTTCTTGGACAGTTTGCGTCTGCACATTAAAAAATCGCTGTGAAAGCCAGAGGCAGCTTCAGCCAGAGTTTTAATTCTGTTCTTGCAAGGAGAAAGCTGAAATTTGGGCTAAATGGACTAAATCATATAAAAATCGATACCAAAATTTAATAAAAGATTACCCATGATCAGCATAGCAAAATAAATTACTCACTGAAAGATTTATGAGACGCTGTTCAAAATACTACCCAAAGAAATTAATTCAGAGGCCGCTGTTTGTCATGTACTTGTTTCAGGTGAACTTTGCCTGGGTGAACTCTCAAAGAGCATGGGCTCTGTGAAGCAGCCCCCCTGACTGCTGTCCCCTTCTTGCTCAGGGTGTTTCAGATTGTGCCCTGGGTCTGGCATTGCTTGTCCCTGGCTCTGTTGCTGGGAAGGTCACTGTGCTGGAGCTGGCCTTCCCAGGGCTGTACCAGCCGGGCTTTACAGCCATGGTGGCCAGATTTCAGTCTGTGACAACACACACGGTTGTGTTGAACACTGACTCCAAAATTAATAATGGTATGAATTATACAGGGCCTGATAAATACAGAATTGAAGCTGGTAAAGTGGGTCAGTACAAGCTTATGAAAAATGGATTGTGCCAGACTGTGTGATGGGCTTTTGAAGGAATTCTAAATGTCATTGATACAGGCCACCATTGCTGATGGGGCTGCACTCTGTGTGTGGAATTATCACTAATAAATAAAAGGGGTGGAAGATCAGTACGACACCTCGGTGGGTCTGGTGTGAAAAGGACTCTGAACGTCACTAGGCTTTCCTGGTGTGATCAGCTTAAGGAGGAACTGGCTTTCTGTGGAGAAGTTGGAGCAAGGTAATGGGAAGGATCAGAGAGCTGGAAAAGAAAGCAGAGCAATCCATATAAAACAAGCAAAACAAAGGATTTGAAACTGCACCTACTGAGATTTACTTTGACACAGCAGGATGCCAGCAGGTACATGAAGGGTATGGCACTTTAATTTGGGGTGTTTTTAAAACAAGGATGCAGATTACCCTGACTTGGAATAAGAGGAATGGAATAGGTAACTTCTGAAAGTCATGTGCAGCTTCCATGATACAAAGATTGGTGAGAGCACGTGCAGCAGTTGCAGGAGAGAGAAAACCCTGAGGGAAAGGGAAACACACACTTTCAAAGATGTGGAGCCCCAAAAAACAATTAAGGCACAGGCAATTGGTGCACTGAAAGAGGCTGTCAAACCAGAAGTTAGACACACAGAGGATGCAGGTTCAGGCAGCAGAGCTGGCTCACACATTTATGCACTTGCAAGGTTTTATTGATGTGGATCGGGAAGTAAACAGGAAGGGAAGACTGAAGAACTTTCAGGAGCACCAAAAGATTTGTGGGGTGCGTGAATGTGGAACATGAGGTTTGGCTTGTTGAACAGGAAGTTATGGTTGTGCTGGCCTCTGTCACCCCTGAAAATCTATAAATGTGTAATTTCCAAGAAAGCTTTGAAAATCTCATCTAAAAGGCTCTGTTTGCCCTTTTGAAAAGAGAGTAATTTAGAGAGAGGTTTTTTCTTCCCCATGATATACTCCTTTTTTTTCCTGGTCTTCACTTAAACCCTGCTGCTATTAACAGATGCTGATATAACATCTTGTCTTGATAGTTTCAGGCGCAGCATTAGTTTGTGGCCAAACTGTTCAAATTATTTATTTATTTGTGTAATAGTCCATAGTATGTTTTCTTTTAATCTTTTTCTTCTCCTGCAATACTTCCTGTAAAATGCCTTTGAAAGGAATGAAAGACTTTGTGATAAAACATTGCAGGAAATATTGGGCCTCCTGGATAAGTTAGCCAGTAGCTTTTTTACACCATTTCTAATATTCTTGTGATTTTCGTATTAATTGTGGAAGTATCAGAAAGGTGGGATTCCACCTCTGGACACCTAAATATTGTAAAAGGCTTCTTAAGACTTACAGACTTGTGAGTCAGGGAAAGATGAAAGTTTCATAACACAGCATTTTGGTTTTGATGCTTTGACGTCGCAAACTAATTTATTTTTTTTTATCTCAGGTTTTACAGACCATTTGGATCCTAATGTTGATAATAATTAGAAAAGAGTGGGCACTGAATTTGTTTTAGGATTGCTGCCAGCACTGCATGGATATTTGATGTGATAAAGTTGCACACATTGTTGCAGGGAGTGAATACTAAAATTTATCTTATACATGCTCTAATTTTAATCAATACTCTTTCCTTTTGCTAAGGCTTTGGACACTAAAACTCTTACACATTCTTTTCCAAGTTAACTTTTTTGGCTTTTCTTTCTGGGAAAAGCTCACAAAAACAGCCCAGCTCAAATACTACCAGAGTGGAATTTGTCTATGCTGCTCTAGGCATATGCTCCTGCATTACTGATTACTTCCTGTTACAAGATTAATCAAATATTAATAAACTAATAATGAATGCTAGATCTACATAACTGTCAAGTTTTCTTCTGGATTAACAGTACTTCTCATTGAATTATCTCTGGATCTGCCTGACAGCTGAAAGCTGGTTATTAGTTTCTGAGTATTCTGAAATGTCAGCAGAAAGGCACTATGAAAGTAACAGTTTTTCTTATTGAAGTATGCTGCACGAAACATCTGCCTCGGTTCCAGGCTCCTAACCACAATTTTGCTGGATTTGGGCTGGAATTTGTATCAAGCTTTCAGATAGGAAACTCTAACTTGTTTCCAAAAAGTACACTAGTGATACTCCAGAGCTCTTGTATGATTCTGTTAATTGGGTGGTCTGGTTTTGATTTAGTCCTGTTAGTAAAAGCATTTAATTATTAATTGGAAATATGGGAAAAAAACCTTACCCACTAGTTCTGCTAGAGTATTTTGCTAAGCTTCCCAAGCTGTCCTTCAGTTTGGAAAGGGAAAAGAAATTGGGTGAGACTTGAGGGATGTGAGACCCTTTGATTGCACGTGTTGAGGTTCTCAGTGTGCCCTTGTGTTGTTCAGCCGTATGGCAAAATGACAGGGGAAGAAGGGCAGGTTGCTGCTTTGATTGTGTGCCTAAGAAGATACAGTAGCAATCAGAGGGTTGGATGGATGAGAAAATGCAAGGAGAAAACATTCCTGTTCCACTTGCCATAGGCTGGGCACTGTGTTCTTGAACGAGGCATCTGCTGGTGTTACCTTCAGAACTTGAGGAGTTTGTCACTGCACAGAGACTCTTGGGCTTTCCTGGGGAGGATCTGCCCATGGGGCTCTCCCAGGGGATGTGTCAAACCCATCGAAAAAAGTCAAGAGCCTCTGAGTAGGGGCAGGCACAGGAAAACTGAGGAACCAAGTGATTCTGTCAATGAAATGTAAATTGCAATGTACAGAACTCCATTTGGGCATGTCTGGAGACTTGGGGGGTTAATTGTTCTGTGTTCTAAAAACATGCTTTCTCTTTTTTTGGAAGATCTTGGAGGAGACATTCTGGGCCCTACAGGACCTATGGTGTTCTTTGTCTCAGGTGAAGTTCTGTCAGGTTGCAGAACCTGTACTGCTTTAAAACAAAACTCATACTTTCCTTCATTATTGATCAGCTTAATATAGTTCCATTATTGAAAAAGAAAGAAAAAAAAAACCCAAATATCTCCCTTGCTCTCCACCCTCAAAAAAAAAAAAATTCCAAACTAACAAATGTCTCCAGAGTCCCTTGAGTGAAGTTCTGCAAACGTAATAACATTTAGATTGTACATATCCATGCGGTGAATAGAATAGTTGAGAATGTCAAGCAAAGACTGAGGACTGCCACAGTCACTTTGATTTTTAATGAAATTATGCTCATCTGTGCACTGTTAGGGAGTATGTAAATTGATTCAAATTCAGACTTTTTAAAGTGCAGCTAAGAGATGCCCAAAAATCAATTCCAAACGCAGTAGAACTACAAGGCAATGCAGATATTTGTTGTCATGAAAGCAATTTCTGGCTCCTTTATATCCCCTAGGTATTAGTTGAGGGCTTCATTCATTGCCTGCTGGGATTTAAAGAGAACCAAAAATGTTTCTGTTATTCACTGGCCCTGTAATTTAAATAGAAAAATCACTATGCATTATTACTGCTTGGCAGTCTTTTATCTAATTATTCAGGGCAATTCTTTTCTGTAACAGAGGAGGTTGAACTGATAAAAAATGGCAGGTCAAGTTGGAACTTCAAGAGACATTAATAAAGTTCTTTTTTCTGGTGGCTCTTTATGCCAATGGAGAGGCAAGTGATATGGGGGAGAATTCAGAAAGTTACTACCCCATTCTAAAGAGCCAGAAGCTCACCTCAGCTCCTGTTGTCAGGAGCTGGTGGCAAAGGGAATCCCAGGATGGTAGAGAGACAAGAAAAGGCAAAGGAGTTGCCTGGGGTCCAGGGAGGGAGACTGCATGTTCCCATGTGTTGCACCATTGGCTGTGTGTTTTGGCGCCTGTTTCATTAATGCAGTGTCATGTAACTTACCACAAAGGTGGGAATTTAGTTGTGTGTTCTGGATATACTCAGTCATGTTCGAGTTCCTGATCTGCTTCTCCAATAGAGGAGACTTGTTCTTGGATATCTTCCAGGCAGAAGCTTCATGAGTGGTCACCCTTTACCTTTGGCAGTCTCTGGCAGCTCAGGGGCTAAACTCACCTTTCCACAGCACTGTGGTGCAAGCCTGATTTCCTTCTGATAAATAAACTTTTTCCTCATGTAATTGTCTGAAGAGGGTATTCTCATTAAGGACAGTGTTCAGCAAGTCTCAGAGAATTCAGCTGACACATGTCCCCGAGCTGCTCTGGGAGTGTGGTGAGTCACAGGGGTCACTACTTCAGACTTAGTCAGAAGCAATCTGGAAACTTCAGTCAGATTTAAAAAAAATCCTTACTGCAGCTACTGGGTGCTTCCAAAGTGGCATGTGGGAAAAACAAAAATATGTTAGCAGTTGTTGTTTTGATGTTGGAATGGTAGCTTCAGCATGTTGATTACCTTTAAAATCAGTCTTTCCACAGTGTGATCAGACTTATGACAACAAACATGAAAAGAGAGAATTCTCAAGTTTATTCTGGAATCTGTTGTGAGGCTGTGATGAAAAACTCGTTTATAGAGCAAATTACTTTATCTGTCTGTCTGTCTCTTTCTCTTTCTCTCTCTCTATACATATGTATCTGTATATACATGTCCGTGTCAAGGCTTCTATTTATTCAGACTTCTGAGGACATGCTTAAGTCCATTTCTAATCCTAAATCACTTGGCCCTAATTCTAAATCTTACTATAGAGAAAAGTGACTAAAAGTTGTTGAGTGCTTAAATGTTCTACTGATACATTTGGGTTTAGAAATTGGAGATTGAACTACTGTTCTTGAGGTCTTTTGATGGCGGAGGCCTCACACCCTGCGTGCCCCCACCCTGTAGCAGCATCCTCCCTCTGGAGCTCTGTCCAGCCCTCCCAGGGTCCAGCTGAGGTACTTTTGGTGTGGCATGATTTGAGGAGTTGTCATTTCAGTCAGAGCAAACTCCTCATAGTTTTTTTTGTTCACTTTGTTCAGTTAATACTTTAATAGAAAGTTGTTTCTAATTGTCTGCAGGTGAGATAGCCAGAACCTACCCCCCGGAGCTGCACTGATGTTCATTTCAGAGCCATTTAAGAATTCAGAAATCAAGAACAAGAACTGAATAGTAACAGTTGTCAGTTGACTGCCTTAGCACATGGTTTTACTATTGAATTAAAAATGCACTGGCAAGCACAACTGGCTCCACCAAATGCCAAAAGGAGTTCTTAAGATGAATAGTAAAGACTGCCAGGAACATTAATTGCAAAAAGAAAATCATACTCTTTTTAGAACTGATATAGACTGTAATGAAATATCAATGCCAAGACTGAAAAGATATTTTTTTAAAAACAAATTCCTCTAAGATTCATTTAAAAGAGACTTTGATGTACATCAACTTCCATGTCCTCACAAACATGGCAAGGGTTTCAGGCAATCAGTTCTTCCCATGTACATTGACTCGACTTCTCACTTTCATGACTGACAGGAAGAAATTATTTTTTATTGACATTGTTGTGGGGGAACTCATCTGGATGATGGTGGTAATAATAATACCACTATCTGATAGCCAACCAAACACACAAAACCCACAACTGATGTTGAACATTATCTTCATACCCACACTGAAATTCTGATATTGTATGGTTTCTTATACATACCTGCATACCTTGAAGGTGATTAGAGGGCATTTGCTTATTCGAACTCCCATTAAAACCAGTAGGATTTTGATTATGCAAGTAATTATACATTAAATTTTCATTAATACAAAATAGGCTGTTATGTCTGGATTTCATTTCCATTGTGTGCTCTTTTGGTGGTTTGTGTGCAGAAAGGAACTTTTCTTCCCAGATTTGTTAGTGGTGAGGCACAGGATGGAAAACAGTAAGTGCTGCTGTGAGTCTCATTTCCAGCTGGGGTTTTGGTCTGACTGAACAAGGGTTGGGTTTATATCTGCAGTGTCACTGCCCGAAAGGCTGTGCTAGTCTAGAGCTCAGGACAGAACTTCTTCCTGTTGCTGTTAATAATTGCAACATGTATACAACACAATCCACTCCTCATCTCTTTCCTCTCAAAAGTTTCACATTATCCAGTGGTTTGGGTTTTTTTTGCATTCCTGCAGAGGCACAGGTACAGCTACTCCATCAGGCTGAGACTTCAGCTGTTTGGCTGCTTTTTGGTAGTGAAGATGGATTCAGTCCATCCATTTTCAAAGTAAATTCTGGCTACCAAAGAACAGCTTTGCCATCTGTTTACATGGTAGATTTATCTATCTAAATTCCTCCTTTTCTCTTTCTTAAGAAGCAGTATCTGAATCTATGGCTGCTATGATTCCTCAGCTGGTTCATTCTGTGGGGTCACCTTTAGCCAGACAAATGTATAATAAAACTACAATATTTCAAGCAGTTATTTATTGGTTAACACAGAGAGATTACCTGGGGCTTTGCTTCAGTAGCAGTATGTTCACTGGCCCTCATAAGACACTCCAATACTAAATACTCTCTCAGGAGGCATCCTTCATGACAAGAAGTGTTCGTCTCCCAGGGTGAATCTTCATTGTGGAACAGGTATTTATTTGTCTTTTCAGGTCGGTTAACAGAAGCATGTACAGAACTCATCAGATTCACCAGCATTCTGTAGAATGAGAGAACAGCTTCTCATGTCTGAAATTAGGACAAGATAGTTAAAAAAAAGATCCTAATGAAATTTAAAAATAAAAATCAAGAAGACAATTTTTACTTGAATTCAAGTCAGTGTATTCCACTGGGTGATATCCTGAAAATAGAAAACTTTTCATGTCGATGATTCAGTTCTTTCTCATTGTTCTTCCCTTTTATTTTAATAAGGGTGCCTAGGAGAAGGAAGGGAGCTGGGATATGCTGGGAATACCTCTCTTAAAACAATTTATGGTGAATTCTGACATTAAAAGAAGAGTAATAATTCTGATTAGATATTGGTAGACTTAACAGATCCAAGAGGTTTTGTCTGTATAAATGCCAAGGCATTTCCTGAATCCTTTTAGGTTTTGTTAACATGACTATACACACAGACTACAATGTTTAAAAGAAAATTACTAAAAATTATTTTAAAAATAATTAAAAATATCAAGGTGCTTTACATCTATAATCCTGTATTAACGTTAAACTGACAAAAACATCTGTACCAGATGTACTACCAGTACTGTTGTAAGTTCAGGTAAATTTGACCAGTGCATTACCCAAATAGCAAAGTGTGGATGTGTAAAAGGCAGTGGCTGTTGCACCCTCAGTCCTGGGCTGTATTTCTGTCTCTGCTTCCTGCAGAAAATCTTTCTAAAGTGCAAACTGAGAATTTGCATGCTGACTAGCAGAGGATTCAAATAATTGAAGTTGTCCTCAGTCGTGCTCATTGTGAGGTGCCCTCTGCTCCTGATTCAAAAGCTGTCTCTGCTGCGAGTGAGGGTTGTTAGTTCTGCAGTTTGGTACTTTACAGGGCAGGCACATCCAGCCAGGAGCACTTAGACCAGAGCATCTCTCAGACTTGCCTTCCCCAGCAAATGTGGAGGCATCTCCTGGGGACAATCTTCAGGCTTTGTGACATTGTAAGATCCCCCAAGGACACTTGAGAATTTTTTGTATCTCACCATATCTTCACATTTCCTCTGTAAAGCTGGATGTACACCAAGCTCTTCTATCCTGAATCTTTATGGGATAGACTTATTATAAGGTGAGGGAGTTTCTATGGAGTTGCAATAATTGCAAGAGGCAGTTCAAATCAGCGTTGTGAAGTGTCTGATTTGCTTACCTTTCTTATCTATTTCAGCACAGGGAATATAAATTTTATACTCCTAACAAATGACCAAGACTGAAAGTTTATTGTAGTACTGGACTGGGTACAGCAGCCTGTGCATTCCTATTGTTCAGCAATGTAAAATATGCTTTTAAGAGACTTTTCTGGAAGCACTGTACTTGTTGTTCTGTTTTCTTAATTTTTTAAAGCTTTATTTTCAGACTATCCCACTTCTAAATGTGAGTAAGGTCCCTGGCTTCTTTTATGGCAGAAATAAATTTGTTCCAGGTATCTTCTGTGCTTTTTTTGTCACTAAAGACTTGATTCCTTAAGGTAGGAGTTATTTTTTCACTGTTTTA
Organism: Bombycilla garrulus; assembly: GCA_013400315.1. Taxonomy (NCBI): domain Eukaryota; kingdom Metazoa; phylum Chordata; class Aves; order Passeriformes; family Bombycillidae; genus Bombycilla; species Bombycilla garrulus. The sequence goes on along the minus strand of VXBU01003353.1, from coordinate 1,008,567 downwards.
GCAGTTTCTGGTATGAGGGGATGACAGACAATTAATGACCCCAAACTAACAGAAGTCAGTGTGGCCTTGGGATTTTGTGCACCCTATAAAAATCCGTTCACAGCTATGTGTTTCAAAGGTTTGGATAGATACTTCTTTGACAGCTACACAATACAGTAAAATGGAGAATGTGTGTTTGGCCAGCAGAACTTTCTCCAGATTATATATCTCAGCAGTCAATGTTGCAAGAGCTATGTAAAGGTAATTGATAGTTTTAGACCTTAGCAAAATTCATCCTGTTGGGCTTTTTATAGAAGGCTGGGGAATCCAGCTGCTCTGCACCTTGGCCAGTCCTATAACATACTGTCACTATTCTTGCCTCCAGCAAAGGCAAGTTGAAGGAAAGGTAGATCATCCATCCAGCCTGTGGAACAGAAGAGAAATTGCAGTGTGAATTTTGCTTCTTCAGTAGATCTGTCTTCCTCCTGAATTTTGCAATTTTTCTTTTTCTTTTTTTTTTTCTTTCTATAGTCAATTCTTTAATCTAATGGGGAAAAAAAGCCAAATCCAGTCAAGATAATGAAACAAAAGGCAAAAAGCTCTTCAGAATGGTCCCAGCTCTGTGGAATTAGAGCTAGTCAGCAATCAGTGTAGTGTACATCCAGAAACGATACAAAGGCAGCTTTTTTACAGGGCCAGGCTATTTACAAGAAGTAAAGCCTGAAATGAGTTATGGGAGTCATTTCCTCATGTATAGAAGTGAATTTTATCACATCTCTCTCCAACTTTATGTCTTCTACTTTATCACTAGAGTTCCTGCTGGCTTATAGCCACTGTCCCATTTTAATAAAGAAAGGAGAGAAGGCCTGATCTGGAAAGTGCTTTAAGCCCATATTTGATTTTAAGGCTGCTGAAGAGTTGATGGTGCTGGTGGAGATGTGCATGTTCACATCAAATTTACTGTGCATGTGTTTAAAGGCTTAGTTGGACTTTTCCCAAAGGGGGTTGCTGAAGTCTTGTGCAAGTGTTTCAAGTCACATTTCTGAACATAAAGGAAATTTTCTCAGGGAGTTCAGGTACCTTGGGTAAAATACAGCATGATTCTCATTTGTAACTTGAATTTGACAATATGACCTAGAAAGAAGGTGATTCTGCACAAGAGAAGTCTGTTGCGTGTTTTGCTGCAAAAACTGGGTCGTTTTGTTAAAGGTGGTGGAAGAAAAACATGATCTGTTGGATACTTCAGGAGATGAGTGGAATCTCTGAGTGAGGTATATTTTTTGAAGCAAAGGAAATCTTCTTGAAAATCATAGTGAGGGAAAATTTTGTCTCTTCTACTTTTCTGGTTTGATACATCAGCATTTGGGAGTGTAAGCTGTGCTTTCTTTGGTATTAACAATAGTGTATCTCTGTGTATGCTAAAGCACAGGCCGAATATTTCATAGCAGTTTCTTGGATGCTTTTGTTTTGTCATTTTTGCCTTGCTGCCTGCACTATGGTTCAGGTGGACTGTGAGAAAATCAGAGTAAACCTACTTTTTATATGCTCCATCTGTTGTGTTTTGTATGTCAAAGGATTTCTCATCCTGTAGCGTTCATGCATGAGGGACACTCGGATTTATCTTTCTGTTGGACTCATTTGTAAATTCATTGTAATAAAGCACAATACAGTTTTGATGTTTTCGGAAGCAGAAAACCTGGCTGCTGAAGTCTCAGAAATACTAGTTGATCCAGCTGTCCCCATCTCTGCCCCTTCCTAATCTGCCAGAAATAATGTGGATTTCCATTTTACCTATGAGGATACAGTTAAAACATTCTATAAGAGACATGAAAACTTTCTACAAATGGAACAAATACCATGTGACTGGTTTAACCTCATCTGACACAATTAGTTTGAATTAAGTGGTGATTAAATCTAGTCAATATTACAGATTATGCCTCCTGAAATATAATAAATTGTAACTGCTGTCCTAGTCTTAAAATAGATAAGTGAATTGTTCTTTAAAATGCCATGTAGACATTTAATTCTTCAGTGATACTGCTGGAACTCCAAATTCCTTTCAGAATATATGCTGCAGTGTTGTAAAATGTGATAATTTCATACCCTGTATTGAATTTCATGGCAATTTAAATCCACTGAGGATATTGCTGAAATAATTTGATGTAGATATTTTTCCAGTATAAACCGTCAGATTGAGCTGTGTTATCTTAAAGTCTAAATAATCAAAAAAAAAAATCAAAAGTCGAGGACTTAAATACATTTATTGTTTATCTTCTTTCTCCTCAGAATTGACTTTTTCCAGGAATGTGTGCCATTGTCAGTTCTTTAAAGGAAATCCCAGGGAAAATTATGTTTGAATGTTCACATAGGAACATTAATTCTATGAATAAATGTTTTTTGAGGGAAAATTCTGATGGATATGGTGAAGGCAAACATTTAAGTTTGGCTCAGCGCTATTTGTGCATCTGTACAATATTGAAATCTGATTCGTTTGGCTCTCTTTCATTTGGAAAGCAAAACACTTTACCCTTACCTACATCTAGTGCCTTTAGATTTTGCAGTAGTTTTCCCAGCCATTTTCTCGCAAATGTTTGAAAATACATGAGGTTGTATGAAGAGCAGTGGCTCAGTGTCCCAGTTTCCTCAGGGAATGGGTTCGGAGTTGTTGGGGTTGGGTGTCTGTGGGTTGGGCTTGGCTGGTTGCAAGTTTTCAAGTTGGAGACAAGCACATGGCAGGTGGAGTCCCTGAGACCTTGGTGAGGGGAAATGAGCTCTAAAAGGTTGATTTAACCATCACAGTTGTGCCGCAGGACAGACACAGCAGTTCTGAGTCAAGCATGTGAGAAATGGGTGTGGGTGGAACCAGCTCTTACTGCAGGCAAGACCAGCCTCTGACACTGTGTCAGTGTCCTTCTCTGGTGCTAGGGAAAAGATATTCTGACCCCAAAATGGCTCTGTGGGCAAAATGCCGAACAGGTGAACTTTGCAACTGCTTCCTCTCCATGGGCCTGCCCAGCAGGTGTGGGCCCCCTTTCCCCTGCACCCCAGAGCCCTGAGCACAAAGTCCTGGTTGTGTGCTGGCTGGGGCAGCCACTGCTGACAGACGGACCACTGCCAGGAGCAACAGGTACAGGTCATTTTCGAACTTGAGAAAAATTGTATCAGGCCCCATGGGAGTTAAAGGCCATTTTAGTCACTAAAGCTTTCTGAAGAGAGCAGGTATTTGACTGAAAAATGGTTTTCTCTGTTGGGAGGATGAGATTCACAAGGTCACACGAGAGAAAAGATATACCAAAGTCACTGAGCCATTAGAGAGTTAAATGAACATGGCTAGGAAAGGACCTGTGGACTCTTGGAAGAGAGGTGAACTTCACCTGTTCTCAGGAAGGACTGATTTATCTAAAAGATGCACTGCTATCACTGAAGATTGGACTTTTTTTTTACATGGAATAGTTCCTCCTGCATATTTTGAGAAGCTGAAGAGCAATATGTTTTCAGACGAACCATAAAGATCAGTGTTTTTCCTTCCCTCTAAATCTTCCAAAGATCCCGGTTTGATCTCAGCATGATTTTGAAAGCTTTGATCTTTTAAGGTTTAATTTAGTCCAATGACAACATGGTTCTCCAAGGCAATTCACCTTTCCCTGACTTGTTTAAAAGAAGAAGAAGAAAAAGGGTGAAAAAGAAAGGAAAAAAACCACTTTGTAAGTGAGGAACAAAACCTTCATTAGAAAGAAAGCATCTGAAAATCTCCTCTCCAGCAAAATAACCCTTTGCAATCCCATTAGCCTGCCATCAAAAAATTGTTCTCTGTGGTGGTTATACTCTCTACACACCCTTCTTAATCCATTTTGAGATACTAAAAAAAAAGTCCAAATAAATGGTTTATTTACTGTTTCAATTCAAAGCTAATACATTTTAAAAGTGTAAAATTGTTTCACAGTTGTGTAGGACAACCTTTGCTAAACTCAAATGGAAATAAATAACAGTTCATTGTACCTCAGCCGAATCTTTTTTGTCAAACACTCAGATGCAGCCCTGTGTTAAAAATCTCATTATACCTCTTATCACATGGCTGCACGTTCAGTTTAAGTTGCAACTAGAATTGGCTGCAGTAGCCATGCCTGCTGTAAGCTATGACCTTAATAATGAATGTTGCTTTGGAACCTAATCCTCTTTCTGTTTTCCATCCCTGTATGAGAAAGGGAAGATGCTGGTAGGAGTCCACAGATATGCTTTTGCTCTTGGGTTTGTTGGTTGTTTGGGGGAGCACTGGGCTGTGTGATTGCAAACATGGGCTGTTTCATGGTCATTTGCCAATTGTCAAGGAGCACAGATAGAAAATAGGTGCTATTTTTAATGGATGAAGTTAAATATTATGAGAGTAGCATGGCTGGAATGCTGCTAATATATTTATTTTGTACCATTCTGGTGGTACAGAGACCCTTTGCCCACCTACCCCAGCAGCAGTTTTTGCCTGGACCAAGACTTAGGAAGAGCTAAGAAACCATAATGTACTTAACTGATTATGTAATTCTGTTCCCTGGAGGGGAAAAGAAAGTTTCTCTACACAGTTTGTGATAAGCTTGTTCCCTAGAGCGTGAAACATTAATCTACATTACTAAAGCCTCTTAGCTGAATATTAGTTAGTGGCCCGTGAACCCACTAAGGTTCAGAGCAGGGTGAATTGTTAGTGGGTGTCTGGGGCTCAGTTTAGTGCTGCCTTGCAGTCCTCAGGATCCGTCTGTTTGTGCATTAATGCCGTTCAAAATGACAGCTGAACATGTTTTCTTAATTGTCAATAAGCTGTTCCCTTTAATTTTCATTTTGTCACTTCTCTCATTCTTTTCATTGTCAATTTGATGCAACAGAAAACTGAACAAACAGCATCTCACCTTGGCACCGCCTTGGCAATTCCATCCCACAGTCAGTTTGGCAAGTGCATAGAGAGGATTATATAGCACAAAATGTATGCTTTTGGAAGGAGAAAATTGAGGGTGGGATAGGAATCTTTGGGCACTCAGCGTGTTGGTGGCTCCCATGGGGTTTAAATAAAATTCCATTTGTCTGCACCACATATATTGCACTAAGCTTTTGAGGTTTGCAGTGTACACTTGAATAAATGAGTAACAAACTGTTTTGGCTCTCAGAGTTCTTGGGCTGAGTTATTTGTCCCTCTCCATCTAACTCTGAAATGTCAAACACTGTCGGAAAAGACAAATTAGAATCAGGAAAATGGTGTGATGTGCTCAAGCTTACACCTGCATGTGAGATTCACAGGCATTTTCCCTCCCTCAGAGCAGCTGGACCTGCTGCAGGTTTTTTTCCATTCCTCTATGGAAAAGGGGTGCAAAAGGACGTGATCTGGAAATTTTGCCTAACAAACCCCCTACTTTTACAGGAACCTAAAACCCTGGGGGCAGCTTTGCTCTTATCTCCCCCTTTGATATTGTATGATTTCTATTAAATTTTAACTATTCTGTTGCTATTTGTTGAATATTGGATACTGCACTGAGGATTTAGTATAGTGTTCTTAAGCAATACTTAATAACCATTTAATATTTATATTCTTCATCAAAGTCACAATTTTATTTTAAATACTTTTTCTCATTACGTCTTAGCCATAGATAGCGTTATCATGGATCTCTATATGACAGCTGGAAAAGTTTTTATTTTCTAATAATGAGAACTGAGGTTCTCATGTTATCACTAGCATCTGAAAATGATAGTTTTAGCCAGCAACAAGAGTAATGAGACTCTCAGTTTGGTCGCAAGAGATGGCAAAACTATTTGTTGTAGTATTTTCAATTTTTCGCCCAGGTGAGGAATGGAAAAAATATTCTGATGTGTTTTGACTGTCTGCTTTGTTCCCAAAAGGATTAGAAAAACCTCTTTCATATTAACTTAGAAAGAAAGGTTGGGGATGTTGTTTCCACTGATACATTTCAGTACCCCAGGTCTAAATAATTTGGAACTTCAGGGATACATAAATACAGCCCAGGATCAGTGATGGCATCTAAGACAAATGGATTCATACCTTTTTTTTTTTTTACGCCATGTCTTGTCAAATTGGTAATGCATTTACATTAGCTGATTCTACAAGATATACAGCTCTGTGTGCCCACATATCTAATATAAAATCAAATCCTTTATCTTTCCCCATCATTTGCTTGGAGTTTCTCTCCTGGTCTTGCTTTTTTTTCTTTTTTTTTATGGAATTATGATAACTTACTGTTTTATATAAATGCAGAATGCAAGGAAGACTCCATATCATTGATGTTTTAATTAACTTTGTAGCTCTAACTTTTTCATTGTGTCAATAATATCAAAGAAAAGGGAGAAATTTACAATCGAATGACAACAGTAAGTTTGACAAACTGAAAAGAAACCTTTAGTCTAAATCATTACCAGTCAAGAAGAGACCATGACAGATCTATTTGAGTTTTTTGTCTGGTACCCTGAAAAAGGCTGATTAAAGGAGGAATTTTAACAGAATTTGTGTATTTTCACATCATTAAATATAAAAACACGACATCCTTCAGCTGTTATCTTGGAATAAGGCATTGTGGATGTATTCAAATCCAAACTAGAGCTGGTTCTTCCAGAGTCCCAAGCAGGCATCAGGTAAAGAGAACAACCGAGGAACAAAGGCAGAGGAGATGTTGAAAAGCAGTGATCCAGGACCCAGAGGAGCAGTAGGGCTGGCAGGACAATGTGACAGCTGTCAGTGGAGCTGTGCACTCAGTGCTGATGGAACAGCTTCTGCTGCTGGCCTGGGGCTCAGGCTGTGCTTGGGGACGAGACCAGAGCGAGGCTTCTGAGGACAATAAATCTCAGGTACACACAGAGAGCAGGGAACAGGAGATGCTGCTGCAGAGAAGCAAGAGTGCAGCCAGGCCACTCTGTGAAACAATTAACTTCAGGCTCTGGGAATTCCCATGGCTGTTGTCTCATCCTAGAGTGGGATTTGGTGCTTGAGGAGGAAACAGAGCCACACAGGCAGAGAAGACCTGGCTGCCTGCCTGTGTGATCCCTCACTGAGAGCAGTGCAGGCCTGGGGGGCTTCAGTTCAGACCACAGCAGGGCTTAAGGTTCAGAGAAGTCCTGTGGAAAGAAAGGGGCTTCAGAGATGTTTTGAATAATCAAATGTGAGTTACTCGTAGAAATAACCACTGTGCAGTCTTAGCCTTGGACATCACCTAACTGCATTACTACAGGTGAAAAAAAGGCACAAACCATAACTGTTTGGACCCTCTGTGTTAGAGGGTTTGGTTTGTCTTCCTGAATATGTGATCTTTCTCAAATTAGAGTTCTTAAAAGGATCAGTGTAAACCCCTCAGAGTTAGTACCTGTATAGGCTTCTCTGTCTGGCTTTGCCACTAGGTTTGGCTTTCAAGTAGGCTTCAGAGGGGGAGGAAAGGAAACCTTAGAGACAGACAGACAGACTTGCCAAGGTGCCGTGAGAGCTGCTGTTGTGTTCTCTGCACAGCCTTGGGGATATTGTCCCGGGAGGTCTGACCCCCTCAGAAGCTCAGACACCTCCCACAGTGTCTGAATCTCATGTCACCTGCAGCAGGTGCTGTCACACAGGTGAGAGGGTGTGACAGACCGGTTCGTGCAGCAGCACAGCCCTGGGTGGCTGCTGTGAACTCCCACGGCCCTCAGGCTGCTGAGCTCTCCCCAGTGTCAGGGTACCAGTGCTGCTGTCTGGGATTTGCTCAGATGAATGCAGTCCACAGTCTACTTCTGTTATTGATGTTAATGGGATTTTTGTGAAATGTCACCTGTTTGGGTTTTTTCAGTGTTCATATTGATGGTATGTTTTTTTCCTGGTTTGACAGTTTTTCTTGTTAATCTCTTTTTAATTAAAAAACAAAACAAACAAAATGTTTTTCTGCACATGCCTCCAAGCATGGAATTGAGTGTCATATGTCTCTGCACCTGTCAGGGCTATACAGTAGGTGACAAGGAACGAAAATGTGACACAATCATTACTGAGCTTGGGAATGTAAAAGCAATGGGATCTGTTCCCCTGGTTAATGGCTCTTTGTGACATATAGGCATCTTAATGATGTTTTATTTTGGATTGAGAATATTTTCAGCATGAGTTTTTGTTAACACTGGCAAGAAGCATAGGGATTTTGAGTATAAATGATGTGTCTTGAGTTAAACCATTCATGACATATTGTTAATAGATAACCATGGGAAAAAAAATACTGGAATTTACAATTCTGAGGGAAGAAAGTGGAGCAACCGCAGCAAGCACATTATTAAGAAAACACTACCTGCTTTTTCACTGTTCAGAAATGTGAAGAAGGCTAAGCTCTGCTTTTGTATTAATTCATGGCAAATCATTTGCCCAGTTCTGACACTAACAAGAGCCTATTTCATATTTGCAGGGCCCCGAACCTCCCGTGGTAGCTGAGAGCATTTCAGCACGATGGCTGATCAGGCCTGCACTCTGACACATCCTGCACTGATCATTTATCACAGTCAGAGATGATTTATTTACTTCCGACCCTTCCTGAGTCGGCAGTCTGCCTTCAGGATAATGTGGCTACTGAGTTTAGTTGTGTTGTAAATTAATAGATTCATTTCACTTTGTGCTCACAGATTGTGATTGCTTGGGTTGCATTTTAATTAAAAATATAGTGGGAATTACTTGTAACCCTCAAAACACTGATTTTGACCAAATTACCTTTGGGTGTAACTCTGACTCTGGAAGAATTTGGATTTCTGCACCACTGGAATTTGGTGCTCCCTTTCCTGTTGTTTTACTTCTCTGTTTTATGGAACCATTGCAACTGTTTGCCTCATTATAGTACAGAAGAAGTTTTGTCCCGTGTGTCCTTTTGTGCAAGTCAGTCTGGTGGCATTTGGGATGAAAATGTTCAGAGGAGCTGAAGGCAATTTTTTTTCTTTTTGTAGCCCTCTAAAAGGGAGATAGCTGTAGCAACCCGGTAATGTTCCCGTGATAAATTCCAGCATAAAGGTGCATGCTGGAAGCAGGGGATGCAAAGCCTGTTCCATGGCACACATTGATTGTTCCTCCTGGGCTTCTGTAATGTGAGCTCCAAATTGCAGATCAGAATTAAAGGTATTTTCCCAGCTACCCTTTGACTCTCTATCAGTGCTGGTTTGTGTTGGTTTTTGTGTTGTTATTTTTTTTCCTACCATGGAAGACTGCTGACAAGGTATGGTTCAGCTGCATAAAGATATCTAATATTGTTGCTAAAAATTTAGAAATATATCAGCTAATTTTGGGGAGATATTTTTTCCATCTGCTTTTTTAAGTGTACAAGAATATGTTAGCATTTAAACCTGATCAGAATTTGAAGGTACCATGAGGCTGCTTTGCTTTAGCTCACACTGTATATGTGTGCATATTCCTGTAGGCATCTGTCATAAAATCCTTATGGGGTTATAAAGATTTCCATTCTGCTGAGACTCCAGGCAAAGCATCACAGGAAGGAGCTTCACTGGAACCATTCCTGTGAAGTAAAAACTCTGCCAGTCTGGCATTAACATAACAGTATCAAAATAGATGACAAGTCTCTGGATCTTTGGCACACAGACTATGCTTTATCTGTAATAGGGATGAGTTTAGCTCATCTTCCCTAAAACGAGTGCAGCAGTAGCACAGATCAGTACATGTTTCAGTCAGTGCTGCAAATGGGAGAATTATAGATCGTCTGCATGTATGTGCTGTAACCTTTCAGAGTGAAAAAGAAAATTTATTTATATATCTTTCATAATTCTCTCCGTTTGCCCCATCACTGCCCTTGCTATGCTGTGTTATAGCTTCTTATTAGCCTTCCCCTTTGTAATGGAATATTTTATGTTGGATACTCAAATATCTATAAAGACACCAGTAAAAAAGTCTGCATTTACAACGTATCGCAAAGAGGGCTGCTGGGATGTCTGTAATGCCCCTGTATTGGTATTGGACATCGATTTAGTAGCAGAGAGATGCAACCAAAATGTTCCAGCAAATAGATTTATTCCAGCTGGAGAGCAGAACATTTGAGCCAGGCTGTAGGCAGCCTTCCCCAGTAACCTCCATACTAGATTTCTTAAGGCCAGGGAGCTCTGCAAATAAATGGGGTGAAAATTTCAAATGTAGAGGAAGGCAGGCTCATTAAATATTTATTTGGCTTTCAGCATTTTTCTTTTCCTTCTGTAGAACCGTCTTGTCTTTCATGACAGCAGACGGAGGTTTGTCTGTTTTGGGTATCAGACTCTTGGACACGGCTCTTGTAACAATCCATTCATTTGCTCGTGGCAGCTCATGTGCCCTTCCATAATTCTCTGCTTTGGGGTATTTTTTTCCCCATAACCCTGCCTGAAATATTGTGCTGAGCTTCAATCTTTTGTTTGATTAAGCACAGTTCAAATTTACCTGCAGGCTTGGGAGCTTTTGTATGACTTTTTCAAGTTCAAAATATGTGATCCTGTCTCGCTCCTACAGCTGTGGCAACATGGGCATGAAAATCAACCCTTTTTTCCTAAATATTGATGTTAAGTTCACAATCTACTGTCTGTATAATTATCTTCAATAACATTAATTTGGGTTAATTAAGCATCCTTATGTGAACTGATGTGTCTAGCTTCATCAGCTGTCCCTCACCATCTTTCCTTGGATTTTTGGTCAAGAGCATAATAACTAAAGATTGGATTAAAGAATCACAAGTAGTCTGAAATAAAAAAGCTGATCACAGAATAGCTTTTGACTATTCGCTATTTTATTGCTAATTGTGGTTGAAAATCCTATTTAGTAGCCAAAGTTTCTATACTATGTTCTTGAATTGTGGTATCTGTCTTTCTTTTTTTGAGATCAGCAATTCAATTCACTCTTTCAGCTAACTCTTTGCTGTCCTAAACCACATCTGAGTTATTCAGAGCCCTTCTTGACCAAAAATATAATGTTATAATCTGACTGTATTGGTTCAGTGTTGGAAAAGCCAAATGAAGTTGAATGCTACAGATTCCTTTCTTGAAAACTAAAATATTAAGCTTCTGACACTTATAAAAGTTTTGAATTTGGAAAGACACGCTCTGATCTAACTCTAAGCAATTACAGTAAATTATCACTTGAATAAGTTTAAAATGCTGAAGAACTTACTAGAAAATAGGTTCCCATTAAATCATGGAGTATAAAAAAATTTTACCTATATCAGTATTTATTGTGAAATTACTTTTTTTAAGAGGGAATGAAAAAGAGGAAGGAAAAAACCTCTACAAAACAACTGCTAACTAACACACCTTAGAAAAGGAAATTTTAAGAGTCAGTATGGTCCCACAAAGACTGAGCCACGAATGTGTTCAATGTTGGGCCTTTCAGCATGTTAGTGGAGAGAGTCTGGAAACCAGAGCAATAAAGGAGGTGTGGAAAAAATAATTGACACCCTGAAATTTTAACATTCCAGAGCTTTGCTAAAGCACCCAGCTGATCGAGGTGGGTCCCTGCTGGCAGAGGGTTCCCAGGGCAGTTCAGGGACCTGGTTTGTCTCCACTGAGCAGAAGGGTGAGTCCTCCAGTCCCAGTGGCACTCAGGCACTTGGCTCAGGACTCTGCCTTAACCCTGATCTTTTTAATCAGCCATTACTTCTGCTGTAATCAAGATCTGTAGAATTGGTAATTATTTATCATTTGAGGCTTTTTCCTCTCTAGGCTCTATCTGATTTATGTACCTGGCACCTCCTTTAACAGCTGCCACCCTGGTATGTATTTATTTATCACTAAAGAAGGAAGAAAGTGCACTAAGCGCAAAGCCTTTAAGCGATCTGAGAATTTCCTCGCAGAAGAACATTACGTAGCAATAAAGTGTGGAAATGTAGCAAGGCAAGCTTGGGAAAGGGAGAAGTGCAGAAGACCTTACCTTTCTGACTGGGAAAAATTATGTTCCAGTTACTAGGCCTAATTTTAAAATAGGAAGCTAGTTCTTATTTACTGAGCAGGTTTAAACAAGGCTAGCTTGATGCTGAGTTTTTAAGGGAAGATTCATGTAGGTAATTTTAAGCTGTGAATCATTTGAAATGGGATAATGGTCATCAACAATAATCTCTCACACTTGGACAGCATCTAGCAAGCTAATCCTTAGTCACCTTATACCATTATGTATTCAAGGATGAGTTAAAATCTGTTTGTGACTGCACTTTTAACCATACTGTGGAGACAAACTTATGCTTTTGAGTGTTGTGAGAAGCGTCTTGGGTTCATTGTACTAAAAAGCTTCTAAGCTGAAATACCGAGGGATGTTCCACCTCATAAATGGGAATGATTTTATTGAGATAACAGTTGGGTGCTGTCCCTTATTCTTTGTAAAAAGGAAAATAGATTCCACTCTAAAGATGTGATGGTTCCTCCTCTAAGAAGCACTTTGGAACTCATGACACCCAGACAAAACCCTTTTCCTTAGTGTTGCCCCTGGATGCTTCGTGCCCATGGTTGGGGCAGATGCGATGGATCTTTCTCTCAGCCCCATTCCTCCCTTGCTGTGCTGGGTGTTGTTGTCCCAGCCCTTCCAGGATGCAGCATCTCTTGTCAGCTGCTTTGGGGAGCAGGACTGATGTGCAAAGGGGGCCCTTCATCTTTAAGTCAAACTTCGTTTCTCATCTGCTTAAAAAAGAACTGTTGAATATCATACATATTAATTCTGAGGTGTTTCTGAGGGTAGCCTGTATTTTTTTAAAACCTTTTATTATTTTGTATAATTTTGTACATTATTAGGATGGGATTGATAGACTACAGTTTTGAAAACTTTATGTACTCTTTACTCCTTCCTTTCCTGTTTAATGGTCCCTCTTCAGCAAAATGTTTAAATACTCATTTAACCTGCATAAGTCGATTCCTGTTTGGAAATTCACTTAACACACAATGGGTAAAATTTTGACCCTGCTGAAGCCTTTGGTTAGGTGACTTCCTAACTACATTTATTTTCATGGGGCATGAGTTTATGTGCAGATGAAAGAGAGAAAAATAAGAAAATATTTAAAAATAAATACTGTGGGGAGGTACGTAAAAATTGTAATACAAAGGCAGTGGTGTGGCAGCAGCGATCATCTGTGGTTACAGTGAGGAAGGAGATACAACTGCAGTTTGGTTGAAAATTATGTCTACGATCTTTATGAAATTTAAAGAATTGTGGGAATACCTGTGTAACCCAGGAAAACAAACCAAAACAGAAACGTAGCTTGTTGGGGGTTTTTAAGAATTTGAAATTTTCTTAGAAGTTAGCCTGGCATTTAATCCTCATCACAAATCAGCTGATAAAACAGTGAAGAAACCTATCCAAATGAAAAATTTCACTAAATTTACTTAATGACAAAGCTGTTGTCAAACTTACTATGTCTTACTTCTCTCTCACATAGGAGCTTTTTCCTGTAAATGTTTTCAGAGCTCAGCTTTTTTTATATCATCAGAGACCTCAAATCAAAATCTTGTCCTTTTTTTTAATCAATACAAGGAAGCAAAGACAACTGGAACGTTAAAGATGGTTTTCTTTTGTCCATTAAATGAGGTTTATAAGCTTTGCTTTCTCTCTTTCTACCGTGCTAGCCTTTAACTCTTTTATCACATTAATGCCAGTGGCTCAATATTGTGAATTCTGTGTCCTGCAGCTCAGGCTACTTAACAAAATTAACAGAATGTACTTCTCTAATGCTGTTTGGGCCCGAGTGACCGATGAGTTGAGTGACCCTGTTTGGACATCCTTAATATTCTTCACAGCCTAAAACTGTGCTTCACTCTCAGTTCTGCCTGTGGGAAAGATTATTATGTGCAATTCATGAAAGGAGAAGTTTTTGCCATCCCATTTCTCATAAAAAAGGGGGGAAATACCAGGCAGATTAAAAGAACTACGGACAGGACCAAAACATATCTTAGGTATAAAAGAGAAGAGTTTATGTTGTTTATTTGGGCTTTTTTTTTTTGTTGGTGGGGACACATTAATTGACTTGTGGCCTGATCTCTGGAGCTTGATTTGGATTTGGATTTGGATTTAACATCCTGGAGATCTGAAGGGTATCTCCTCCTGTGTCAGTAATATTCCTCTGTCATCACCCTTACTCATGTTTTGCAGTAAGCTTTTAGGATGCATTTCAGCAGAATTCATTTGTTCAGTTAAGATATTATTACAGTGGCAAAAATACAGAAAAAAGAGGCACTGCTGCATGGACTGTCCTTACTCCACAGTGCTAAGAGTAGTAGGTTAGAATTTTTAAAAAATCTGCAAGTCAGAATGTTGTTAAAATTTAGTTTATCTGATATTGCTAAGACTGTTATTTCCAGTGATCAAAAAAACTGAATGTTTCAATCTCAGAATTGGTCTAGGAGTCCAGTTTCTTATAATTTACAAAAATAAAAAAACTCAACCAAACCTGTGTTTTTGCCTCAAGATAAAATTTCTCTATCCCTATGAGGTTATATTATTAAATAGTTTATATAGATTTTTTGTTGTCGTGTAGCTTTTACAGTGGTCAGTCTTTAATAATATGTATTCACATAAAAGTGTTGTGCAGAATTTACCTGATGATGATAAGGAACCCCTGGCTACACAAGGGGTGTTATTGTTTGTGTGAACACAGTGCTGCAAAATTGATAGACAAATATACAGGTTAAACTGTTTTGAAAGTAGCTGCTATAAGTATTACTTTTATTTGCAAGAAGAAAAGAAATAGAGAAATTAACTGATCTCAGAATACACTTAGAACTTGGGCACTTTCATGTTTTCAGCCTGTGATGAATTCTCTGGATGATGCAGCAGTACTTTCTCGTAATAAATTCCTATTAAACTGTCAGAATATTCAGCCATTCAGTCTTCCTCTCCTGATTTTGTGAGTCACGTTGCAATAGCATACCTGAAGAAAGGCAAACATTTCTCATGTTAATTAGGAGACTGGGAATTCTTTGTTATTTACTGCTTCCACCATCAAAGGTGGTTGCAGTTTTCAAAGAACTGGTTCGTTTGCTCATGTTGTGATTTCTGCAGAGAAACTCACCAAATGTATTCTATCAGTTCAGCTTCCTGCCGACCAGAAAGAAAAGGAACAAGCTTTTATTCTTTTTTATGGCACTAATCTGGAACAGACATCTCTGTGAACACTGTTTCCTCCTTTCACTAAACAAAACATGGTGAAAACATGAAAACATGTACTTTACTGGTACAAAGCAGGGCTCGGTGACCACCAGGGACTGACTGAGAGAGCTCCTGATGTGCTGCAGGGAAGAGCCTGGGGAATGAATCAAGGAGCAAAGAGCTGTTCTCTGCCTGAGGAGCTGTGTGTGCAGGTTGTCTGTGCTGACCCTCCTGAGACAGGGCTTGGAGAGGTTTGCTCTGTTCCTTCTCCCTCTCCTGGCAAAGTAGCCCATACTGCTGAGCTTCAGAAACTGAGAAATCAGGAGTTTAATTCCAGTGCGATTAAAAAAAACTATCTTTGTTTGCCTCTGCTTTTTAACCTGCACTTCTTTATGTCCCTTCTTTCCCCATTTGTTTTCCAAAATACCACCAGAAGCTGATTGAGATTTTCCTGCTCGTAACTGATGAACAGCTTGTAGATCACTCAGTTCAGAACCCCAAAGAACCCATGTTGCTTTTGTTAGTACCTCGTCAGTATATATGCCTATATATTTCTTTTCTCCATGTTACTTTTTCTTCCAGTCAGCTGAATATGTAGCAGGAATTTGGCAAGCTTGTCTTCAGAAGTTGAGGTCATGAGTTAAGGACAAAGCTTATTGATAATGTCATCGCGTAGGTTTGGAAATAAATGTGTTTCAGCTAGAACTACTGCACAACTGTGTACCAGACCAACCTCACAAGGTAGTAAATCATTGCTTAGGAGCTTTTACAAACTCATATTTATGTTACAGCCAAGAAGTTTACCTCGGGAACAGTATATTTAAACTGTTCTCTGAAAAATTGCCATAATGGATTTTCACATGGTAAAATGTATGCTCCACAGATAGCAGCTTGTTTGTGTCAGATAGTGCTGTGTAAATAATTGTAGGCACCATTTTTAAGGCAAAACCACCTGATAGTGGAAAAGTTAGCGACAATTTGTGTGTTTTGATCAAGAGATTTGACACAGCTGTTTTGAGGCAGAAATACTACACGCTGATTAAGACAGAAGATCTTGTTTAAGAGTTGGGCAAACTCTTAAAATTCAGAGCTCTCAGAAAAAGGTATTTTTTGATATCTGAGTAGCATTTGGAACAGTTTGGGACTATTTTAGAGATTTAAAATAAAGTTTGTAGAGTGGTGTTGGCAGCAGCTGTGTCAGGGCTAATGTGGCAGTTCTGTATCTACAGGCTTTATGTCCTGACTCTGTGGGATCACTGGGACTGCTCTTTCTCCAAGGTATTTTGCCCACACTAACAGCAGAGTCTTGAAGGAAGAACTCAGACATGATCACCCTGGAAGTCTGCTGTGAATGAAATTGCCCAGAATTAAACTGATCAGAATTATGGACAGCAGTGAACTTATGAGATGCATGGAGCCAGCCCCCGTCCATAAATGTCCCCTTATTTCTTTTACCTTTTTGTGCACCAGAAGTAGCTAAAAGTGCTACAAATACACCAGAATAACAGAAGAGATGTTTCAAACATCCAATTTTATGGAAGTGGCTGTAATTTGTAGCTTTGGATGTAAAAAAAAAACCAAACAAAGCCAATCTGTGTCAAAATCCTCAACTGAGAAAGGCTTAGGGATGTCAGATGATTTTTTTATTTGGGTCAATTTTTCTCTCTTGCTCCAATTTGCACCTTAATTTTTTCACTCATAGCTATTGGCTATTCTGAAATCAAGATCTTATTTACTTTAAGTCTCTCTATATGAAAAATCAAACGTGGAGGAGCTACTTTAAGAAGCTACCATTTTGACCTCAGATGTTTGACTGTTTATAGACTTCATTAGACACTAGGGGACAAGAAATAAGGATTCAGCATTTGTATGATTTTTTTAAATGAATTTTTCTGTCTTAAAGAGCATTTTCTATATCGGTTCTCTTTGTAATGGTTCCTTCCCTTTCTTACTTAATGAAACCTCCTTGTTTGGCCACAGTGTTATTTTCAGTTGTGAAAAGGAAGCCTAGGTACCATGCAGAATGTTTGCATTTACCACAGAACTGACTGACCTTTACATAAGGTTCAGCAGATGCTCTGGATTGATAATTCACATTCCTCACTCTGAAATAAGTATAGCTATTTCCAAAGTATACCAATTCAGAGTTGCACAATGATCTAAATCCATCTGAAATTGCTGTATTTTAATACTTAGAGGGTTTCTATAATGGGAGAGTGGCAGGCAGAAATCCTTGTTTAGAGTTCAAGGATAGAAAAGGTATGTCTGAGAGCTCTCTCAGTATATCACATTCATTGTGTTCTTATGCTTTGTTGCAAATGTCACAGCTCTACAGTTGCATGGAAAGTGAATCTTAGCTAATAAAAGGCTTCACCTTTCTTTTCTTTCTCTATACAGTACTTTGTAATAAATATCCAATACAACAGCGCTTTTTATTTCCGAATGCAGCTGATGCACAGAGATGGGGTTTCCTCGTAGGGGAAAATCTGTGTTCTGCACAATGCTGTTCAGCATTTGGAATGAACTTTCACAGCTATTTTTCTTATGTTAATGTGCCTTGCTTGCGGTTTTGATAATTTAAATTTTGCTGAATTTTTTTTTCTTCAACTAATTCATTTGATATTTGCTATAACTTAGCATTGATCAAGAGGAAGTCATGTAACCGGTTTCACAGGTACTATCTAATGATTTGGAAAGCTTAAATAGAATTAATTTGGTCACTGAAATGGATTGTTGGCTGAATTCATGCAGTATATCTGTGTATGAATTCCTGCTATAGGTTGCATTCCGTGAAATGAAATTCTTTTAAAGGAGTAAATTGTGTTTCCCATCAGTTCCCTGAACATGGAGAATAAAGTACAAAAACGAAGAGCAGAATAAAAAATGAGTACTATTCTCCTTTATCTTTTTTTAAGGTATTTTTCTTATCTAAAAATGAGCCTGCATATGTTTGTGAAGTCAAAACACCTAAAAATTCTTAACCAAGCAAGCTAAAGATACATAAATAAGGAAAAAAAAATATGAAATTCTGTATCCTCCATGTCAGGATCATGGGACAGTGAACAAACAGTGCAGTCTTTGAGATGGCTTAGTACCAAGGAATTGTTTAAATGGAAAATTACAAAAAAAGTGCTGACTTCCCTGATGAGTTGTCAATAGGAGATTTAGGGCTCCCCATGTGCCATCAGCATGCTATAATTGATTAGAGTGTTGCTATCCTGGAGTGTACTAAAATAAAGGTTAGAGAAATCCTGAGGATATCAACTACCTTTATCAAACTGCACAATTAAGGGTACAGTTCATAATCTGGGAACAGAAACCATCCTTCAGGAGTAAGTGACCTGCTTTGCTTGGAATGAGCAAGTTTTTTCTAAAAGTCATGAAATATTCTGAACATGGCTGCTCAGAGGAGGGGTCCTAAACTGGATCATTATCTGTTTCAAAAGAGTAAGAGTGTGGATTATGCCCTGTATTGAATACAGAACTCTGAGAAATGTGCTCGATTTGGAATCCACACAGTCCCGGGTGTAAAGTGGTACTGTTTAAGTTGTTCCCTATTTCTGTGAGCAATTTTTAAGTCTATCTACTTTTAACATCTTTGGATGTATTCAGAAGGCACCCTTCTGTCACCCAGTGGTGAGACTGGTTATGGTTATTTTTATGCTTTGGCGTTCACATGGTTTGGGAGTTGATTCTGGCAGCCCCAAATTTCTCCCTGCAAGGTACAGTCCAGGAGCATGGAAATAGAGGAGGGAGATGGCTGAATTATTTCTGTGGTTGTGCCTCGGTGTGCAGGAGCAACAGCAGACAGAACTTGGTAAGGTTTAGAGACAGGGAGCCGGGAGATGGACAGCACAGGGAGAACCCTAGGTCAGTTTTTGGTCACTTTGAGACATCTTTACCCCACGCTGTTGCCTCTTGGTCAGTTTTTGATTATTCAATTTAGTCACAGAATAATTTAGGTGGAAAATGCCCTCTAAGACCATCAAGTTGTACCATTAAGCCAGCACTAAACCATGTTCTCAAATGCCACTTCTACACTTTTACATCTCTCTAGGAATGGGGAACTCCACCGTGTCCCTGGGCAGCTGTGCCACCGCTGGACAGCCCTTTTGGGAAAGAATTTTTTCTGAATATCCAATCTAGACCTTTCCTGATGCAGCTGAGGTCGTTTTCTCTTGTCCTCTCCTCCTGTTAATTACTCACTGAATTTCCTCAAAGAAGCCCTCAGAATATTGGGCAAGATACTGCTTCCTGCAGATGAGAAATTATCCCAGTATTCCTTAGTGGACATAGACTACATTTAAAATCTCACTGCTCTTTTAAACTTTGGGGTTTGTTCAGCTACATTAGCCCAATAAAGATATTAAAGCAAAAAAAAAGTCTGACAATTTACTCAAAGAAAACACCATGATATTGTAACACCTCCACAAATCAATTTATTAATTTAGATAAATATCTCCTTGACACAATATTGAAGTACTTAACATTTTCAGAATGGATTATCTTCTTTAAAACTGTTACCACATAGTCAAATGCAACACTCCAAACAAATAAAAAAATTGTTAAAACTATTTTTCTAGGAATTTAAAAAATACTGGCTTTCATCTCTGAACAAATGAAACCAAAATTTTGAAATGTTCTGGTAAACCAAAGTCCATTTTTCTTTATCAGCTCTAAATGCTGCTTGTTGAAAAATGTTTCAAGGTATTGAGAACGACAGTAGAATATTGTGGCTTTCATGAACAGCTGCAAGCAGAATGGTGGTGTAATGCATTTATAGCTATAGTAAAGTTGAATTGTTGCAGACTCAATGTTCTTTTCCAGCCAATAATTAACATTTTTTAATGCTTAAGCACTGCACTTTATTATTATTATCATATATTTGTACAGATATACTAAAAGGAAAACTAAAGGAGCTAAGAAGACTTGATGTACAAAAGAGCATTTCAGGGTTTTGAATACAGAAAATCAAATTACTACTGTCTTTGTAGCTTTTTCAAAAAGTATAAACAAGATGGAATCCCACCCTGTAGATGACTAAAAGTGCTTTTGATCCAAACATACGGTAGCAATCATTAAATATATCATGTGCAGTGACACTGGGGAAGGCACTGCTCTCCATTCTGCTCAATGGACCATGCTGCAACACTTGTTTCATATCTCGAAACCATTTATGATTGCTGTTAAAGAAGTCAGTGCTTTACAGTGCCAATGAATCAAGTAAAGTCATCCCATTCATCTGTCTGTTAAAAACCTGAATGTAGGAGAGAACAGACAAATACAGAATCTAACCATGTTAAACTAAAAAGTTTCATCAAAATTATTCCTTTATCTGTGTGTCAGTGGAATGTGCCCAATCGGAAAGGAAGCAGTCTGTATTTTGTTCAGGATTTACGTTTTTGCCTCCACCTCAATCCTTACTGCTAAAGTAGTTTTAATGAAACTAAAAGTTTCTAAGGGATAAACTGCTTGTCTTTTCAGCAACTGTCCACCTGAAAATTGGGCTTTTTGCAAATCTAATTCGGGTGGGATTTTTGTGTCGTTTCACTTATTTACTCTTTAGTGTGACCTTGTCTTTCCCCTTTGTAACAAGGACATTGAAAGGAAAAAAATTCTTTCATTTTAATTCCTGTGGACAGTGTTAGTTCAAGGTGAAGCCCTTTGAGTGAACAGACTTGAGCAAGCTTGTCTGAGCCCTTTTTCCATGTAGGCAGGTCATTGTGCATTCAGCCCTCACAGAACATAACACAGAAAATTACAGAAAATAACATCCTAGCCAAGAAGGACAGGGTATTTTACTTTGTGAAGATAAGAGGTTTGCCTGGAGGATTCTGTCACTAATGCTGGGAAGAGAAAACCACCAGGTAAGCTAAGCCTATCCTCAGTTCCAACCTGTAACAAGTGGATCTCTTCTTACTGTTAAGCAGAATCGCGTTTCCAAATGGGTCTCAATCAAGCAAGCAGCTCCATTTTTTCCCCAGTGGTCACATTGGGACTCTTGGAAATACTGGGAAAATGAATAGCAGAGAATTACACTATTATCTGAAATCATCAGGATTGAATCTGGATTCAGAAATCTTTTGAAGTTGTGAGAGTAATGGGTGTAACTGAGAGAGAGTGGGGAGCAGGAATTTCATGTCTCTCAGATACAGTGTTAGCTGATGGAACCTTCCATTTAGAAAGGACCGATGCCTCAGAAGTCAGGGCAAATCTGAATTTTTAAATCCCAGATTTACAAATGAATGCCAGGGGTTGTGAGTTTAGCCATGTCTTTTCAGCTGTGTCTCTTATGCTAATGTTTGGTGGAGATGTAAATTTTCTTGAGGTACTTACCATGTGTTCATTATTATCTATTCCCACTGAAGCTACAATTCAGAGCTGCTTCTGATCAAAACTTGGGTATTTATGCTTCATTACAGTCCCACCTTTGGACTGAGAGGTTTCAGGGAGTCAGGACTATGTGAGGGCTTTTTTTACGTGTTTGCTTGCTAGTACTGTAACTAGATTTTTATTACAGGCTACAGTTAAAAAAATTAATGATGGCTCTGAGCAGTGATATTGATGTTCACATTGAATGCAAATAGAAGAATAACATGAAGAGCTTTTTTACTTCTTGCTAATGAATAACACATATTGTGAAGGCAGACTGGAGGTGTGCTCCTCAGAAAGTCAGTCAGAACAGTCAGTAAGAAAAGGAGTTGCATAAAAGCGTTGTGTGGATGTATTGATTGTTTCCTATTGTATAATGAGATGTTGGACCAGGGAGAGACAGGAGATCCCAGAATGGAATTACAGGATCAATTACAGGTTTTTTCCAGATCAAAACCTGGGACAGGACCTGCTAATTAAAAAGGAGTGGAGCACTTATCACACTAACCCAGTGCCTAAACAAATATCCATCTCCTTAGTCCTTGATGTTTATATGTGTGATTCCATTTCATTCCCAAAGCCTGCCAGTGGCTGCTGTAAGCAAAGATTTTTTTACTCTTCATCTACTCCCTGAGACAACATTGAAATTATCATTGAAATATTGCACCTCCTGTAGGTACTGTCACACTGCTTGTTAGTAATCCCAGCCCCTGTGAGTCCCAGACAAGGTGCTTGTGTAAAGTAGGTAATAAAGGACCACTGTGGGAGCTCCCCAATGCTCTCTCTTGATTTCAGCTGGCATTAGAAAACTACTTGTTATTTAGATTGTAGATAAAACTGAAACTTTAAAAGTGTGCCAAAAATGTGCTTTGCAAAATGGAATGTTGACTCTGTACTTCCTTAGAATTACAGGATTAGGTTCTGAAATGGCTGAAATCAAGACACATTACGACTGGTTCAGAATTTGCCTACTGCTCTCAGATTTTTAAAAGACTGTGTTTTTAGACCTTAATTCCTTGTTGGTTCTAATTCTTGTGAAACAAGGAACTCTTTTGCAGTAAGATTGTATCTGCTAAGAATTTACGTGTGCATGCACATATGTGTACACAAAAATTTATTACTGAATGTTATCTGTTATTTGTGTGTTAGAAAATATACCTGCCTGTAAAATATTTGAATATAAAGTTCATTCCTGTTTTGGATACAACTGTCTTATTTTATTACTCATGATTATGGTGTCACTGGAGACTTAAGAGAAACTATTTTCAAAGCAGGTGTCAGAAAAGTAATATGGCATGTGTTTTCTATGGGCAATACCTATATCTGCTCATGTCAATTAGATGCCTCCAATTACTTTCACAGACTTTGGATCAGGACCTGAACAGCAGGCAAAGTCTTAGACTCAAAAACCCCAAAGAATGACTGCTGCAGGAACAACTACAGCTAATGGGACCCAGTTCATCTCTACAGACACATCTCTTAATTTATGTCTGAATCTAGGGATCTGTTCAACTTTCACTGATTCACAAGCCTCCAAAATGTAGGTTTTTATCTGACCACAGAGCAAGTATAAGACCAAAAGAAACAAATTCCCTCATAGGTGCCTGTCATCAAAAAACCTCGAGCCTCACCAGGTGGTGTCAAAAGTCTTTATGGCACAATTGACACAAATCCACTGGGAACAGACTGAAACCATCAATTGTTGCTTAGGGTAGGACCTTCTGCAATCAATTTTCAATATGTCAGTAAATCATTGGGTTTTATAGTGGATCTTTGGCTGTAATTAAATTATTCATACCAACCAGTGAATATGAAAAATTAAAGGGACTACCTTAAAAATGGTGCAACTATTACCTATAAGGGATTCTAGGTTTTAACTTAGACTTGTATATGAAATATTAACACAATTCCATTATGGACCTTAGTACAAGCCGGAAGAGGGTAAAAATATCTGAAATTGCTGAGTTTCAACCACATGTTTACTGAGTTTCTGTAGCAGTAGGACTGCTAACTCATTGATTGCAGGCTCATGTTGTATTTTTCAGCTTCCAAGGAAAACGTTTGAGTTTGAGGACGTGTATGCAGACTGACTGCAGGACTGCACCTCACCAGGTATAACTTTGTTCACCAGGGGTCCCTGGATTATTGCTCTGCTTAAAGGCAGATTTTGTGTCAGAATTCAGTCCTTGCTCTTTCCTTTGCTCAAAGGTGGGTTTTTGCAGGTGGTGGCTCACCAGAAACTCTGGCCAGGCAGCAGAACACAGGGTAAGTGTGACGTGCTGGTGCAAGGGAGTGATTCACAAACACCAGTGTGACAATAGCTTTGGTCCAGTGCCAGTGAGTTTGCTCACCTGTGTTATTGACGTTATTGCCCAGCGTGACAGAATTTCTCTGAAGAGCTTTTTAATTTACTGCTCCACTTGGTGAAACACAAGGCAGGGCTGTGCATTATTACCTGGAGAAAGGACAGAAAGGAAAGGAAGGGCAGAGGGTGCTGGGTGAGCTCCTGCTGTGTGCCCCAAGCTCAGTTGCCACCTGCATGGGTGACACGAGTTTCTGGGGTCATGCTGGGCCTTCCTGCTTCCCTTCTCCCACTAAGTCTGTAGGCTTCACAACTGTCTCCTATTTATGCAGTTAAGGATAAATGTATCCATTTCCCCTTCAACTTTTTTTTGCCAGCTACTGAAAAAGTTTTGAATTAATTCAACACCTCCCCCACAGACAGGCAAAGGTTTCTCAGAAGCCAATGTTCCTTTTGTTTCAGTTAGGGATAAAAGATTTAGCCAGAGATGGTTGGCTACTTATGTAAAATATTAAAGCTTTCTCAGCTATCATATTGTACTAGGCTGAAGTCTGCTTGTTTTATGCTGTTTAACAACCCATCTTTTGTCGTACTGGGGAATGATACCTGATTTAAGATAATATATTTTCTTTGCTGGGTCTGTTTATGCTTGGAAATGATCTTGCTATATCCCTGTATTGAAAATTTATGAAAGGTACTAACATATTTCTTGCTACATATTTCTTGTGAGCACACTTTTGCAACTTTAGCATGGTTTGAAAACTACTTCTTGCCCACAGCTAGCAAGAAACAATGATTTCATATTTCCCAAAATGGAAGCCAGTCAACAGCATTCCTCTTTATTGCAAAGAGGGGATACAATAATAAAAAGGCATTTTCTGGTGGAATATTGCCAATAAAGTACAATAATACATTAAAACAGATACTTAAAGTTGAAATTTATGAGTTTGTTTTTCTCTGCCAGTCAATGTATTTTCATATGTTAACATCAAAATGTAGACTCTCAGCAAAACATTTAATAATAAAAAGAGCAGCCGTCAAAAGCAAGAGTAGAATTTTAGATTGTGATATCAAGAGTTTATCCAGTAATTTTGGAGGTGGACTTTTTCTTTTCTGATTAATTTTATTTTCCTTTTTCTTTTTTCCTAATAAATATTTATCAGTTTGTTCCTTCATATATCCTTCAGCAGAGCTCTCAGACCAATAATGCTTCTATTCTGCCCCTTGTCTTTTCAGAAGATTAATTTGGGAAATGAATGTTTCATTTAGAGAATAACAAACTAATCAAAGCTGGGGATAGGATTCTTGCTAATGAAGGCAAACACTTCTGTGTGCCATGTGTACAGGGTGCTAAGACCATAGCTAGCTCTGCACATCTTCCAAGTCATCTCATATAATCTTTCCTTTTTTGTGGGATCTTTAGGTATTTAAAAAAAACACTTTTGAACTGAATTATTCTAAAGTCATCCCAAAAAGGCAGTGCAATAAATCCATGGACTTTCTTCTTAATTTACCCTGCTGTTACCGAAATCTGGATCTGACCCCTGAGTTTGGCAGGTTCCCTGGGCACATGTGAGAGTGCAGATAGGCAGCAGAATATCCAGAATTGAAGGGTGGCTGTTGCTTTGGGACCGGCAAAGCCAGGTAGGTTCAGGTTGTTGAAGTACTAAAGTGCCAATCAACACTGCGTACAGCCAAAGGCCCTGTATTGTCTCTAGCATCCTTAGGAGAAGGCAAGTTTATTTTCATCAGTGCATAATGTCATCTGGAGCCCTGGCAGAGGTATGATAAGGTCTCAAAAATTAATTTTGTATATCAAACTGGCAGAGTCTCATGACCAAAAGGGTAATGAGTGTTTTTCAACCCTCAGACCTCTGATTATTGATGTTCACATATCTAAAGCAGATCTCCTGTTGACTCTCCTCTGAGCTCTGAGCAAGGTCTGGAGACAGCAGCAGCCTCAGGTTCATCAAGGAGAGACCAGGCAACCACAATGTGTTCATAATGCACCTCCAGTGGGCACTGCCTGGAGAGGCCATGAGGGCAGATAAAAGTAAAATTAGTCCACAGTTTTCTATTTTTAAGAATTTCATTTTATTTGAAACCACAAGAGACTGGCTTCTATTGAAAAATTAATTAATGACTTGTGCTCTTTATTTTTTTAATTTTTTTTTAAGTGTATGTTGGTCAGATGCTTGCACTCACCTCAGGACATATTGTAGCTTGGTGGGGGTGCCATAGCAGGACCCAAGCCTTGGGTACCTGGTGTGACTGGTAAGGTTTCAGAACTACGTTAGAGGTAAAGGAAGTCACAAGTTGCAGGTCCACAAGAGTGGTTTTGAGGGACTGTGAGAGCACTGACTAGTTGTCAGAAGTGTTGGAGAGCCAGAGGAAACAGGCAAAACATCTGATGGCCTTTAGGATCATGTTAGAACAAGCAGGAGAAGACCTTGTTGCTCCTTGAAACAACAGCTGGCACTTCTGTTAACACATAACTGGAGGGGTAAATGAACATGGATTCAAGCTGTTACCTGGCCAGAATATCCTGTGGTGCAAAATTCAGTGTTTTTAACTTTGCTCGCAGCAGCCCTTGAACTGACTCAAGACTAGGTAGACTGAAAAAAATGGTGTGTCACTGCAGCTTCTGTTACAGAGGTTCTGTTATTTTCCCTGGCATAGTTAGGTGTGATAGTAGGGACAGATTCACATCTGTTTATGAGCAACAGTAAGGCTGCACTTACGTGCAATAAAAAGTGAGGCAAAAAATATAGTGAATCATAACTTCAGGCAACTTAAGGTTATACTTCTGGTTTTTCTTCACATCTGAAACTGTCTAGATATACATCACTGTAAATAAATTAGTAAGAACCAAAATAATTAAATAACTTAACTTTAAAACAGCAGTTAATGCAAAATAGGTGTTTTATTAAATGTCTCCATAGCAGCGACTGTCTGTGTCTGCCTGTGGTTTTCAGCCAACAAGCAGTTTCATTTTAAGGACTTTTGCCCCCATATATCCCTTATCCTTGATAAATGGGATCAGAGAAAACATTGCAGTTCTGCAGGAGATTGGCTATTACTTTCCTCTTGGCTGGTAAGGAGGTACTGTGTGGGGTTTTGGTGTCCATCATCCACCTCTCATTTCCCCCACCCACTTTTTCAGGTAGCTATCCTTTTCATAAAAATGGTTTGAGATTTCCTGCTGTCCAGTTGTGTGTGATACAGTCAAAAGTTTTCTGTCTCTCTTTTGGATATCTAATGAACAAAAGAATGGCTCTTGTCTGGCACAAACACTGTGTAGAACAGACTCCCAAGCCTGAGCAGGAACTTCCCTTTAAAAAGGAATTTCAACAAGAAAGCAGAACCTCCCTGTGCCCTCAGTCTCCTGGTTCTTTCTCTGTGCAAGGCTATGTGCTGCAGATATTTCTGAGCCTCAGAACCTCTAAACTGAAAATGTGTTTAACCCTGTATATTAATCATGGTTTTCAATAACCAGGAATTATTGTATAAAGCAAAGCTCTACCCTTACTATTATTTTACATTTAGCATTGTCTGTTTTATGTCATTCTCAATTTTCCCTCCTCTACCCTGCTCCAGCTGGGCTCCACATAGGACATCTTTGAAAAATTATTACATTACTTGCACATTTCTGGGGTTATTTTTGTTTTGCACTTTGAAGCTCTGAATGAACCCAGGCAAGAAACCAAAATTGTTAAATACCATGGGGTGAAGGAACAGTAAGAAAACATAATAATTTGCCTGGGGAATGCTGAGAAGTCAAGATCAAGGTTATTGCTCTGTAAATGCTTCCAAGTAGGAGGCAAATGAATTGCAGAAGCCAGAGGTAGTATCAGAATGTCATAAGGGGCAGAAGGGAATTTACCTGGGTCACTATCAAGTTTGCCAGCTCTTTGAACCAAATTGATGCTGGTTTATTTTTGAACTGCTATTTTGGTGCTCTTAGCAATAAGTTGGATGGAACTTGCAAAGAGATGAGGTGCACTGGAAGTGGCTGCACATCATGGGAGAAACACAAGCAGTATTTCATACCTGGAGATAATGCATCTGTGTAAACCTGCAAGGTCTGACACTGCCAGCTGGAGAGTCATATTTGGCTTCAAACCACACATTTGGCACATCTGGAGTGTGGCAAACAGGTTCAGGAAGTTTCCCAGCCTTCTCGTGGTGCTGGTCTCCCTACCCAGAGCATGATTTGATTCCCACACTTCTCAGGGGATGCTGAGAGGCTGGACAGGGTCCTGAGGAGGGTTTTCCAGATGCCTGGGGTACAGGAGTTGTGTATGCAGGATGAGGGACAGGAGTGGGTTTAGTGCAGCAAAGATGGGATAAATCTGATAACCTTTAACTAGAGGCAAACAGCAGAGCCAAACTCAGTATTACCTGTGGCCACAGCCAGGGGCAATGGTCATGTGTTAAGGCATGGTTATTTTGCAGGGATTATTCCATGCCTTTTGTGCTTGAAGGTCCTTGTTTGTGTTTAGTCGTCTATGTCATCTTCCCAAGTGCTAGAGGATGGCAAAGACTACAGATCAAAGTTTCTAAATTTACAAGAACTGCCTTGAAAACTGAGAGCCCCTGCAGCAGGACCTGTGGAACGTCACCATCTGCTCTGCTTACAGATGTCACAGCCTCTTGATTAGCAGTCATATCCCAGGATTGCTGTCTGGTGACTTTCTGGAATGCAAATCTGGTGTTAAAGTTTTGTCCTAGTCAGCCTTATAACAGATACTGCACTGAGAGCTGCAGTG
This sequence comes from Bombycilla garrulus, assembly GCA_013400315.1. NCBI lineage: Eukaryota > Metazoa > Chordata > Aves > Passeriformes > Bombycillidae > Bombycilla > Bombycilla garrulus. The sequence continues at coordinate 980,069 of VXBU01003353.1, read as the reverse complement.
GAGGCAAAGAAATGCCATGTTAGGTACCAGATGTACAAATCTCACACAGAAGTACATTTAAGATTCCCAAAAATCTGCCAAAACCTGGGAAACAGGTATTTGAATTAAGAGTCTCTTCTGGAGATTTTCATTCAGTGGTTGTTGGATCATCAGCCCAAGATTAGGAAATGGTTTTGGTGGTTCCTATTCTCAGTTTACAGCAGAGTAAACCAAGTTTTTTAGCATCAGTAGCACTTCTCCATGCTGGTTGTCAAATAGCCTCAATTTGCTCATGTCATTCCACAGAGCCCTGTTGGCCAGCCTGGCTAATTCAGTTTTTGTATTGAAAAGGAAAACCATGTTCAACCAGGTTGAATTTTACCACGGTCTCCATAAGCAAATGGCAGCCTTAAGGAACCACAGATTTCTGGGATACTGGGATGAAAATAAATGCTAATGGGAAGCATTAGTGGGAAAGAAAGAACTCTTTACCAGGCAAACAAGCTCCAAGGACTGGATTGTTTTTATTTTGGTGGGGGTTCTTTGTTTTTGGTCGGGTTTTTTTTTCTGCATCTCAGTAAATATAAGCACAAATCAACCAATTAAAATGAGCAGTAGGTATTAAAGAACTGATTTACTCACACACAGAAATCACCACCATGGGATATTTTGCTGCGCAGGCTCATCTTGACCAATATGAGATTTGGAGCACTGAGAACTGGGGACCTGAGGCCCATTTGGAACTCATCCCATCTTGTTTCCTTTTTGAAGCAAGGTTCCTTTTTAAAATCCTTTTCACAGGAAGCTTGTCGTGCATCACAAAATCATGCCAGAGTAAATACAGATGGAATATCGAGCTGCTTCATTAAAATCCCTGTGATTTGTGTAAGGAGCTCCAATCTATTGGAACCTGACTTGGTAGTTTAAATTCCCTTACTGAGATATAGGTCAGGTTTAAATTAATAAGTGGTGACTGCAAAATCTTAATTAAAATGATACAGTTTTGTGAGTAGACAAGCACTCCTTAATTCATGTTGGGCTGGGAATATCTTTTTTTCTATTGGTAAGAACCTGCTTGCAAATGTGTCAGACCAAATTAATTCCTGTGGTTAATATAAGTGACTTAAATTACCAAAAATTATAAATCTAACCCTTCAGTCACAACTACTTTCAATTATTTAGGAAAAATTACTTTTTTTTTGGGGGGGTGAGGGGGATGGAAATGGGGATGTGCTTGATTTCTATTTTTCCCATTGAATAGCGAAAAGCTTAATCATAATTTAAAAGGATCCCTGATGTTGTTAAATTATTTCCTTCATGTGGGGCTTGATTCTACATTGCCCTGCAGTTTCTGTGGCACAATAGCAGGATGAATATCAAATGGCTCTGAATTCCATTTTTCAAGTGTGCTGTGCCTTTTCCTCCCCATTTGCCATTCACACGGCACCGGCACAAAGTCTGAAACAGTGCGATGGCAGTGTGGGGTGAGATCCTCAGGCAGTGATCCCCTCACACCAGACACCTAAGAAATCGTGCTGCAGATGTTAATGCAGAAATCCAGAGGTGCGCCGGGCCTGCCTTGCACAGCTGGAATGGTCTGGCCAAACAACAGGCTTGAGGGCAGGAGAGAAACAGCAGCACAGGCTTGAGGGCTTGCCTGTACTCTACTAGAATTCTAGTTCACACAAGTTCCTGAGTCACCTTCAGAGGTACAGTGCTGAATATAAAAATTATTGCTAATCTCCCTACAGTTCTCCAGCAGGCAGAGGCAATAAAACTCAGGCTGATATTCCTCCCCACCACCACCTTTTTTCTCCGCCTTTTTCTCCTTTGTCCTCTGCAGAGCTGCTTACGAGTGCAGCTGGGAAATAATATAATGTCTTGTCTAAGGATATATTGTGGAATCTGCTTTTTACCCCAAGAAGAGTTCTATATTTCTCTGCAATAGCTTCCATGGTAGGCACAGCCTGGACTCATTATGGCTACATGGAGGATGGGGATTGTATGAGCCTCTAGCATGGCTCTTGCTATTCTTTTGTCTCTTGCTCTAGCCCTAAATAAGTATAAACAACATGTAGACAAGACAAAACCTCAGCAGTGAACAAAAGCTGCCTGCATGTTATCCATCAGTATTATTTAAGTAGGACATGCTGGGCTGTTCATGATACACTCATACAGTAAGTGATAAGCTATAACGTATGGTATTCATTTACTTCTCCATTCCAACAGTAATATAGCAAAGACAATAAATTTTCCTGTTTGTTCTCTGACCCACTGTTCCTGGGTTAAGCAGCATGTTTGTCTACATTTGTCAGTTGTTACAAGCTTCTAGCTGCTGCAGACTAGGGTATTGATGAACCCTGGAAAATGGAGCCTTGAATAATGTATAAAGCATTAAACATGCAACCGTTTCACTGGGAAAAAAGGGGGGAAAAGTGTATTATATGTTTTCTCTGTTGTAGTTCCTTCATTTACAAAACATATTTGTCAAGTCTTTTGCTAAGAATAATGCCAGGATGCAGTTTCCCATCATTCTTGTTAATGGGACTGTCTTAGTGTTACAGTAAACAACCATAAGTCTTGTGTCTCAGACATTGTGCAGCACGCTTAGTTTTTTCAGCTTCCAATTAAGGGTATTTTAAATTTGTTGTCTACAGTCATAGTAGTGGTGGTGCAATTTCTGGGCTTGCATCAAGAGAGGGGCACTAAGGAAAAAGGTGTTTTTCAAAGCAGGAGCGTACTTGCAGAATTACTGCGTGACTGAAGTACATATATCAGGTTCTTTAAAAGCTCAAAACTTACTCCTACCTGTTATAGCGATTTATTACTAAAAAAGCAGCACTGATTCATGCATTTTCCTGAACAAATTTACGTGATAAACCATCAATATACATTTACATTAGCAAATGGAACTTTCTATCATATTTCTGAGACCAGAGTCCAAGACTTCAGTGGCTGTGAATCAATGCAGCTGCATTAGCTTCAGCGGAATGGTGCTGATTTATATCAGCTGAAGCTCTGGTTTGTTAAATTCTTCCTCTTTTGGAAGCATGTATCAAAGCAGTGGAAAATTGCTGGATTTGATTTAGCCCCTATTTTATATGCCCCAGAATTCACTATTGCACTGGGAAACTTCAGTGAGCCTGTGATGATTTTATTGACACAAAGTTTGAATTACCCTCTTATCCTGGCCAAGGTTGAGAGGTTTTGGTGAACTCTGTGGAGGACAGTCACGGTGCTTCCATTTATTCTGTGTCACTTCTGTAGGTAAACGAGAAATGGGATGTTTAGAGCTGTTTCCACAGGCTGTTGCCACAAGGACTAAATTCATGTGAAAATATAAACACCTCATTTTAAAAAAAAATGAAAATTTCTGCATGTAGATGTGAGCTTTCTAACGCTGAGCATTTCATGAGCAAAGATTGTTACTTCCAACAACTAAGGATAGTGTCTTACCCTGCCATGTGCTGGTTTCTGCACATCAATCCTGTGGAGAGAGATGTGGATGCGCTGAGATGGGAACACAGCCCATTCTGAGTCTGGCACTCCTGAGAGCCTAAAGCCCTGCACAGAGGTGAAGAGTCTGTGCATGCACAGAGATAGAGCTGCAAGGCTTCTGGTAACATTAACAGCCAAATCCCTGATTATTGAAACAAGTATTTACCCCACGTATCATTCTCCTCAGCAAATTATTTGTGAACAGAGAAGTAGAACAGTTTATGACAGAAGGAAGGGAGTGGGCATATAATTGAAGTCATGAAATGTATGGGATGTGAATCCTCTTTTCTGCCTTTCTTGGAGGTCTTTACTATTCTATAGATATGATAAGGAAACAACCACTGTAGCAGAATATCTGCTTCACATCAATAGCTGGAGGGATTTTTATTAAACTTATTTTGGCAGAGTTATTCATCAGCAAAACAGAAGGGGTTAGGAACTTGTTTATCCAATGAATTGATATGGGTGCCTAGTATCACTAATGAATGATTTCAGTTAAATAGGATCAATACGATTACTCTTAAAGGTGAACGTGACAACTTTGGAGTGACGGTTTTTAGGGGGATTTAAAAAAAAATTCTAACGATAAGGAGTTCTTTTTCCATTGGTTGAACACATGTTCAGCTTTGTGATGCTGGAGAATATCCCAGTGGTAACTTCCTGAAGCTCTTTGTGGTTATTGGCATTGTTTATTGGCATTTGGAGGGAGCAGCTCTATGGCTTTTGCTGCATACAGGCTCTTCCTTTTAGAATTAGCTGACTGAGGCATCCTTCTCCTCCATACGAGCAGCAAAGGAGATTTCACAATTCCTCGGAAGGGAGTGCAGGTTTCTGGTATTTGAACAGGTGGCTATCTATGAAAGGCTGGTGTTTAACCTCATGACTTCATTACCAGACTCCATCATAAGCAGCATCTCAGGATATTGTCAGTCTACAATTTTGAATCTCTGACATTACTTTCAGTTTTTGATTTACTGACTATGTTCTTAACATGAACCTTGCTAGTTTAATTCTCATCAGTGCTGCTATCCGCAATCCATCTTCTGGAGAAAATTATGGATCTACTGAAAAGCAGGAGGAGATATATAATTCAAGAAGTTTTCAAGATTCATTTTCAGGAAGATGAAGTGCAGACCACATTATGTGCTGAGTAGGGTTCTTTGAACAGTAACAATGCCACCTGCAGCACTAAACATGTATTATGAATAAATGTTTTATTGCAAGCAAGCCAGGAAAAAAATGGTCAGTCACTACTGCCATGTCTTTCCCAGCAGAAAAAGGATTCCTCTTCTGCAGCTCTAATGACTTTGTAAAAAAGTACACACCAATATAGAACTGGGCTTCACTTCTGTGTGATCCACATTTACAATGAGGAGAGCAATCCACACATTTCTGGAAGAGATGGAGAGAAAACACCCAAATGTGGTGCTGTAAAAAGAGCAGGGAGCACATTTGCAGTGCTGCAGTGTGCATGATTAAAGTGGAACATTCTGCAGAGGGAATGGGTGAGGGGACCAGTAGGTGCTGCTGCTGCCATCAAAAACACTGGAGTAACGTGTTCCCTTCTCCATTCCCCCGTGTAATTAAATTAACAGTGGCCCAACTTTACATCACTGATGCTGTGCACTAAAACAGAATGGGAAGGGGAAGGGGAAGGGGAAGGGGAAGGGGAAGGGGAAGGGAAGGAAGGAAGGAATGCTGAGTGTTTCATTACAGGTGAGAATCTATGGCTGGGTGACAGTGCTGGATGGGGAAGCAAGAGCAGGCAGAACTCGGCTGGTTTTGTACATTGGGTTACTGAAACTATTCCCAGTGGAACCTGAAGAAAAATTTAGAGTCGGGACGACACTTTGAAAACCCAACATTTATATTTCCTTCCTGCCACTTTATGTCTAAGTTACTCCAGTTTTGAGATACCTTATTGACATAAAGTGTGAGTGTAAAAATAACGAGTTCCTGAAGAGTAGGGGTCCTGATCCAGCTTCTTCAATGTTCTCAGGAACATTGCCAGTTTAATCCTGGTAGGATCAAGCAGAATAAAATCTGGAATTAGTATAGAGTGGGGCATGTGTAAAAAGTTACCCGAGAACATTTTTTTTTGATCCTGAGATAAAATAAAAAGTTAAGAATTTCACAATAAATCATCAAAAATTTTGTTGTTTTCAACAAAGAAAAGAGTGACTTTCTCAGCTGCTGAATAATTTGTAACAGGTAGGATACCTCATAATCTTTTTCTCTTCCTTCACAAATTGTCTGGGAACACTTTAAGAGGCTTTCAAATGATCTCCTGGATAAGAATTATTTTGCTGCTCTTCTTTTCCTGACCTGTGGATTGTCTGTAGAATGTGTGAGAATAGTCAGTGGAATACAGAGTGGAGCTCAGAAGAGCTTTGAAAACAGGAACAAAATGTCTGCTGTAGAGGCAAAAGAGCCATTCTCCTGAAATTCAAAATTTTAGGCGAGGCATGCTAATCATTACATTGATTATTAGATTATTAAAACCTTTGGAGTGGTGTCTTGTTTTGTTTTTCTTTTTGGTAGACAGTCACCTCCAGGTTTCAGGAATTTTGGACATCTTAACTGAAATACAGAATCTGAGTTAGTCCAGCAAGTTTGTCGTCCATTCCTCCATTTACATTTTCATAATTTTTACCTTTACACATATACTTTTTCTCCCTATGAATGTATTTTTGGAGTTAATGTAACTGTATGTCCTCCACCGAAAATTGCAACTTCTTTGTAAACTTCTATTAGGGTCTGGTATTTCTTTCACTTCTTGATTTTTCTTCAAATAGAAATTTTGTGTTAATTTTTTTTTTATTAAGCATTAATGACATTATTCTTTTATATTTATGCTGATGATATGGCCAAGTGGATTGAGAAAAATATTTTATGGTTGGCATACACATTCCCTTTGGGATGCCTGTGAACACTGTACATACATATAGGTTTCTCCTTTTGCAGAGGAAGTTGTGCAATATTTTTCAGAAAATTTGCTAAATGTTTTCAAAATCTGATGGAATTATCATCTATCTGTAAAAATACTTAGAAAGATAAATGGAAAGTGACTGGACAAAATAATACCTATAATACACAAGTGTTTGTGTTTTAATGTAGATGAAAACATTTCTATTCATCAAGCTTCTGAAATTTCTCTAGAGTGCTTTTCCTTTCCTCTCATATTTGTAAAATTAATCAACCCAGAACAAAAAAAGATTACTTTTGGAAAAACTAACACTTGGTTTGTATATAAAAATAAATTGAGACAAACATGGTCTCCCCACATCTTTTAAGGAAGCTGATTTTTAATATAGTCATGATTGCTTACATCATTCCCTTGAGATCAAATAAAAATATATTCATCCCTTGAGTAACTCATCCTCTATTGGGCATCATCCTCAAAATTTCTCATTACTTCTAAGAAAACAAAATGCAGTCCTTGATCCTTTCTCATTCAAAGCTGCTAGATGAAAATGAACTTTTAGAAACAATCCAGAATCCATTTGTCAGGATAATAACAATTCTCTGTAACAATTCTTTCTGCCTCTTCTCGCTCCCCCTCCCCACATTAATTATAATGCTCTAACAGAACAGAGCTTGATTCCCTTTTTTATTAAGGTTGTTTCACTCTATTATTGATTAAGCTTATTTCCCATGATAAATAACCTTCCTGTCAAAAAATGATTTATGAAAGCAAGTGGTCTTTCTTTTTCCAGTTTGCCTTTCCTGTGGTTACATATTACATATTATCTCCCGCTGACTGGTTTGGGCAGTCTTTGAATCTACAATTACTGATTCTCATTAAGAGAACTGAATTTCAGTGCTGTAAAAGGCTTGGAGATCTATCAGGTGAATCATTTGATTTTAAGTTAGAATCATCTTTCTAATGTGAGTACATAGGCTTGTGATGTGTCTTTAAGTCTTCAAAATGTTAATAAAATAACATGTATTGTGCCTATGGAGACCAGCTCCTTGCAAGTGAATCTCTCATGAACATACTGACACTTCTGGATTGCCAGATGGCGTTGGGATGGCAGTCTTTGTTCTCACCATATTTATAAATCTAAATATGTATGCATATATATTAAATGGAGAAAAGCTTCTTAGAAGACAGCAATTCTGCTTTATGCAACTTTTGAGATGGACTGAGGGTGCTTTTGTCCAGGTGTGCTTTGCTCTGTCAACAAACCTTTTGTCCTCAAATTTAAGATGAAACATGAGGTCTTCTGAGTTCCTTTTCTTTGGTGGAAAAACTAAAAAAACTGAAAACCAGTTGCATCTACTGAGTTTATTGTGCAGGACGTAGCTAACCTGTTTATTGATGAAAACTGCTCTGAGGTTTAAGTCTGTACTGTATCCACAGCTGAGCAGCTTTCCAGGCAGTGCTTTGTACAAAATTCCTGTCGAGTTCCTTCATATTCTCACAACCAAGTCTTTGTATCTGGGCTTCTTCCACTGCATTGTTTGTTTGTTTGTTTGTTTGTTTGTTTGTTTGTTTGTTTGTTTGTTTGTTTGTTTGTTTGTTTTACTGCATCTGTGCTTTCTGTCACCCATTCATACCATTCCAGATAGCCAGTCCTCTATGTGAAATACATTTCAGGACAAGCAGCTCAGGTCCAGGGGGAACGCAGCCTGAATTGGGAGTGCCGAGATGGTGGCTGTTTTTTATTCTGTGCTTGATACTGCAGAATCCTGACCCACAAGCAAGTTTTCTCTGCAAATGAGCAGTCTTTAAAAATGTCCACAAAGAAATGTCACTGCTTTTTCATAAATCCTGAAGAAGGCTGACTGCACAACCCCAGGTTTAGTAACTTTTTCACATAATTCACATTGCAGTTCTGTGGAAACAGATATTGCATTAGACAGACCTAAAAAAAAAAAGATTGTTCTTACATACCCTTGAATAGCCTCATAAAAGCCTGGTGCTTATAAGTGAAATGGCATAAAGCAAAACCTAATATTATCATTGTTTTAATTCTTAGTCTTTGTTCCTTCAGTTCTGGGCTCTTAATAGAAACTAATGGGAACTCCATATTTTTTTCCAAGTCAGTAGCAGAATTAGAGTCCTGAAAAGACTGCAGGCTGACATTTGGTGTATTTAATACCTAAAATCAGCTTCAAATAGAATGAAGCTGTGTCAAAAACATACCAAATCAGCAGACACAAGTACTTTTTTCCTTGTAGTATCTCTGGCCTCAGAATTTATGTTGATAAGGATTTCACAAATGTGATACTTTTTGCTCCTGGTGAAAATATTCTTAGTCTAGTGTTGTGTGGCCATAATATTTCAAGTCTCACAAATTTTGAAAGAAGCACTTGATGCTATGAGAGGTGATAAAATCAAAGAGGCCAGTGAAGGACAGTGCTTTCCTGCTTTCTTTTAGAGAGTGGTTTCTCTTAACACGGCAGCTGTGGACAGCGGGTCCCTAGGTTTCTGAGATCAGAGGTTGTCCTCAGTGTCAGTGATCTTTCTGTTCTCATGTTTTCCACAGTAGCTGAACTCCCCAGATCTCTTTACTGTGTTATCCTGCCTGAGAGATGGGGAGCTGAAGTACAGAGAGTCTTTAGAAAACAGTCAGTAAGAATAGTCTCGGGCTCTCATCCTGCTCTCTGACACAGCTTCAGTGCTGGCATCTTGGTGGGCTGAGCTGGTGGATGTGCTGTATCAAATGGATGTTGAGCTTAAAGTGGTTTCAGTCAGGTTAAACCACAAAAACCTGCCACCTCAATGGTAATTTTCTGGGTAATTGATTTTTTTTTTTTTTTTGCCTATTAAAGTAAATTAATTCATGACTGTTAAAAAGCTGCACTGTTATCTGTAATAATTAACTACTGTTAAATCCAAATACAGCACTTTGACTCTCTGAAATGAAGATCAGGGGTGTTACTGTGCTCTGAGGTGTTGTGTCACTGTTCACTTTACAGAATACCTGGAGAAAGGACCTGGATTATAAAGATGCACTCACTGCCTATTTGTATTAGATAACACCAGAATGAGTATTGTGAAACCAAATCAAAAAGAGCGAGGGATATTTCAATACAATATGTCAATGAAGTTCTAAAATAATAAGAACATGGAACACATTTAATTTTACCTCTTTGCTCAGGTTTAACTGCTAAAAAATGATTTTGCTTGAACTCCTTAATTTTCAGACTTTATGGTCTAGGTGCCTTTAAATCTATTTAGAAGTTGTAAGACTGACTTGCTAAAGTAACTGTTTGTCTGGAGGGAGACATTAATTAAACACTGAATTGTGAGCTGAACAGGCCTGGCTCTTTCCTTGCTGTAAGGACTGAAAGCCCTGTGGAAGAGAGGGTTATGTATCTTTAAATTGCCTCATCTCAGTCCTGATTTCAAAGTGCTCTGGGGACTGGGGAGGCCTCCAGCACTATCCTGGATGTTCCTGATGTCCTGTTTGAGGCACATTCACTCTCCCTGGTGACCCTGTGCTTCCTGCAGTACCTCTGGAGCTGCTATCAGCATCCAGCCTGCCCTGAAACTTGGGCATTGGCTGCTCTGACCGATTTTTGAGAAATCTTCTGGGAGCTGAGCTGTAGAATTTTAAGTTTTACGCCTTTGTCAGAGCAAGGAGTATTGCATCCTTTGCCATGTACACTTCCAAAACACCAGCCTAAGGTTACACAGCAACCAAGCCATGCCTGTGACTCTGGTCTTAAAACTGCTCCTAGACTTCTCTCACTTTCAAATTCATTGTTGCTAGCTGAGAATCTTGTTCTCTCACAATTTTAGTGAATATTTGCCTTTATCATGTGAGGGAATCTGTTCTTGCTCAATCCAGATCTTCTCTGGGTTTGTTCATTGCCCGTGTATTATAAGTCACTTGACAATAAAAGAGTTTATGCCTCTAGGCATTCACCACTGTCCTTGGAATCACTGGGACTGATAAGTCCTTGTTTATTTTTTAGAAGCCTAAACTAGGAGAGGGAAGCGGAGGGATTCAATTGTTTCTAAACTTTCAATGATGACATTTACAGTCAGAATATTTCTCTCACACACTAAGGCATCCATCTGGTGGGTTTCCCAGAATTTCAGATCTAAAGAATTTCCTGAGTTTTTTTTCTGTTAAAGCTGTCAACCTCACAGAACCAAAAATCTGTATTATGCATGGCGTCTACTGTCCTAAAATAGCAGAAATAAGAAAAAGACACTTACACCGTGTGGCTTTGTCTTCCCAAAATGGATTTTAGTTTTAAATAATGTTTTTAAATCTTTCTGGTTTTTGTTGTGTGTGTTCTATTTCAGCGATGTCTGCCATAAATATCTCTGTTTGTTTTAGTAGGAGGCATAACATCTGAGAGAGGAGCTTGGCATTTCAGAGGCAGAGAATTGTTCTGATTTCCAGAAATAGACACACTAGGAAGTAATGCTCTGATTAGTTGAAGTGTCTGGCACTAGGGATTTAACCATAAAAAACATCCAAGGAGGAATCAAGAGGCTCTGCAGACACATCAGAGATGCAGGACATGTCCTGCCAATTTTGCAGGGAATGTACTGAATGTTCTATTCAAAAGGGATGGCTTGTTCTTCTAAAAAAAATCTAGGAAGATATTGCCCAGGATATCATATGTTAGGACCCATCACTATGCAGTATACAGACTTTATTATTGTTGTGCTCAGACACATTTGCTTTGATTTTTATTTCTGCTGTCTGGGATGGGTTTCAAACTCTTGATGTATTGTATCCAAAACCTTCTAGAATCTGGCAGTCTGAAAATAAACCCTGAACTAAGTCGTGTGCAGATACCTTGAAAAATGATTATCACCACGTGGTCAGTTGGCATTTAACAGTGTGGTCACTGAAGCGCTTCAGGCTTTTCAAATCCTTAGTTTTAGGATCTACAGAAAACCTTCCTCACTTTCCCCCCACAGCTCTGGGGAATCATTGGAGCAAGTACAGAAGGCAGCTGAGTAAGAGGTAGAGTGACTGTGCAAACCTGAGTTGGATGGACTGACCCAAAAATTTTGTTATATCTTTGTTAAATATGTTTAAAGAGGAAAGTTGCTTTCCTATAAGTTAGGAAATCACTCAAAGACCTGTCTTCAGTGTGGCAAATCATTAGCATTGTGTTTCTATATGCTTTTGTTGGTTTCACTTTTAAATGCTTTGGCTTAATGGTATTGAACAAAATAATAGTTCAAAAGAAAATTGTCTGAGAGTAAATAAATGGGACACCTCCCTACTAGGGATATTTTTAGATGAGGTAATTTCAGCACACTGAATCTCCAGTCATCAGGCATTTAAAATGCAAATGCATGGAATGGATGAAGAGAGTTTGCTGGGAGGGTGGAATGAGTACTCTGGGTGCAGCTGGCAGTGTCATTGTGCAGGTATTCCATGGTGGCCAGGTATTCCATGGCAGTTTTACATGGCAAGGAGCGTGGAGATGTTATGCTCAAGGTTTGAGTAGCACATTGCTCTCCTTGGCCATCCACAGTAGGAGGCCTCACTCTACAAAGAGATCAGAAAGGTCTCTCCAGAGCCTCTCCCCTAATGGGCTGGATGTGCTGCCTTCCTTTCCGACACACTTCAGGGAAGGGCACAGATTGCTCCCCTACAGATCCGCTTGTGAAGAGCAGAACCCTTCAGGAGCTGGAAGGCAGAGAGACAGGTAAAGGAGAGAGTCCACACAGAGGGGAAGAAAAATGTGCACCCAACAGCTGGCAACAGGTCTGCTTTTTATGAAAGAGCTGCTGGAAAACTTCTAAGCACATGACCCTTGGAGGGTCTTTCTCTTCTTGGCTCCAACACAAGGAAGAGCTGGATCGTGGCACTCTGAACCCAGACTCCCTGCCAAAATGGGCATCTTGCATGCCATGGTGCCAGTAATCAGTGCAGAATTTTGCTTGCAGACATGGCACACTATGCAATGTATAAAAAAATATTACTTGAACTGAGGAGATTAGTGAAGTAAATAATGTTAGTACAGCAGCACAAACATCTGAGTACAGAGGCTGAAGTTCAAGGAACACAAGATAATGATTTGTGACTTGAGTTGTTACCACTGATATATTTTTTGAGTGCTCCTGAATTTCAAGTCCATTACCATCCTGGCTCATGGTCCAGAACTGCAGAAACCATGTTTACCAACGAGGGGAACAGAGAAAGAGATGTTATTTTCAAACTGTTGAGAGGTTATTATACAATCAATGGAGAGTGAAACACCTACATTAGGAACTGCATAAAAGCACTTGACAATGTCCTTTTACTAAGTTTTAACAAAATGTATTAATATGATTACTATACTACTTGTGTTCTAAAGAATGAGGCCTTTCTTTTAACCTATAAATGCAAGATCCTTTTGAAAAATAGTGATGAAAATGTTTACACCCTCTTCTGTCAGCAATTTCTGTATCCAGTTTCCACTCCTATTGGTATTTAGAAAGGGAAATTACAATGCAATTTATTTTTTTAATTTTCTCAAAGCCTTATAAAGAGGTTTGCAGACTTTCTTTTATATTTCCATTGACTCAACGGGTGTTTCTCTCTATGTGAGCCTTCTTAGCATGTATAAATGATCAAGATGAATGAGGAATTGTGCTTCATCACTTCTGTAGGCAGGTGGTTTGCAGTTTTTAGGCTGTAATTTGGTCTAGGTTGAAGAGATACGTGCTTTATTAAGAAGGCAAAGAGGCTACATCCATGTTTTAAGTAAAACTTAAATTTATAGGCACTTTTCTCCTGGAGCTTAACAGTTCCCTTCCCACTTCCACTCCAAAGAGTGAAGTCTAATTAACATCAACAATCTTTCTATGGCTAAAGTGTTTCCTTTAAAAGAAGTTTTTAGGAACTGCTCTAAAATTATCAAAAATGGAGGTCAAGCAATGGCTTTATAACACTCCATTGAGCCTTTCTGTGTGCCAATATACATTTTTCATCCTTAGCTTAAGGTTGTATTAATAAAGAAGAGGTCTGCTGCACATTATGCATCTCCTGATCTCGGCTATTTCACAGGAACAGTAAGCTATGAAACTTCAGGGTGATTTTTTTCTATAATAATCTGCTTCTGTTCCTACTGATGAGGATCCAGTGCTCCTCTTTCTGACCTTCCATGTTCACCAGCCAATCAAGCCTGAACAGTTTCAGCAGTGTTAAACTTCACAGCTATTTCTGTTACTCTGAGGTCTGTCCCCATCGATTTTTAAAAAGTCAGCATGCCAGGAATTCATGTCAGATGTCAGCAAGCTTCAGAGTCACCACTGATAACCTGCTGTCTCAGCACATCGCAGCAGAACAGAGCATTCATGTTGTTCTGCTCCTGATTGTCTGGTGAATTGGGAAAACATTGTGCAAAATACAGCAGCTTCACTGGTGGGAAAAATTGCTGAACAGCACCTGCATAGTAAAGAAAGACCATCTGCTTATTTTCCATAGCCCCTGTTTCTGTACCTTGGTATCTGTCTGGTTTTTGTCAGGCAGGATCATGCAACTGGTTCAATGAGAATATACATGTATCTATGTAAGGAAGAAAAAGAAGAGAGATAAATCAGGAGCAGGATTCTGTTTTCATACAACTCAGAATTTTCCTGTGGGACTGACAGCTACAAGACACCAGCAAGGACAGGAATTCACCAGTGCTCATTAAGCTGACCGGGCTATTTATCAAGAAAATGTAGACAATTATGGGTTTGTGCAGTTTAAATCCATATACCTTAACCAAAAAGGCTTGATGGGGTGTAAACTCTTCTTTCAGAGCATAAATCTTTTTGTCGAGAGAGATGGGAAGCACTACTTCCTATTATCTCTATTTATTCTTCCCATGTGTGAGGCAGGTCTTTTATTTTCTTGTGTAGCACAGAGTAGTGATTGCTGTCACAACCCCTGCATTAGATCAGATGAGTTAATTCCAGGTTAGTAATTTATACACTCTAATACAAGTACTGTCCTTGGACAGTAAGAACACCTGCATTTTCTTTTTGTTATATGACACCTTAGAAAGTTACACCACACTAAAATTTAGCAACTTCTGCTGTTGTGGGAGCAATTGTGCTCCTCTTTACTGAAGGTTTCATAAACCTATTCACTGTAACACTCTGGTTAAACTGAAGACAGCTTGTATTGATTTTCTCTTCCTCTTCTCCTCCTCCTTTTTTTTCTTTTTCTTTTTCTATTTCTTGTGCTTATCCATGTGGAGGACAAAGAGAGTGTCTAACTAAGTATTTTTCCCTTAATCAGGCTGAGAGAAAAGAAAGGTTTCAAGGTCAGTTACAGTGCAAGATGCTTTTTATAACCTCCATCTTGTCTGTTTCTTCTGCCTTGAAAAGAGAGGGTTTTTTTCCATGACACCAATTATGATCCAGTCTCTCACACAGAATTCTTCCATTTGGGCTTATATTTGCTCTCACAGGGAAGTCCCACATCTCTCCCAGTACTGTTTTGGTGATGTGAGCTTCTGACCTTTGGGAAACTATCCTGAACTCCAGGAATTCCTTCATCCCTCACTTCACTTATTACAGCTGGTGTTTACTATTTGTCTTGTGCTGTGTTAGCAAAAACCTGTGCAGATGGGGAGTATAGATTTCTTCACTGAGGCTAAATTGGCAAAATATATAATGCAGTATCAATTGCCCTTGGTGCCCTGAATTCCTGCCTTCGTTAACTAGGCTGCAGCAACTGTTGAAGTTAATCTGTCCACTGGCTGGAGAGAGAGTGTCTGAAGAAGCGAAGACGCCTGTCTCAGGTTTTGTCCAATTTATCCTTTATTTATTTGGTGTAGTTCCTGACTGCAGTGTTATTTGAGGTGCTTGTGTGCTTTAACGTTGTTACCATCACAAATCCCTTACCATATGAAGCAGTCCTGTATTCCCCATTCACACAGAAACATTGAGACATGGTCAAGTTGCAGGGCTTGATAGATTTTTCCATGACATTTATGACCGAGGTATGAGAGCCCAGACCTTTTAACCAATCTGGTGCTCTACTCTCGTACTTTTCTAATTTGGGACAGAAACTTGCATTCACTTTAAAAGCAGCTGAAATACTGCAGGACATTTCTGCTTTGTGCCTGTGTTCAGCTAAAGTTAATACAGAGCTTGTTGAACAGATCTTAATTTGCCCCTTTACTGAAGTTGATAGCCTTGACTGCCTCAAGTTGTGGGGGTGGCAACTTCCAGGTGAGGAGATTGCCTAGAGGAGGTGGGGTTTGTGTGTGTGCTTTAAACCCCCACCTTTATCTTTACAGGAGAGAGGAAGATATTAAAACCTTCACAGTCTGGTTGTATGAATTCTTCTTTGGGGGAAAGAAATGACACACACTTTTTCAAAGCATTCCTCACTACTCAGGAACACGAAGTGTTAGCAGGGATGTTTTGGAGACAGGAAAGGAGCTCCTGCTTCTTTGTATTTTGTGTTGTCATCTCCACCTACACATTAATGAGCTATGGTATGCAGTGGTTATCCTTTCCTTCCAAATTCAGCTCTGAGCCCATATCTCTGTTTATCTTTGTGTTTCTATTGTATTAGTGTCTTGGCAGTATGGTTAGAACTGGTTCAAGGTTACTTCAGGTGGAAAGTTTAGTACTTTGGTGCATTCGAGGAAGGCAGTATCACAGTCTTCTCTTCCTTGTCCAATGAACTGACATTTCAGCTACTTTATCAGTATATCAAATATTACTTCTTTTGCATGTGTTTAAACTCAAGCTCTGAGCAAGAGGAACATTGTGTGGGAAGAACATTGTACATGATGTGGGGTCAGTCCTTCTCAGAGCTCCGCCCTATGATAGCACCTTGCTTGCTTTCCCTTTTGTCATATATTTGATGACTGTGGTGTTTCTCTCTGCTTCAGCTGTTAAAATGGAATTCAAAAAGCTGTGTTCTTTCTCCTCTCTCCCAGGAGCTGCAAGTTCTGTTTGAGGCCTGGTGCCTCAAGCAATGATTCAGAAATATCCACATCTTAATGAGGGATTCAGCCACTGTCTGGTGTTGGGCCCCATCCTGGAGACCAGCCCGTGTTTCTCTCACAAGATGTCCCTGCTGATAATGAAATACACTTTATTTTCCTTTAGGTCTGGCTTGAAGGGCTATCCTTATGTCCTCTTACATGTCTCACTTAAAAATTACTGTCTGTCCTTCATTAGAGTCCGGTGTAACACCTGACAGCCTTACACACCTGAAGCTGTGTTTTATTCAATGCAGCTGTAAGCAATTAGCAAGAAGGTCTCTTAAGGTGGAGCTTCTACCTTAGGACCTAGGGAAGCTCCTTGGTGCTGAGCTGGTTGTGGATATGGCCCACAAACGCTGAAAATGCCTCTCTAAGGTAAGAAAACTGCTTGTTGTTGTGCTTTATTGTTTATGGAGAGTTTGAGCCTTAAGAATGCAGTTAGGAATGAGAAAAGGGGCCTGTGTGGCAGTGGAAGGTATGGAAGACCACTGCTGCAAGAGCAAATTATCAAAATATCTGGTGAGAGGTAACAGATGGATGCCAGTCACTGGCAGCAGTGAAAGGCAACAGAGAGACCCTTCTGTTTAGTGTGATAAACAGCATCTTGCCTTTGTGGTGCTGTTCATCTAGTTTGTACCGAAGATGTGCTGTCTCATTTCAGGAGCTGCCCAAGCTGTCTGGCCCACACCAAGATGCCCCCAGGAGGGTTAGATTAGCCTTTAATGCTGTCTCAGCACTGAGTGCTGCCCTGAGCCTGGGCTACAGGTCTGGTGCAGGCATTGTCCAGCCCTCCTGCACTTTGCAAGGCAGAACCTGCCCACTGCTCAGGGTCAGTTGGCTCTGGAGCAGCTTTGCTATGTCCCATGATGGGTCCAAAGGACTTGTGGCTGAGAATGGAGATCTGGGTTGTTGTTCCTTTGGGGTGTTTATTGCTTTGGGTCCCTGAGATGGCTGTGTGCAACATCCCAATTCAGAAACCTTGACCAAAAGAGACTGAATTTACAATGAGAGGAAGAAGGAGGAAGAGGCAAGTGGTAGCAGGGCAGAGACAAATGGAGTTAATATGAGGATAGAATAAGGGTTTTTTTTTAAGCTTTCTAAAGACAAAATAGTAGATTTATCCTAGAAAGAAAGTGGATTTGCATTCATAATCTTTCACCATGTGCAAACTTCTGCAACTATAATCCACACCCTATTTATATTACAGCCACTATGATCAGAGTAAGACACCATTTAACACAATATAGCTCTGCTGCTTAGATCAGCTGGTGGGTATTTCTAATGTCTACATTCTTTGCACCGCTCAGGTCTAAATTCTGAAGTGAGTTCAAGAAGTTATAATTTCCTTTTCCATTATTCCTGATTTTAGCAATAATAGCCAGTATTTTATTTTATAGATCACTGCATTGCAGGGATGTTAACTATACAGAGGTAACAAGGATTAGCATGCTCAGAATTAATCATGGGATATTAAAGTAAATTTTTCTCTCAGGGCACATGCTGTTAAGGGAGATTTTACATGGTCATTGAAAGAATAGTCACCGTTGTTCCCAAGTTTCAGAGTTAGCTCTGGTTACTGCAGTGTGCTCTGCAATGCACTCTGGAAAATATTATGTCCTCTGGTGAGGTAAGAAAGAACTATTGCATTGTGTTGGTTGTTAAGTATTTTTTTGTTGCTTTATTCCCCATAGTTTGCAGTCACAGCAATAGTTGAATGTTAGTTTACAAAGAAGGTGACTGCCCCAAAGCTCTCACTTGCTCAGCTCTGCAAAATGAGAGAGAATAAGGTGGGTTTGTTACAAAGGCATCCCATCCCAGAGCTCCTCAGAGTCAAAACTGTGGTTTTCAGATCCAGTGGGGTTTGTCCAAGTGCATGGGCTTTCCCTGCTGCTCTGGGTGTTTGCCCCTCTGAGAGGGCTTGGCAGGAATTGCAGCAGGCTGGAGCTGCACGGTGTGGTTACACACCTCAGCCTAGGCTTCAGGATGGCAGCATCTGTGGAGCTTGGGAGCCCTCAAACCCAGCCTTGCCCTTTCCCACAGCTGCTCATGGAGAGGTTCAGTAAAATCTGTGCTCTCCAAAGAGTGCAGACAGGGTCTCTGTTGCTATTTGTGGAGGGAGTTTCTTCTGTTGCTTGAAAGCTTTAAACTGTTTTCCTTACAAAAAAAAAAAAAAGAGTAAGAAAAAACTCAAAGAGAGAAAAGAAAAAAAAGCTCCTTACCATCTGGCCATAACCTTGTACAATATGTTAGATTTCAAACTGTAAGAAAATTTTTATGATCAGGTTATAATTTGTCAACTGCCTACAGATTTTTACGTTAAAAATGTACAGTGCAGAATAAAGTTGCTCTGTATATTGTTTTCTAAGATGAGTGGAAGGAGAATGGAGGAAAAAAGACACTTGAAAGTGTTTTAATTGCACAGGGATGTCATTGCCTCTAGCAAGAGTTCTCCTGCTTCTGTCATAAATTTTACATATTGCCTCATGAGATTGAAAACTGGAAACTTTACCCTCTAAGTGAAAGTCGATGAACCTCATACCAGCCTCAGATCCCAGTAGCCTTGCACTCAGGAATATTAATTTAATTAAGATCGCTACAATAAATTCTGTGAGGGAACTCTCCTGGCACCGAAGGTAACTCGTGCAAAGAAGGAGGGGAGAAAACAGCAGAGGCAGACGCGGCGGAGGGAGGAGCCGTGGTACCGTGTCCTCAGAGCTGCTGCACACTCATCTGAAGTGACAGCTCAGAGACGGGCGACACCTCCTAAAATAGACAGCGGAGATTTTATTGGGAAAAAACACACGATCGCGCTGAGCCAGATCGTTTTATTTTCACTACACTGATCTGTCTGCAGGCTGGGGAAAAGCGGCAGGACGTTTTTAAGGAAGCAGAGGGATAGCACAGCGTGGGTGCTGCCCCGTCGGTCACCGACAGCGGGGACACGCGGGGGCCTCTGCAGAGGGACCCGGGCTGCTCCTGCCCTGCTGGGGACTGAGGGGACACAGCTGCCAGCCAGGGCCACACGGGGCCCGCAGGATTTGGGCTAGACATCTTAATTACATTAGAGAGCTGGGATTAATTAGGGTGCTCTTACAGGAGGTGGCTGACCTGGCTCACCCAGGAGCTGTGGGTGGTTCTGTCCCTTTGGAATCCTGCAGTTGAGAACACCTGAAGCTCCAGGAAGGGTGACCAGCAGATATCATGTGCCAATTACTATATTTTTTCCCCTCTTGAAAACGGAAGCCACAGAATCAGTGCCACAAAAGATACCAGAATGGTGCAAAATTCTAGGAAAATTATAGCCCAAAATTAAACTATTTCACAGTACTGGCTATAAAAGAAAACAGAACTCTCTGAGAAGTTCAGTGTGAAATGACAGGCTTAATGATTGAGCTTATTGTGTGGATTTAAAGGTTGAGATTCACTTAAGTGAGCCTCTGTTACAGGGGTTGGGCAGAGTTTGTGTATGACCACAAAGGGATGTATGAGACTTCTGGTCTATAATGTGAAACCCAGCACTGTATATTCCTTTATTTTAAAATAATTGTTAATATGCATAGTTACTATTTTATTTTCTCAGAAAGTTTAGCAGTATTTTATTGCAAAAAATGAATGTTTGGTACTATGAGAAGAACAAACCAAGAATGCAGTTTTTTCCTTTGCTCCCCAGGCTTTTCTTTTCTTATAAATCAGTTGCTAGCCAAAGTACCAGAAATGGCATCATTTGCAAGCACATTCCATGCCCAGGGACCCAGCTTGACACACTGTTCAAGCTGGGCTGGGCATTACATCCTGCAGTTTGCTCTGGGTTGTCCTTTTAGCCCTTTATGATTTTTCAGTAGTTTTACCTTTTCCAGTGAGCTACTGCTGGTGTGATGTACTCTCTGCAACAAATGAAGGTATCAGAGTCAGGGCTGTGATGCCTCTTAGGACAAATTCTCCCCAGTGGGGCCAGCCACACAGTTGGCATGGGAAACTGAGTCTGGTGGGACAGGGAGAGGTGCTTTCAAGCTGCTTTCAGGCCACCTGTGGGGGGGGGGAAACGGATTGTGGGATTCAATAAATGAAGTCTGATTTTTACTTCATAAAATGTTCCTTGAACATGATTTGTATTTTATTAATGAGATTTAAAAATTGAGTTGAACAACTAAGCTGTCAGAGACCACACAAGGGCTAAAAGGGTACTAAAAATAAAACAATAAGAAGGAGAAAATGGCCAGTTGTGTGTCTTGAATATTTAATTTTTTAAATTATTATTATTTTAAATTAAGCTAGGGTGTAGCATGATTTTTTTCCTTTTCTGTTCCTCTCTCTGCCCTTTGCTAAATGGCATGGTTCAGTAAGATGCATAGACTGGTGTTACTGCAGGCATTGCAGAGCCCTCAACTGCAATATCTGTTCCTCATATTCCTTTGGGGTTTATTTGCAAAAGGGCAGTATAGCCAAATGTGATATTTAGGCTTTGGTTCCTATTAAAAGAAAACGGATGCAGTGCTTACAGCAAGGCTCGCTGGTTTCAAGGCAACCTGTGGCTACTTTAACACGTAAAATAAAGGTGCTTTCCTGGTTTTCAGATTTTATGCATGGAGATTCTAGTCAGGAGCTACAGAGAGAAAAGATAAAAGTAAATATTTTCCTGGATCATCTTGCAGTCCCTGAGAATCAACAATAAAAGCCAATGATTGCTGGCTGGTGAAGTGGCTGCCAGGTTCAAGTAAAATTATCATCTTCCAGAATCCTGCTTTGTCTACTGGATCAGCCTTCCTTATTCCTAGGAGTAATGACAGCTATATTATATATATATAGAGAGAGAGAGCTATATAACTATATATATGTGTAGCTGTATATAACAGGTGTATATATATATATATGGAGCTATATAATATATATAGCTATAGATATTATAATTCTGTTCTTGCTAGTGCTCAAATTAATTTGGGCCACTTCAAGCTGTGTGTGTATGCACTGCCCTGGGACTGGGCTGGGCCCAGTCTTCCTTCTCTTTAAGCTGCAATCTTTCAAAATTCCTATTTGACTCAGCTGCTGTGGAAAAACCATACCTTTTCCTGTATGGTTTCCTCAATTCAACCCATTCATGGGTCAGGTTCATGTTCTTGATTCCTATTTCTCATATTCCCACCAAGAAGGAGGACATCCAGATCATTCTTTCAGGGGAATGTGTGCTGTGGTATTTTCTGAAAAACTAAAATGCAGTAAAATAATGGTGATTGAAACTATTATGGGAGAATAAGATGCTGGTTTTATCTTTTCAATATTTTATTGCTGGTATCAGTATTACTAATAAAAATGGTCAGTTTTAAAATGGGTAAAGAGGATTATGGAAGAGGACCAACATATTCAGCATTCTGTTTCCAAAACACTTCCACTGGGTTAAACCTTTCTTTTAAGAAAATGAGAGCATAGGAAAGCAGATTTCACCACACTTTTGTTTGGGAAGTTATTCTGAGAGGGACAGTCACCAGAGGTTTAGCTGCAGCTGGGTATTTCTAAGCAGCTGTTTCACACTAAAGGGCCATAGTGATTTCTCATCCAGAGTGTTTGCTTTGTGCATCCTTTGTGGCATTTTCTATTATTCTGAGCATCTTAAGTGCTCACGTTCAGGATCCTGATCAGTTAGCATCCTTTACTGGAAGGGCAGAAGCTGTTACCATTCATGAAAGATTTTTCAGGATTTTTCCTTTAGGTTTTTCAAGTTCAAAACTAACTTTATTCTTTTGAAACAGACTCTTCTCTCCATCTTCCTTCTAGCCCCTTTAAATACTGCATTCTGAGCAGGAGCTTCTAGACTTGTGGGGTGGTTGGCACTACCCCAGCCCACATGGGGAGGTTTGCCAGCTGAATCATGCAGGGCTTACGAGATAACAATGTTCTGAGCTGGATCCTAGTCAGCTTTCATCCTTCCACCTGTACAAATTTCATGTATTACCCCAGGATTTTATTTAATTACGTGGATTCTTCAGTGTAAATACTAATGCCTACATAACTTTTCCTTGTATCTTTTTTAACATACTCTAATAAGATTCTAGGACATTTTTAATAGGAGAAAATTTTCTGCCAAAACACATTTCTGCTTCCTTTTTTTTTTTGTGACTTTGATCATAGGCCTTTTTTTCTTTTCCTCCCCCTATGAACTGGTATCTGGTTTCATTTCAATATTTTTAGTTTCTTATCATGCAGCAAGATAGTATGAAAAATGCTGCTGTGATCCTGAGATAGCAGTACCATAAGGATTTTACTTTCAACAAGGAGCAATACAATTTGTAGAAAATATGAGAGAGGACTCAAGGTCTTCCGCTCATATTGGTTAATAGATGGATTCTGGTCCCAGGGGCCAATCTTATTATTCTTGTTCACTCGTGGGGGTGTGAGCAGCTTGCTGACTCAGCACACACAGGTGCTGGGCTTGCTGCTCTGCCTTCTGCACAGCTGGTAAGATTTTGAAGCTTGGCTCACTGCAAACAAGGATCTGACTTTTCTTTTTAATACAAATTCAGACAAATGCTCCAGACAGCTTTTCTGGAAAGACTCCCCAAAACCTATGCACTGGGGCTGAACTTTTGAGTGGACAAAATTTGCCATATCTTTCTTAATACTTTTCTTTATAACTGTATTATTTGGATCTGGAAAATGGAAAAATTATCTGAATCTGGGCCTTTAGCCAGGGCTGAGCCTAAAAGATGAATTATTCACAAAACAAAGCGAGGTGATTGGTTCCACTAAATGTGGTAGATATCTTTTTTAGTTCTGCACTCTCATACTGAAGATAAGAACACTGTCAGAGTGATGAGTGCCTGTCCTGAGTGCTCTGATGGGTCTGAATGGCCCAGAACAGCCTCCCTGGGCTGTAACCACCCTCTGCTCCTGCCCAGGAGTCCCAGTGATGCCCAGCCAGGGCAGAGCCTGGCTCCCTGGTTGGTGTGGGGACAGCAGAGCACCCAGCTCTGCCCACAGTGAGCAGAGTGCCATGGCAGCAGCCAGCCAGGGAGGGCATGGCTGGGGTCACCCTCCTCGCTGAGCTGAGCTTGGCTTAGAGAAACATCCTCACAGGAAATGTTTAGTGAGTGTGGAAGCTTTCTCCCTTCCGCCAATCTCTGTAAGCAGATAAGACATCACACAAGGGAACCAGAGCCCCCTGGAAGTCTCTGCTGTGCTGAGCAGCGTCACAGGACAAGCCAAGAGGGAAAAGGCTCTGCCTTCTCCTCAATTTGACCCTTTTGCCACACAGCACAGCACTTCCCCTAGGATGTCCTGGCTCTTCAGGACACCCACAGCCACATTTTGTGTGGGTTTCTGCTGAGGGAAGGCTGGTGGGGGCTGTTGGATGGTGGCTATGGAAGGGCTGTGGGGCTGCCTGCCAGGAGCTCTCAGGGTTCCCTTATCCTGCAGGATGGGGAGATTTCCCTTTCCTAGGAGACAATCTGCCTGTTGTGGGGCACGGGACAGGGAGATGGTCAGGCCTGGTTCCTTCTGCAGCACTCGCATGGGCTGATTCAGCCTTTAAAGTAAATTCAGACATTTGGGATAACTGCTGTTTTGAAGGAAGTTTCACCTTTCTGACAGGCCCTGCCTGCCCCCTCCCATTTTGCTCTTCCTCTAATGCCAGTAAAGCACTAACAGAGAATCTTCCTCTCAGGCAGTCTTTATTTTTCCCCTCATGTTGCTATTGTGTTGGCAATTCAAGCTGCAAATGCTGTGTTTGACCTTCAGTAAGGGAGGCTGGTGATTTGAATTCATTTCAAGCAGTTTTCTGACAGCAAACCTTAGCCAAAACCCTTAAGGTTTCCCCTACAAAAGCCTCATGACAGCTTTGCTTGAGGCTTACAGTGGTCAATGCAAGTGGAGGTAGTTTGTAAACCGTAAGTGGCCTTATTAACTTTCTTGCAGTACTGAAATGAAGCCCAAGTCTGTGCTAGGTGCAGTCCCAGGAGCTGAGGCAGGAGCCCCCTTACCCTTCTCATCATAGCGAACCAGGCTGTGGGGATGTGTGGTGCTGCTGAGACTCTCCTGGCAGAACTAAGTGATGGGAATATTGGGAAAATATGTTAGTTAATCAGGGTTTCAACCTTTGGCTTATCCATTTATCATGGTCAGAGCCAGCCTAGTGTCAGTTTTTCTGGTAAAACCAGGTGGTTGCACTCTGGATACACTGCTGGGCTTGGTGCCAGTGATAACGCAAAGGGCAGCCCTGTGCCGTGTCCTGCCTTTGGCTGATGGGCTGCCCCTCTACTCTGTTCATTCCAGCTCTGCAGCCACAGCATTTGCACAGATTCCTTGGAAAGTCCTGTGGAAAGGGAGCAGTGCCCAGACTCATTCCTGGGTCAGTGTGGCACTTAGCAGTCAGCTCTAGCATCTTAGAAGACCATTGGGTGAGATGCTTATTTTCCTACTTCATGATACTCTCACCTGCCTTCCCTTTATTTTTCTTTCAGCTCAAATGCCTGTAAATACTCAGTATGACTGCTAAAATTCTGTCTTACTAACAACAAATTAACAGGGGTGCCTCTTGTCATATTTATTATTCCCCAGAACCAAATAGACAACAACTACAAAGTATCATTTTGTCCTCAAAAAAAATGCACTCCTTATAAAAGCCAGAATTTCATTCTTTGCTGCTCAGGTAGGCAGCCACAGACATGAATCCTGGTTCTGAGATAAATTCCAGATAAGCTGGAACACGTGGCTGGAGTGCCCTCCTGGCTCTGGTGCTCTGCTGGTGCAGTCCCAGAGTCACTCTCAGTAGTGCATGCTGTCCCAGCAGGATGGCAGGAGTTTGTCAGTGGGAGTTTTTGTTAGTTTTTTTTTAGTGTCATATCTTTTTCTTGCCAATCATAAAGCTGTTTCAGACTCTTACAACTCTAGTTGCTAAAATCCCTTTCTAACAATTGGCGTAATCTCCATATACTTACCACATTCCAAGTGCCTTCACATGTCAGTTTTTCCCTTTTCAGTACTTTCAGTTTTCTTGTCCTAGTTTAGGGACTAACCTCCAAACCATTAATTTTTCTCCCTTCAGAACTTGTTCCATTGTTGGATTCAGTAGCTTGCTGTTGCCCAACTTGCTATTATTTTTTGCTTTTTAAAGTCAACATTTGCTATTCTCTAGCTATACAGCTGCAATTCCAGCATCAAAAGCTTATTTAAAATGCCCTGAAGCCAAATAAGTGACTTTGGAAGGAGCAGGCTGATCCAGCAGTTTGCAACTAATATGAGGTCAGCATAAGATCCCTTTTGTCTACTGAAGTTTCTATATCCTCAGTCTTTTTGGGTTCACTGCAAATTGGAGCTATCTTCTAACAGGGTTTCATTTATTTTATTTTACACTGTTTGTAATGCAAGATTCAGGTTGGACATCTCTCTACAACAGAATATTATCATCTGAGAATATACTGCTGTAGTATTTCCAATTTTGAGTTGGAAACTAATTTCCTAGTTTACCTGGTGTGGGAAATTAATGGTGGGGGTTCTTGGGAAGCAGCAAAAGGATTGGCATCAGGTAGTTTCATTATATAAAGTAATTGGAAAGTTTTTGCAGGCAGATGTTATTGGCTCAGGACTAAGAAACAGATAAAATATTTTACTTTGGAAGACTTTTTGAACAAAAAATTTTGTCTGGAATATTCTTGAGGGGTTGAATTGTCATCTGCAGCAGGCAAAGTCATCTACATTTTTTATGGCCTCAAAGGCTGGAAGGAAGTCAAAGAAAATCAGGGATGAAAATATCGGTTATGGTCAGTAAGAAATATTTTTGTCATCTTTTGAAATTTAGGCAGGGTTTAATAGAACATTTTAATCTGTTTGTTTGCCAAGCTCGAACTGCTCAATGCAGAATTTCTCAGTATGACTGACCAAAAGTAAAGGTCTTTATAATATAATGGCATATTGAGAGTTCCTGTCATAATTTTAATTCAGCTTCTGGGTTTAAACCAAACCCATAAGCATTCCAAATGCTTTTCTAAACCAGGCCTAAGAACACATTATAATATGATTATTTTTAATAAGTCAAGTTGTTCTCTCTCCTGGAGCACTTGCAACAGCCAGGCTCTGAGCTGTCCGGTAAGTTGGAGCCTGAGTTGTCTCAGCTGTTCTGGCAAGCTCTACTTGCACGTAGAGATGTTGAACAAATATCAGTTTTCCAAAGAACCATCAGCACACCCAGATGTGTTATGTTGCTTTTAAATAGGTAGATAAGATCTAATATGCTCTGTACATGCCTAATATAAATTTATATATGTGGAGAACTGCTTTCATGGAAAGACTGCTGTGGAAAAAAATGGAAAGTAATGTTGTTGATATGGGCACCATACCTTTCATAGAATCTTTTTACTTTCTCTTCCTTGCAGTAATTCAGAAACAGGTGTATAAATCTCTAGAGAAGAGGGGCAGTGTGGCTGACTTGTCTCAGATTGTGTGTGCACATGCACAATGTACTCATGATTATAATTTCCTAAGCATTTCACTTTTTACAGGAAGTTTTCTATTTAAACTCCTTGCTCCTGTCCACTCTGGTTCAGATCTGTGTGAGCTGGCTGACTGGAGCCCATGGAAACCTCATAGAAATGTGAAACTAAGAGTATCAGATGCAAGTCTTTGTTCAATTGACGTGAAACAATCCCTCACCTGTATGTTACAGATGGACAGGACAAGGGGTAATGGCTGCAGCCTGGCAGGGGCAGGGTTAGGTACTGGGATATTGAGAAGAAATTGTTCCTGGGAGGGTGGGCAGGCTCTGGTACAGAGTGCCCAGAGCAGCTGTGGCTGCCCCTGGATCCCTGGAAGCGTCCAAGGCCAGGCTGGATGGGGCTTGGAGCAAACTGGGATGGTGGAAGGTGTCCCTGCCCAGGGCGGGAGGTGGAACAAAATTATCTTCAGGATGCTTTCCTACCCAAATTGTTCTGTGATTCTGTGCAAATCTGACAAGGGTTTTGAAACTTTATCTTGTGTGGCCTGACAGGGTGTCTTATGATATCTCATTGCCCAAGTTATAGTGTTAAGGTGGGCTACTCTTATGTTTTCTTTTTTTCTTTCCTTTTTCTTTTTTTTTTTTTTTCCAATAGTTCATGTGCTGTCATGCAACTGCAGCAAAAAGTGTTGTTTAAAACTGTTAAATTATGGAGCCCAAGTTGGATTAAATCTGAACTTTCTAAGGGAAGGTGCACTTAAGGAATCATTTTGTCCTCATTGGAATATCACCCCATGGGTTCAAACACCGATTTTGTGCTTCCTTTCATCTTGCTTATATGTCCGAAGAGAAATTTGATCTGTGCACTCCATGTCATTGTGGCAAAGTAATGCTGCTACCACCTCTAATAACAAATTGGAGACTGCAAATATACTTAATTAACATGATAAAATATTTACTGTTCAAAATTTTAAAGAAACTTACACTCCTTTAATGCTCTCAAAGAACTATTTTTGTTGTTGCAACTAAGTGGATAAATTGCTTAAGGCATCACATGCTTAGATACTCAAGGCTAATGGAATAACTTCAGTTTTGTAGTGTTTCTCTAGCTGGTAGAATTAATTTAGAAAAAGCTTTTAAGAGGCACCCTTTGTGTATTGTGGTTCCCTCAGCTTTGGGGGTTTTTGGGTTTGCTTTTTGGGACCGATGTGTTGTGGGGTTTCTGTGAAAAACTGAAATGTTTTTAGAGTCCTTACAAAGTTCTTATAAGCACAGTGGAATTTACTCCAAAGTTGCATTAGTTTCTGAGAAGGAAATCATTTACCACTATACTAGATTGTAGAAGCTTTCAGTGCAGAAAGGAAATGCTTACTAGTGCTCTCTGTAGAAAAAAGAAACTAAGTTAATTTAATTAGGACTTGAGGATTTTGAGCTGATGCATGTGTGTGACAAAATCATGACCTGTATATGTGAATTTTTATTTCTTTATTTTGGGTGACTGAGTCTGGAACCAACTGAGTTTGTGACATAATTAGTACAATAGTGCAAATCAGCCATTTTTGAAAAGAGTAATTTACTCCATATGCAGCTTCTCAGCAAGAGCCCTCATTAATCAAAGAAGGCCATGTACATCAAAGTGTTCCTTGCTTGCTACAACAACATCCATCATACAGCTAGTAAATGTGCTGTGGCAGGGTTTGATAAATATAATGCCTTTGATGTGCTGATAATTCTGTGTATTGGCATGCTGCTGCCTGGAACTCCCTGGGTATGCACAAAACTCTCAACCAGCCCGGCTCTCTGCTCTAAAATTGAACCTGGGCTCACCCAAGCTCTCTCAAAAGCCAGCTGCATGCGAAGGAGGACTTGAGTGTATTTTCTCTGTTGATAATGATTCAATGGGGCCAATTTTTATAATCTCTTTATTTTTAATCTAGGTTTCCAGATGCTACAAAATTCCTTTGTGAATATATTTCTGTAGAGATGCAGCTTTATCTGACAAGAGCTTCTGTTTGTTGAGGCACTTGTATTTAACGTGGTTTATCCTTTCTTTTGTATGAATGTACAGTAGAGTTTAGTGTAGAACTTGTAACAGATCTACGATATGAGAAGTTAAAGCACAAGGTGGTAGAGGTTGGAGGGGGCATGGTCTTATGGTAAAATATCAGAAATTATCTTTGTTAGATGAAAAGGGAGTTTGTTTAGGAGCTCAGTCCTTCAGGCACGCAGAACATGATCCATGTTTGTATTAATTCACTGCCCTCTTTGCAGTTTCTCTACTGCCAGAGTGAGTGACTCAAAACTCATCTTCAGCAAATAACAAAAACTATTATATATGAAGGTTTCTAACATGTCAGAGTGGGGAGCTCCCATTTTTGCTGTGTTTAATGCAAATAGTGGTGTTTCAGCTCTGAATCCATAAAGAACAGCAGCTGTGCACTGAAAAGCAGAACTGGTGCATTTCAGTTCCGCTGTTTACTGAATTGTACTTAAATTGATTTATTGAATTATAGTTTAATGAAAGGACAAATTACAAACTGGGAATTTTTTACCCTAACTGTGTTATAGATACAATATGCCAAGTCTTTGTTTCTTTTGCTTCCTCCAATCTGCTGAAGCTTGCTTTCAACTGCTGCTCACATTTTTTTTTCCAAGAGTGGGGCTTGAAAGCAAGGCAGGAAAGAGACTTGGAGAGAAGTCTTTGCCCCCTGGGTGTAGCAGAGCCCCTCAGCAGCTGCCACTTCAGCCTGTGGTTCAGAAGAACATCTGCCACCCTTCCCTTCACCACCATATGTGACAAGGGGGGGATTTCAGGACCGGTGTAAATGCAGATCCCAGAGCCCTCTGCTGTCACTTTCTGGCTGCCTGGGCTGGGCAAAGCAGGGGCAGGTGTAACCTGCCAGAGCCACACCTGGTTTCATTTGCTTGTGAAGTGTCTGAAAAGAAAGGGAGGTGGGGGGAAAGTGGAAGAGTGTTTCAGTACATGACCTCCACTGGCTGCTCTTCTGAGACCTTTGACTCAAATTTTTCCTGGCACCGCTGGCTACTTGGGACAGAGTCTGTGAGCCTCAGGGCTCTGGTGGGGAGGAGCAGAAATGGACCAACTGGTCTTTGTGTTATCAGTGCCCAGGGGTTCCTGCAGTGAGACAGCTGGAGAGAACTCTCTCACTCTATGGTCATGTCATAGTGAGGCGAGAGAAATCCCAACCAAAGCCTCGTGCTCTCCCTGTTCTTGTGTTTGGTTCAGCAGGTACAGCCCTGCTGTGGAACAGTGAGGCCAGGGAGCACCCAGGAGCTTCCCAGTGCATCTCAATTTCTGTGCCAGCTGTGCCGAGAAACTGTGGGCTCTGCCATTCTTGACATCTGGGGAGTGTTTAATCATCCTCTAAGCATGTCATTTGTTATCTGGGAGAGCTTGCAGTAGGGAAATATGGAAGGACCTGGAGAAAGAGTGCATGTGGTACATAAGTATCCAGAAAATATTGAGTAGTCTGCTTCTTCTGTTACTGAGTTGTTTTGGTTTGCCTTTTTTTTTAAAGTTAAGTAACAATTGAGATATATTTGTTTGTGTAGCCTATAACACGACACTACTTCCTAAGATAGTAAAACTTAAAGTGAACAGGTATTCTGGAGGAGAATTCTCTTACTGAAGTTAAACTCCAGGTGTGCCAAGAAATAGATTTTGAGGCAAGGAGAGGCACTGATGGAGAGGGACAATCTGAGTGAGTTTGTAGGCTGTGAGTTGCTGGCTGTGTGCTTACTGCTTGCTATGGTTGGAATGTCACTTGCAAAGCACCACTGCTGATGCTGTGAGTCCTGCATTTTGTAAAGTTGAATATGCATTTTTGATGTGCGAATTAAGAAAAACTGAGCAATATGTTGTCTGCATTATTGTTTCTCTGTAAGCTATCTCTGCAATTAAAGAGACAATTAAAGTAATTAAAATAGAAGAGAAGTTCTCTGGATTTTTCTTGTCTTTCTCTTTCTTGGTGTGGGATGATCTTGGATACTGTGATACTGAACTTCTACTGGCAGCTGAGTGAACTCTGAGATAGTTGGCTTCTCCTGGACCATGTCTATATAGATAATTGGCTAAAAACATATCTCCTCTACCACTGCACTATGTCAAAAAAATTATTCACTGTAGTTACATCCCATGGGCAAAGGGTTACCAGTGCTGAATGCTGCAGTAATAAGTAGTTTGAGTAGAAATTAGGAATGAAGTTGTACCTAAAGTACAAGTGTATCTGAGTAAAACCCAGGTCTTCCAGACATGTAAATCAGCTGAATAGTCTCTGCTTCAGGTGAACAGGATCAAAGGAACATGAAGCTTTAGCAGCCCCTACTCATGTAACCACAAATGAAATTAAATGTGCTTTTATCAGCTCTGTTTTGACAACTGAGATGCTGAGGCTTGTTTATGATGACAGAGTAGCTTAAAAATCCTCCAACAAACTCCTCTCTTACCTTTTCCAATTCAATCCCCTCCTGTATGCTTGTAAGTACCTTCCTGAGTGGCATCCTAATTTTGAATGAAACAAAAAAGGCCAGATGCTTTTTTTCCTCAGGCAGAGTATCCGAAGCTGTAGCTTGGTCTTTTGTCCTTCCAGATAAAGCTACTGAATGACTTAAAAATTGCCCTAAAGCCATTAATACATACACTAAAAGGTATTGTTTTAAAACTGTAAAATCTGGAGACAGCTGGATTATTCCATTCAAGTGGCTATCTAAATCATGGTAAAAGAAAAATGTTACCTTCCAAGTTACCTTCTCTTTTTCTAATGAATTCTAAATGTATGGAAATTTAATTTTACTCTGTCAATCATCCAATTTAAACAAAGCCCTAAGTCTTAGAATTTGAAACCCTGAGGAGCCACAAAATTGTAGCTGTCTGAATTGTTTGATACTGACAGCACCTCTGCCTTATCCCAGCTCTTTTGGTAACTTCTGATACCAATAGAACAATCTCATAAAAGGCAGGAGAACAAGTGAATTCAGTTAAGTGAAGGTGTCACATAAACTTGCACATTGTGACTAAGGTTTCCAAAAGTGACAGGTGTTTTTCTTATTCAGCATCACATTTATAGATTGATTAGCAAAGCTAGCTAGATATTCATCCTCAGAAACTGAATGTCTCTCAGAATGTGACCTACATCATGAACACAAGAGATGAGTCCTTCTAAATCAGTTGTTTACTTTTGATAATCCTTCGTTGCCTGTTTTACCTTGTGCTGTAGTATTCCTGCTAGGGACTGTACCCTTGTTTATTTAGAGAGCAGGCAAAATGCATTTCACGTGTTGGAGAAGTGGCCTTTATCCTGCCCTGAAGAGGGAATAAATAGTTTGTGGTGAGGAACCAACCAGCTCTGAGCAGCTCTGGGCTTTTCAGGGAAACTTCAATGTGACAGGGTATGGCCTTACAGTGCTAACCATGTTTCTTGCTACTGCAGTAGCACAGGATAAAAGATCCACTCAAAATTTTATTTCTTTGGATTTGAGCCTCAGATATCCTACACATATAGCAATACCAATGGAAAAATACCACTTGAATTTGCATATCAAAGTAGAGACTATGGTTGCTGTTCTTAGTAATTTCAATCTATCAGTAGTGATTCCCTGAACTGAAATAAAGGTATTTGCTTTGGTGGGGGTTTTTTTGTTTGTTTGTTTTTCAGATTACGAATATTTTATGGTCTATGCATATCAGAACAATCCCTTTTAACGTTTATCAGTGTATTGAGTCAGGCTGTTCAGTGCCATATTCTGGAGATGCCAGATAATTCCAAACTTCTGATGTAGGAAAAACATTGATTATTAGTATTATTTACCTGCTTTATGGGCCGAATCAGAAGGATGATACTCCCAATGAATTTTTTTTTTTTTTCTCTTTCTTGGTATGGCATTCCCAATCCACAACCTCCCAGATACACGTATTGCCCAAGAGGGTCTGTGAGGAGAATACAACAAACTTTACCTTGTGAAGCAGGAAGTATTCCCAGCTGCAACGCACTGGGTATTATGAACTTCAAGTGAAAAATGATTCATCAGAATGATCAGCTTTCCAGTGATTTTTGTTTGGGCCTCAGCGCGTCTTCCTTCCTAGCTCTGTTCCTGCTGACCTCCCACTTGCTCATGTAAACAAAATCTAAATCCATGAGGTGTGAAAATCTAGGATTGTGTTTAATTAGTCCTTTAGTATCTCTGAAACTGAGAAAAGGCAAATCTGGGTGGAGGTGAGTGTCCTATAAGTTCTGTTTTAGTCCAGGTAAGATGCAACTGAACAGGGAGGGTTCAGTACTGTTTGCATCTTGCTTGCATCTCTCACAATGTATATTTTAGAAGTAGGATGATGTTTTAAAACATAGAGGAAAAATAAATGGTAGAAATGTGCTGGCAGATAATAACCTCAGAAAATATTAAAATACAACAGTATTTGTCCAACTGTAACTGTCGACTTATTTTGCCAAATTACTTTACACTGGCATGAATTTACAGAGCAGGAGACTAAAGTTTATGGCTCATTAACAATAACTGTTGTACACCTACACCGTAATTCCTCAAAATGTATTTTCTCCTTTAGTACTGCATATACTGACAGTAATTACAGAAACTAATTGAATGAGATAGTCATAACTCTGAAAGTCATATTACTCATTTCAAAATGGTTTATTTCCTGAAATAAACAATTTTTACAGAGTGAACAGATATAACATCCCTTTAAGTTTATTAAACTCATTAAATATCCTTAAATATGTTGAAAAGTGTATGCTGTGCATTTAATAGAGGGTATAGATACATGCAAGTATGGCATCCATAAAAATTATAATCCTTAAAATGAAATTTCAGTGAAGCAGTTTGTCTCAAAAGTTTGTCTTTCCACAGCTAGTCAAAAATAGGATAAGTTTTCAGAATTTAATAGCAAAAGTTTGTTGCAAAATTAAATCCCTGGTTTCCTTCTTGTGGTATCCTCACTCAATGGAAGTTTCAATGATTGCATGGTTAACACAAATCAATCCTGCCTCGTTAATGCAGTGCTGACCTTTCTCAGTGGTTGTCCCTTCAGGTGTGCCCGTTGCGGGTTGGAGGAGAAGCTCCAAGGCCTGAAAACTTGGGGCCATGTGGATACATGGGTGAACACTGGGGTCACACCCTCCCCCTGGTCTCACGGTAGCCCATTGAGATTCCCACACTGTGGGGAACGTTTTGGGATTGGAGGGTGGAGGGGTCAACTGGGCTTGGGGCAGAGCTGGGCCCTTCTTCTGATCATGCTGTAAATTTGGGAGAAACAGTTCTGAGTGTTTAATTTAATTTTGTTGTAACACTGTGGAAGCCATTTTGCCAAAACACTCGATCCTTCTCAGGCCTTGCGAGGGAGATGGCTGGAGAGGAAGTGGCAGGGCAGAGATAAAGATGCAGAACGTGATGGCAGGGTGAGGAGGGAAGTGAAGGAACTCCTGCACAGGTGAAATCCGTGGGGCCCTGGGGTTCCTGGCCGAAGATGAGCCTAAGACAGAGCATTGCTCAACAAGTGCGTGCCTGCGGTTGGGTGGGTCCACCTTCACCCCAGAATATATTCAAAACTTGGTGCTTAAGTGGTTTTTTTACTGAAGAAATTTGGGTGTACATCAGGTAATCATCCTTTGTTTTGGGTTTTTTTCTGGTTTGTTTTTCTGGTTTGCTTTGGATTTTGTATTGTCTTGATTTTTTTTTTTTTTTATTGCGAGTGTAGCTTATTTTTTGTTGTTTTAATGGACAGTGATGGGTTATTTGTAGTACTCAGTAATGATTTCAAAACCTCAGATTTCTAGGAGGTGTTTGCTATTTGAAGATGCTATATATGAATTAAAATTCTTGTTAGTTGATAAGGTGTGGTTTAATGACAATGGACTATTGTAGAATAATGTAGTGTATACATTATACATCAGCAGAATGTAAGTATATAAGCAATGTAAAAATAACATTTACATATAGTGCAGTCCTGCACTTCTCATTGCTGCTGTAGTGTGCTCAGTGGCTTTTTAAAAATCTCTATTGTTTTCCAAGGTTTCAGTCTGGTTGCTCTATACTTACCCCAAGAGCACTGTCTTCAGTAAACAGGAGTCCAAGTTTATCTGCTTTGCTCCATTTTGTAGGTTGTTTATTTATTAAAGGAATAATGTGAATTTCCTCCCAGTGGAGAGTCTTTTAACACAAACTCTTTTATTCGTGGAATTTCTTTCCCTGACATTGATGCTGACAATCTTCATCAACATTCATCCAGTGTGTCATATAAAACAAGGTGATAAATGTGCCCTTGCACCCCAGGGTGTTACATGTGCAACCATTTTTCTCCACTTTCCTTTCTTTCAGCAGTCATTGTTTCGCTGGACTGCAGAAACCTAATTGTAGTATCTTCTGCTCTCCTAAACAAGCTCATTTTTCTCCAACCTAACCCATCAGAGATGCTGTCAATCACTGAGAAAGCTGTCACACAGAGATCAGGGTGGCAAAGGGCTCCAGTGTTTAGATTCTTCACAGGAAATGCTTTTCACCATTTTGTGCTAAAACCTGGATTTTTCTTTTTGCAGTCTTATCAGATGAATCTTAAATTATCTCCTCTGTCTCTTTGGCAACAAGTTGGGAAAAACACAGATAAATGCTAAGTATAAGTCTGTATAATGCAAGAATAAAATCCAAGATTAAGATGGTATTTCCTCCTAATAATTTTGAATATGGATGATTTCCCTGTCGTACCACAAGTGACTATAATGGAATCGAATAACCATTGGAAATTGCATTACTCTGCACTCTCCCTGTGTCTAAGGGAGACAGAAACCTGAAAGCAAGTGGATGGGTCAAAAAAGGGTGACTTTGACTCAAGCTCATTGGCTACCAGTATTCATTATAAACAAAATCTGTCAAAACTTTTCACTAATAAGGGTGTAGATCTTATTACAGCCTCAGGACAGTAATAACTTATTCTCTGACATATTATGTGAATTTTATGTTCCTACTCTATAAAAAGTGCACAGTTTCCATAGCAATTTTGATACTTCTATGATACATGATGTGACAGCATGTACCATTTTTCCTTCTTCCATGATAAATTGTCCCCACCACTCACCCACTAGATTGCTGCTAGAAATCAGAATATCATTTTGATGTCACTAAAAACTAATATTAATAATTAGGCTTAGATGTTTGCTCCGGCAAGAATAACTTCTTTATCATTATTTCACTGCTTCATTACGTAGGTTAACAATTTTGAAACCATAAATCAAGGATGATAAGTTGAAGTCTATTAATTGGTTTAGAAAATATCAGGGATAGCCCCAAACTTACAGGAAGATGAGGTGCTATTTTTTTGATTGAGTTTTAAGCAGAATACTTAAAATATTTTTTCATTGCTTTTCTTGCCCTGAAGTTCACAAAAACTTGTTTAGTTTTTTTTTAGAGCACAAAGCTCACATGGGCTCATTGAGATCTTGGGAAGGTTAATTTAGTTTCCCCTGTCTCAATTTACCCATTTGAAAACTTTCTGCTTGCAATTATTCTCCTTGGAAGGGACTCTGTTACTAAAGCTTTTTAGCTGTGAGAAATGAACATTTTTTAGTTTTTTTAAAGTTTGGGGTTGCCTTGTGTGGTGACTTTAGCTCCAGCACTTTTGTAACAGTATCATTTCCAGCAGAATGGAAAGTCAATTACCAGAGGAGTTCAGGGGATGGCTTAACCCAAAGGGCATCTGAATTCCAAAATAATGTGTAGGACTGCAGGAAAGCACCAAAGGTGATCAGGAATCGTGTATCTGCCAGGTGCAGGGCTCAATTTCTTCTTCTGTAGAGCAGATTTTAAAGTGTTCAGTGCTATTCATGTTGGTACCCGATGGCATTCTGGAGAGATCAATGTTTGCTTGTAGTAGAACAACTTTCAAGGGGTGAAATTTGGTTTTGCTTAAAAATCTCATTGTTTGATGTTATTAAGTTATAGGGTATAGAAGGTACACTGATTTACAGGTGTAACATACTGTTGTGTCAGAGTTCTACTGGTTTCTGTTAAATATATTTTCAGTGAATGTTCTGCATAAATATGTGGATTATTTTGCAGGGCACTTTAGATTTATGTTCATGTGCCAAAAAGTGTTTCATGGTGCATGCCAGTAATACCAGTTTACATTGGATTTTGCATTAAAAAGAAAACAGTTGATTATCTCTCATTTACTGATTCAGCTGTTAATTCTATTGCTTTTATGAAAAAGTCACAAAATACAATCCAGTCTTATTCTGATAGGCTTACACAAGCTCCAATTTGAGAAGAGGAACAGGTGGAACTTGTCACCATTATTATTGCTTTTATTATAGTTGCAAATACTGTCTTTATTATTTTTCAGTAGAATAAATGCTCCTAGCAAAACCAATTTAACATGACCTTGTTATTGCACAGTCCTAACTAGCTGAACGTATTTTGGGGTTTCAACTACTGATATTTCAGTTTCCTGGCAGCCCAGAGAAAGCTGTTGAAAAGCTTGGCAATTCTCCATTAAACAGAAAAAGAAGGCAAAATTGAGCTTTGGAAAGGCAGTTTACGTGTAATTTTTGAAAATGTCCCTCAGTTCTTGTTCAGTTATATGTATCTTTTATGGAGCTAGTGGGGTGGCATTATAATATGGATTAACTGTCTGATTCTGCTGCCAGCGTGGGTTTCCAGCTCTTGAAGGCTTTTTCATAGGGACAGGGCAAGGCTAGAGGAGAGGCCAGGCCCGGAACAGTGACAGAGGAAGGCAGCTCCTGCCCTGGCTCCCATTTATCAACCTGGCACAGGAGATCCAGCCCTTGGGCTGGTCTGAGGTGCTGCTGACCCTGCAGAGAATGTCTTGGAGATCACTGGGAGCAGCTGGAGAGCACAGGAATTTCAGGGGGGAGGGCAGGCATGCAAAACAGGTTGTCTGGCTTATTCCCTGGCACGACTTGAAGCTCCTGTGACCTGATAACCAGCTCACAGCTCACTATTTCAATTGATTCATTTGACTTGGTTCTGGCTGGCATCATAACAATACAAATCCTGGGAAAAGACCTAGCTGTTGTTTGCTGTTCCTTCATTTACGGATTTTGGTTTTGCTGGGATGCTGACCAATTTTATTTTCACTAAAATTTAATCTGCCATCTCTTGCTAGCAAAAGCTGCCTTAAGCTTCACCTTGCCTTGCTTACGTTGTGCTCTCTCCCAGCACATGTGCTGCCCTGGTGACAAGTTTCTTCCTCTACACCTTTTGCAAATGCAACTCAAAAGAACAAGAAACTGTCTGAAAACAGCTCCTAATGTCTGAGGAAAAACCCACCAAGCAGACGAGGCAGGGGAATTTGGCAGAGCCATTTCAATGCCAAATGTGAATTCCCGAGCACTGGCAACACGTCTGATTGGTGTTGGTTTTTACCATTTTTCTTTTTCTGATTTTTGCTGAATCCTTTGGCTTTCTGCTCTGTCTGCAGTGCTTGCATCTGCCCCGGCACTGTAATAACTGTCAGTGCACAGAGCTGTATAAACCATGTGGTTATTTAGCAGACTTATTAGAGATCTCATTTATTATTAAATGGAGGCTTATTGGCACATCCATCAGGGTATTTCCTGTATATAAAATTCCAGTTTGCCATGATTCTTCAAGTTCAGTCAGGTATTTGGCTTAAGCAGGAAGTTGCTGAAAAGTTTTGAAGGAAAAGTAGTTGGAACAAAAGAAGAGTAATTTCATAGAAGTCAAACTGTTTACTGCATTCATTAGATTCAGATTTGTTTTAATACTGTAATTTCTGTCTTCAAAGGATTTGAAACCCAAGAATTCATTTTGTTTATAGAACTTTAATGGATTAGATACATCCACTTAATTATCCTGGTAGTCTTCAGTTCTTTTTGCAATGAATTTTATCTGCAACTATTATGAAATGACAAATCAGAAGTGACAAGTATTGATCAAATATTTTCAGCAATCAAATTTTTCAAGCCAAACTGAAATGTGAAAACTGAAGTGTTTTTCTGGATCCCATCTCTTTTCAATAAGTTTTTCTATGGAGGAAACTCTAAAGATTGCATTAGGTCTTTTTGTTTTGATTAATTGCATTTTGACTAGTGTAAAGTGAAATCAATACAAATACCTTACAAATCATTATAATATCATTGAGTGTGCTACACATAAACCAAATTATATACATGTAGATCAGGGAACTGCAGAGTAATAACAAACCCAAACAAATAACTGTAAAGTAACAGCCTGGTAGAGATCTCGCATAAACCAGCATGTTTCATTGACAAAGCAATATATTTGGTAGACAAAATAATATGTAACTCTAATGAGGTGTTTAAATTTCAGTCCATGTTTCACCTTGTAGTATTTCTGTTTTATGAATGAACAGAACCATTAAATTAAAAATGAAATGAGGTGGTAAATCATTGATTCTGTTGTATGTGAAGTTGTCGTATGCCTCTGGATTTTTCTAAAAGAAAAAGAAAAAAAAACCTTTACAAAGCTGTTCTACAAGTGTTGCCTTCTGCTTGGCTATTTTCCATTTATTTAACTAAAGCCTCAATCCTTCCTTCAATTCTGCTCTCTTGGTAATTAATGACAAAAGTTAGGCATTCTCAACATGGTTTAATTCAGTGGTCAGGCAGCTCAAACTGCTGAAGCATTGCTTGTCTCAAGGCTTTCTTAATGCTGGCACTTGCTGGAATTCTAGAAATCTCTTATAGTTTGCCACAGAACTGTCCCAAATTTTCCAAGGATTCTGGCTTCTTTAGAGCTATCAGAATTTCAATTTTACAGTATTAAGGAGATGTTGATTTGTAATTAGCCCATCAGTGTGTTGCTGCCCTTGCAAAAATCCCGTTTGATGCTGGCAGTTTGCATTACTGAGCAGCACTGGCAGTTTGGCCCCTGCTTTCAGGCTGCTCATCTCCCTGCCAGGGCTGGTTCTCAAACCATCCCACTGCAGCAGCCCAGCCTCAGGACCTCCCTGCAAACTGGGTGCTGTGTGGTATTGAGTTTCTTCAGGCCTTTAAGGACATAGTGGCATGGCCCTGGTGTCAAGCAGTGTCTGTGGCCTTGCTCATGCTGTGTCAGGAGGAGCACCAAAATAGAAAATCAACACAATTCTATTTGTAGTTGTTGTATTGAAACCTTTAGGCTGCATGATGATCAGAATTGCAGGTGAGGCACAGCACGGCAGAAGGGAATTCTTGAGGCCCAGGCTTCATAACTGTCTCTGTACTTATTTCCTCAGACACCTACTGTTAAATACTTCCGTTTCAGAGCTTGAAAGATAATGTACAGGACCCTGTTACAGCAGGTGACGCTGACAGGAAAAGGCAGTATGACATCTCTCTGGGTGACTGATAGCTTCTCTGGGCAAGTTGCCATAACTCTTTAGGAGTTCCCCTCCAACCTTCAAATCTCTGTCTTGCTGGAATCCATGTGTTCAAAACATCTCTTAAATCAAACATTCTGTCGAAGAACCAAGAAGTTAAATCAAGAATCACCTACTTCCTCCCTGAAAAGTGATCATGCTCTTCATCTTTGCAGTGGCCCCAGGTGAAAATCATTGTGAGAAAAGTGAGTCCTAACAAGATTGTTATTGCACCTGGCTTAGTTCTCTGTCTTCCAGTTTAGCTCAGAGCTGCTCACTGGCCTCCAGTAGATCACACAAATCATTCCATCCAGGTAATTGCACTTTTCCTGCCCTTAGAATAAAGACACAACAGTTCTGTACAATTCTGTACTTTCATGACATTTAAAGACTTGTTTAGGGTCAGCAGCCACAGGAGTGAGAGTATTCCTACGAATTGTGATGGCCCCAAAGTCTCAAACTGGGTACCTTTAAGTGAAACAGACAAATGCTCGTGTCTGTCTTGGGAAAACTTTTCATGGGCATCAGGTATGAAAACCAAACCCTCCTTGTACCATCAAACCCCAGTAGTGCAGGCTTCTCCAAGGAGCTTCTGTAGCTGGATCAGTCTGTGCAATAGTACAGCCTGTACAGTGGGAGAATTCACATTTGAACTAGCAACTGGTAAACTTCAAACTTCATGGGGAGGCTCAGAACTTCAAAGTTTTCCTTCTTTTTTTTTTCCTTAAATCAAGTGAACTAATAGAAGATATTACCTTTCTCTACTCTCTTTAATACTGAGGGTTGTTCCGTCACTGATACATGAAGCTGTTGGAAATAGGCTTGATGAAACACATAGTAAGGATTTCAGTGACTTGCTTTTTACATTTTGAGGGTGTGTGCTTGCTTACATTTCTGTCTTCCAAAGCTCATGATGGATTTGTGCTCCCTTTCTCTGAGCATGAAGGGCTGAGTTTTCACGTTCAATATTCTGGTTTTGATGTCCAAATTCTCAGGTCCCAAGCTGTGGAAGGGAACTGACTTTGCCTTTGAAAATCAGATTCTCTTAAACGCTTGCAGCACTCTGGGAAACTTGAGCCTGAAACAATAAATCTTTCCTGATACAGAGTGATCTGTAAGTTAGCATTGTGTACTTTGTTGTAAAAATGTATGTTGGGTACATAAGACTTGGTAGTTTAGTTTTTCTTTTCCTGATTGCATGATCTCTGAGCTTTGCTGTCTCACAAAGAACTTCAAATATGCACATGCTAAATGATATGTTCTAGTCAAATACATTGCAGAGAGAACTGCCTAATTTACTTGCACTTTGTAACTAAGCAGTCCATGGAGAGAGAATAATTTGCTTTGGAGAAAGAACAGGTAATTTTGAGTGACAAAGTCAGGGAAGAATCTTTTGCAAGAGTGTTCATGAACAGAAAATGACACGTTCTGTTGAAAAGTCTTCTTTGCTTCTGTTTAACATCAAAAAGTGATGGTTGTCCTGAGCTGGTAAACTTACCAAACTGATTTCTGACAGCTTTGTATCTTTGACAAAGACTTAGAAGTATGAAAATGGTAAAAAGCCGAGACAATAAGTTAGTTTTATCATGTTCCAAATTTAGGCTTTTTTTAGGGTTCTTAATTTTTAACATGTGCGTTCTTCTCCTAGGAGGACACTGAGGTCTGTGTGCATACAGCTGGCCTTAAATTTTGTACCACCCCAGCACAGAAATGGCCCAGGCTCTCCTGTGGAAGGAGCAGGACTGTCTCCTGCACCTCCAAGCCTGGCCAGTGCTAACATGTGGCCTGGACTTGCCAAAAATGGATGCTGAGTTACCCTTTCCTGGTCATTTTTTTCCATTGGAAGTCACTTAAAGACATTTTCCCTCCACTGATTGAAAAATGCTTTGTAAGCCTGTGAAGAACCTCTGAAGTGCATAACAATGAGGTTAGAAAAAAATACAACGAGGTTCTTACTATGATGGCTGTTGAAAATTTATGAGACCCACTTTGTACCAGCAAAACAAACACAGCTGCCTCCTGTCTGTCTGCAAGAAAAATGTCCTTGATAAAAAAAACCCAAGCAACCCCAAGGAATTTTATGTTGTTTAAGTGCAAAGGTGTGGGAACTTCTCAGCTGGAGCAGCCATTGCATTCTTCATGTTTCGCTCTTCTTTTTTTTCTCAGCATTAAAGAGTTATTTCTGGTATGGGTCAACTTTTTAAGGAGACCCATTAAAAAAACAAGCAGAGTCCATTCACTCATTTAAAGGAGAGGTAGAGGCTAAAGAGAATTGTTTTGCATTGATTAATAAAATCATGAACCACGTAGCCTGTGATTCATTTAACCTCATGCTCAGCAATAAATTAGAGGGAACGGCAGTGAGGTTGGCCTGGCACTTTGTGGTGTCATCCTCAGCTCCTATTTTATCAGTTCGTGTCTTCTCGACACTGTTTTAGTCACAAAGGCAAGGTGCTGCACTAGGAGGATGCAGTTGGAAATGCAAGATCGGTGGGGGGGGGAACAACCCAAAATCGAAAACAATGCCAGAACACAACACAATAAGA
>VXBU01003353.1:917854-937258 GCA_013400315.1 Bombycilla garrulus | reverse complement strand
GCTTCTCTTGGAATAGGAAATGTAAACCCCCTCCCTCCAAATTATTATAATTTCTAAAATTAAAGGGGCTCTCAGGCAAAGGTATGATA
The DNA here is from genome assembly GCA_013400315.1 of Bombycilla garrulus. Lineage (NCBI taxonomy): Eukaryota > Metazoa > Chordata > Aves > Passeriformes > Bombycillidae > Bombycilla > Bombycilla garrulus. The sequence goes on along the minus strand of VXBU01003353.1, from coordinate 937,169 downwards.
GGAATAAGAGTTCTTTAATATATATAAACAAAACAAAGTAAAGCAAAAACCACCCAAATACAACTTAATAGGAAATTTAGAACAAGATGCAGTATTACAAAAGAAAACCTGACAGAATACAACCTGACACCCTGTCAGTCAGGGTGTTGGTATCAGTCCAGTTTGAATGGTGGCTCCAGTAGTGCTCCTAGAGTGACAGATGGTTCTGTCGAAGCAGAGATCCTGTAGAACGGCAGAGTTTTCCTCCAATGGTCCAGTGGTGATGTTGAAGAGTCTGGTCCTTCCTCTGGGAATCCAGTGGTTGAGAAGGCTGCTCCTCTGGGAATCCAGTAGAAGGCAGCTGCCTGTTCTGTCCGAACTCGCAGATTATATTGCGGTGGGAATGTTTGGCTCCTCCCCCTGGGCAGAGCTTCTCACAATGGGCTGATGTCATTCCATGAGTCATGGGGTGGGTCCTTAATGGCCCATTAAACAGGAATGGCTCCCGGAGGGAGTTATCTATGACTCATAGGGCAAGGTGTTAATGGCCCATTAACAGGAGATGGTCCGGGGGAGGAGGCGGCAAGGAGAACACTGTCCCTCCTGGTTTTAACAGCTCATGAAGATGGAGATAGAATACAGACCCTCTGGCATATTTGTACATTGTAACCTAGGACACTTAAGTGTCCTAAAATTGGGTTCGTGAGGCATATGGGACTTTCTGGATCAATTACTCTTATTCTACCTCATATGTTAAACCCAGTTGTTTATTTTCTGAGCTTCCTTGCAGAAAAGAATTAGAGGAAAGAGTGAAAGAGAATCGGGATTTGAGCTGTGAAATGGATTGTAAATAATCTGGGTCTTCTTTGGTTTTCTTTTTCATTCTGCTTCAGTTATAATGTGACCAAATTTCTGTCTCTGCAGCTAATGAATCCAATTTCTTCAGGATCTCAGTTGTCCAAAACCTCTGTCTCTTTTTCCTCACCTTTGACGCTTCCTGAATCTAATTCATTTACACATTTAACCACGCATTTCCTTCACTGTCCTTTTTTATCTGTCTGCATTTCGTTCCCTTGCTGAATCCTTGCAGGACCCATTTTTCCCCACAAGGTCTATATCAGTGCAGTGCCACCGGTGCAAGGCATTCCGGTGATGTATTGCGCCTATACATCACCAGAGCAACAGGGTTTTGATAAACAGCTTTCTAATACATCATTAGATCATCACTGATGGCACTTTGATGATGTATTATATTAGTACATCATCAGAGCACTGTCATTCCAGTGATGTATTTATAAACAGATGGTGCTGTCATGCAAGAAAGAAGGGAAAGCAGGAGAGACCGTTTCCCTCTGTTACAGGACAAAATGCATCCCCACCTCCCATTGAATGAGGTTAAAGGCGAAGACCCTGTGAGAGCATAATTGTCTCATTAGGTATTTGGCTCAAAGTCCATGGACTTCCCTGTGCAGCACCTGGCAAGCAGACACATAACCCTTCTTGGCCAGGAGTGCACGAAACTCTTTGATACAGATTTTCGTGTTCATTGTCACTCAGTCATAAAGCCAGGGTTATTTATCATTTTGCATAGCTGCATGCTTGCAGGTGTAATTAAATTCTATTCAATATAGGCATAACTAAAATGGTATTTGTGACGTAGGGTGTTGTGCTCAAACACTTGAGCTGGGAGACTCCAGCAGCAGTGGATGCACTGCTGGGCACTCAGTGTCCACTCCAGAGGTGCTGTTCCACTGCTGTGAGGGCAAAATCTTTTGCATGCCATAAAAAGAAGGCAAGTTACTTTTATTTTAAGAGATGCAGATCTTGTTCTGTGTAGTATCAGAAATGCTAAGATAATTATTGAGTTTACAGTCAATATCAAGCATTTTGAGAGCTAGCTCTGTAGATTTTTAGATCAAGTATGTTGTTGTAATTTCCCCTTAATTATTAGGATTGCCAACACCTTCATTTGCTGAGTTTGTGCATCTGTTGCTCAGATCTAATGTCTTGCTGAACTGTATTACTGAGCTACTTTTGCTGAGGGAGCCTTTTAATTTTTCTTTCTCGGGTAAGGAAACTAAGATAAAGATCAGGTGAATTGTCCAAATCACACAGACATTTACCCTAAGGCTGGCAAACTCCAAACACCTTTAACCTTGATCCTACACACAAGTGATGCAGCGGGTAGGTCAGTCTTATTCCTTGATTCATTTACAAGGCTGTGATTTGGGATGACTGTAGTGAAATGCAACTAAAGTTTTTATGATGTTTTTGTTGGATGTCTGGTTTGGACTTTTGATTTTTTGACAGAAGATATTTTTCATATCTAAAAACCTACCATTCTTGTGAGATTAGTCATCAAAATGAAAATTAGATTAGAAAGTCACAGATTAGAAATGATTTCAAGCCTGAATTTTGTGATTTAAATACATGAGACAAAAATTAAGAAATAAGAAGATACTGTAATATTAATTCTACAGAGGGAAAACTGAACACAGAAATAGAATATTTTCTCTGAGGTTCCTGTGTCTGTAATAAAGATCAGAATTAGGGATGGGAAGATCTAAAATGCAGTTCTTCAGTATTTGGTTCTGGGGTGTCCGCTATATAAGCAGCATCCCGCTGCTTGGTACAGACAGGAAGCACAATGTGTACATATTTGTAAGAAAAAAAAAAACTAATTTAAAGTGTTCTGCCACTGTACTTAATATGAGAGTCTAACCTGGGAAGTGCTAAAGCATTGCCAAATCCATGGGGTTCCCTCAAAAATTGGGATCTTAAACTTGAAGGCTGGGATGAGCTCAGATATCCAACTGAACGTGTGCTGCAATCCTTACTGAGCTGGGAGAGGAGTTGGGACTAATTTATCAGATTGCATTTTAGCAGCCCTGGAACTGCCAGCAATGCCAAGGGCTCCTTGGGCTGGGTTAGCAAGAGTGCAGCCAGCAGGACCAGGGCAGTGGCCCTGCCCTCTGCCAGACCCTCAGGGAGCACATCTCATGTGGGGCTTTGGGGACAAGACAGGCACTGACCGGCTGGAGGAGGCTAGCTGAGGGCACGCAGCATCCAAGGGGAGGCCAAAAAACTTTCTTCTTCTGAGGAAGACTGAATGAGTGCAGTGGCTCTTCAGGGACATTCAACATGACCAAATGTGTCATGGCTTTCCTCCCAAGATGTGCTGTTTTGGGGATTCAGCCATCACAATGTGAAAAGGGGAAAATAGTAGAAGTGCTGGATTTATACTGCAGAAATGCCCTGGCCAAACAGAAAATGGGGGAAATATGAGGCCTCATGAAATTCTCTGAAGCTTGGCATTTGGAGAAGGATAATTTTGTCCATTGGAGGTAATGAAAAATACTGCTTGGCAATCACTCTTTGGAAGTATTTTGTCCTCAAACAAGGAACAAAACCGGTGCCAAAACTGTTCATATTAATTTATGCAGTCATTAAAATGGAGAGTAATGGGGTGTTCTCATACTCGCAGTACCTGCGAGTGCGGGGATGCCAAAAACTTCTTTTAACACTGGTGGGCATTTTGCACTGGAAGGGCCTCTCGGGCTGAACTCCAGTCCATGAACCACTGTATGATTATTCAAAGAGTGCAGCAGGGTCGGAATTTTTCTCAGCTCTGGCTGTGTAACACGCTGCAGCAGCCGTGGCATTTCTGAGAAGAACAGGCAGGGTCATCTGAGTCAGAGTAGCAACCTGATTAGGTGGTTTTGATCACACAAACATTTTTAGCTCAGTGAGGAGTCAAGGGGTGTTGTCTGTAAATTTTCCAAAAGTCAGGCCTGGGAGACTGCTGTGACAGTTATTGTAACAAAGGGGAATAACATGATGTAGTAGAAACAGGTTCCTTTCAGGAGGAAATGGCCTTAATGCTAACAAAAGGGTCTCACAGGTCATTCAAGACTTCCTTTTTCCCCAATTACAGACTGTGTGCTTATGTTTTAATATATACATTAACATATTTTAAACCAACATTTGCTCAGCCAAAGTAGAAATTGCTGTCAGATAGGAATTTCTGATTGTTCTTTTACAAAACTGGAAACGAGGAAGTATATTTTTTTTAATTAATCAATGCTCTTATTCTAGATAACAGGTAGATGAAAAGAAATCTAATATTCCATTCATGCTTAAAAAATTCCATTTGTTTGTCATCTTTAGGACATGGTCTATCTGCTGTAATAAAACAGCTAACTGGAAAAAAATCAGCTTCAAGGATATGATGAGTATAGGAGCATAAAGTACTGCTTGAAATACATATTTTGTTTTGAAGACAAAATTTTAAAACAATATGAGGATTTCTTATGTAGAAGGAGAAAGTGTTCTCTGGTGTACAGAAGTGGACTAGATCATGTAGTTAGAAGGGAGTAGACCATGAGAGAAACATTTCCCCCTTATCTGGCACTTTAAACTCAGATTTGGGATGCTGTGTACAGTTTTGGATTTCTAGTAAAAGATGCTGATAGACTGGATCCAAGCTGAGATGGGCCCCAAATTGTCCAGGGGCTGGAAGGGAGAGAAGCCAAGGGAAAGAGGCTCCTCCGAGAACAGTTAAAGGTGACTTCACATTTATAGCTCTTCTCTAGAGTTTTCATCTTGACTAAATCAGTCATAATCCACTTAAAAATATTCTCTCCAAATATTACATTGATTGATATGACCTAACATTTTGTCCTCCTTTGAAATGTGAAGCCTCCCTTTTTGAAACTGTGAGATTTAAATGTGAAAGAACAAAATTTTTGATATGTGGGCAATAAGGAAATACTTCCAGAATGGGTATCTGAGATCATATGTGAAAAGATTGAAAAGATATTTCCATCTCAAGTATGCAGGAAAGAATTCTTGGCTATTTGGAACCAACACTAGTTAAGAGTAAAATGAAAGAATTTCTTATTCTTATTTCTTATTCTTATTTGGTGTTTACCCAACATAAGATAAAACTTGATTCCTGAAGCTTTCAGCATTTTTTTTTCTATATTGATCCAGGCCAATGAAATAAATTCTGGTCTTTTATTTTAAAAGCAAAGTAAAAGTGTTGGAGGCTTTAAGTACTTTTTCAGATATTAAATAACATTTATATCAATGTAGGAATAAAGGAATAGATCTGAAATGCTGGGCAGCCAACTGTATGTGTTGAAATTATTAGTGCAAATGGAAATCATGCAGTTTGTTACTGCAAATGGGACAGACAAAGGGAAATCATGCTTTCTGTCAGGAATGTGAAATGAGATTGATACTAGGTAGTATTCCATTATTTCAAGATGCCAACAGTTTTGACAGTCCAATTGCAATTACTGGAGATAGTGGCTCAGCAAATTGAGAAGGAAATTAGGTTTGATCGCATGAGGGAGAGTGCCATAAAGAGCCCTCCCTCCTCCTTTTCAAAGGTATGCAGATTCACCAGTGAGCTTTTTCCTCAGCAAAAGGCAGAGAGGGGGAATAAAAAAACCGAAATCAGAATTCTCAGCATTATGGAAATTGAGGCAAGTTCATCCCCTCCCCGCAAACAATGTTGACAAACTTTCATTAACCTGTCCTGCTGTTCTATGCTACGTCTAATTTTCATCTAGGGCCAGGTTCAGGCTTGCCCCTGGTGTCTTGCCAATATGCTCTGTCAACTCAAACTGCAACAGAGAAGTTTTGATTCTACTGGAGAAACCATCATCAGATGAATCACTTTGACTTTTTGACATCTCAGGGGTTCCTACAGTTCATATAAAGGTCTTTAAGTTAACTGGAAAACTTCTTTTATCAGGAATTTCTTTGGAGGGGAGATGGGAACTTAGGTTCCATGGCTGAATCAGGGCAAATGAAAATGACATACGTGCATACATTAGGCAATTCTAAGTATTTAGGAATCTAACTGAGCCTAGTTCTTTGCACTAGGTATGCACAACTTCTGTAAAGAATAAAATGAATTATCTCGACATTTCCCATGTTGTATCTTAAAAGATATTTTGATTGTTTTGATTGCATTGGTAAAAATAACATGTGAAGATAGAATACCATGCCTGACATGAAGAGTGGGAAACACCCTATAAGCCAAAGCTGAAGCAGATGCCATTTTTTCTGGGCCAGCTGAATTTAACACTCATTGCTATGTATTTAGGGAGGTTATTTTCTCAGACTCACAAAAGTCTACCATAGTGCCAACCAAAATAATAATCATTCACTAGTCCAAACAGAGAAAAATACAGTATTAGAAACATAAAAGCAGATTGTTGCATAGTTGCATCTGAACTGCTGCTGTTGTGGTTCTGTAACTCATAATTTTCTGGACAGTTTCTATGCAAACAGATTTTTGTGTGGTATTTTAAAGTCTGAATTTAATGTTGTCTTTTGAACATAAGTGTTGATGGTCAACATCTACTGTGTCTCTGTGCTTAGATGTATATGATTAGCAAACAGTTTTGTGACTTTATTTCAAGCCAGGATTTATACATGGGGCTTGATTTCTGTTATAAGTGGGCAGAGGGTCCAAACAACATAAAACTGTTTATGTTGCCCTGCCTCAGATCACTGGTGTACCTTGTGCAGTCCCCAGAAGTTCCTGGAATGGGGTGAACCTTCACTGAGAGTCAGGTTTGTAATGGCCAAAATTAATCTCATTTTGCTTTTACCATGCACTATTAATTCTGGCTTCACAAGCACAGCCTTTTCTCAGTGTGATAGAGGATTTTAAAAGCTTATGCAATTCAACAGCCATACAGCAATTAGCAGATACTGCAGTTTAAGAGAATAATATTTATTAACTTGGAAAAAGTACAGTGACTATAATCCGAGTAATTGTTACAGGAAACATGGAAAGCCTCAGTGGTGAGGAGCTCCTGTGTCCCTGCAATCAAAGAGCTGGGCCTTGTTAGCTTAGGGCAAGTTTGTTTTCCAAAATATTCTCCCTGAGAAGTAAAATAAAACCTAAAAAAACCCAGAAAACAACAAACAAAGAAACAAACAAAAAAGAAAACAAACACAAAAAACAACCCCAACACCAAAAAAGCCAGTGCTGTGGCCATGCCCCCAGGGTGGAGGCAGCAGATGGGCCTCAGGCTATCATGAGAAATGGGGCAGCCACCTGCAGTAATGCTGTTTGGTGAATGCAGCACAGTGTGGTGCTGAACCCAGGGCATCCCTCTCTTTTCCAACATCCTGTGCATTCTTGGCAATGTGGGCCTCTGATCGCTTCCCAGCACTGCAGGAATAACTGTCTAAGGAAAGAACCGGGCTTGAAATGTCGAAACAAACAAAAAAGAGGTCGTAATTACAGTACACTGCTGTGTGGCCATGCAAGGTGTGAAAGTCTGTGGTGGCTTTGCTGTGGCACTCCTGTAGCCTCCAGGTACTATAGCTCTTTAGGAATATTCTAATTCATTGCACTATTGGCACCAACTAAGCCCTCCTAATCACCTTGGTGGTGGTGGAACATTTCAGGTACTTGAAAATCAAGAGCGGTGTGCAATTTTTGTATCAGAGTTTTAGGGATGACTCTGGCCAGTGTTGTGCTTTGTTCTTCTGACCACATACTTTTCTCTGCAAGGAGTTAAACTTTGATTCTGAGGCAGCAGCTGCTGTGACTGGAGGTAGAAACAGAAATTTCCTGTGCTGCAGCAGTGAAAGCAGGCAGTGAAATTCTCCAAATGGATGCAGCTATAGAGGATTTTTTCAGACCAAGGCTGAGAGAGAGCTTTATTTGTCTTGGGGAGGAATTATGCTCAGAAGAGGGATTGTGCAGTGAGCTCTGACAGTCTGTGTCCCTACAGAAGGGCTTCCTTGGTCACTACAATTAATTCCTTAAAGATACCAAAAGGCAGAGTATTTGACCAATACAGTAATAACGTGAAGAAATAATTCTGAGACATATTCTGTGAAGTACTGTTATACTCAAATAAAGACATGGGAAGCACATGCCTTCCAATACCCTAGCTACTCTGGTCTTTTGCAAAGGTGACTTAGCCTATCTTCCCAGGATATAATATTCTGTCCAAAGGCTTGTGTAGTAGTTGGAGTATCAACCAAAGATTGCTGTAATTTGTGGTCCAGCACAATTCAAAACTGCAGGGGATGATCCATTACATGTATGTATATAAAGACACAGCTCTTGGTGCTGTGTCAGGCTAACATCTGCTTGTTGGCCTTTATTGACTTTTCTGTGTCAGGGAGTTTCCTTTATAACCTTTTTCCATTTATCTGCCTGTCCACTGCGGTGCTTGTTCTGAAGGATCAAGGGAGGGAGGATTAAATGTCTCTAAAAAACCATGGATAATCAGAACAGAGGAGATAAAATAGAGGTAGATTTTCACCAGGTTTAGGTAAAGGATGAGAGACTTGCAAGTGTGTATTTTTGGGGTTTTAATTTGTTAATGTAGGGTCTACTCTTTTTAAAGAAAATTATGAGAATTTTCCTATGTAAAATTTACATACATCAGTCGGAGGTTTGATTTAATGACCTCAAAAGATCTCTTTTGGAGATGTTTCAGGCATATCTGACAATCTGCTCTAAAAATGACCAAATGAGTGTTTTTACTGTCAATACAATACACCTGTGGGTTTCTGCAATATGCAACAAGTTTATTTTAGGGTAGGAGGATTTATCAATAGCTCTTGAGAAAAATATTACTGACAGATAGTGGTAGGTATTTTTACACCACAGTCCTACCAAATGTTGGAGAAGATGAAACATACAAGGTTTTTATCCATAAATAAATGGGTTTAAATGTAACATTTAATTTTCATCAAAGTCTCTTAAACTTACATTGCTAGTAAAAAATAGGAACACAAATGACCAAATTGGCAATTTGCTAAAAAAAAAAAAAAAATCAGAATATTCAACCCTTAGGACTACCACTTTACAAGAAAGAAACTATTTATTTTCTGGAGAGAAAAGGAAACTTTGATACATAAATCGCAATTGTTTTTGGAATAGAAAGCCAAAAGGTATTTTAGATGCAAGCCACAGGTGTCATTGATATGTTTAAATCTGAGAGAAGATTATTTGCAACAGGTGATTAAGAGACATGAGAGTTTATATCCAGAATATCTTTTTCTGATTTGCTTAGCACCCATGTTTAAAACAGTCAGAATTACAATTTTTGGGAGCTACAGGTCAGTCAGCTCCATTTTGGTCTTTCTGACACACATGAAAGAAACCATTTTGAGTGAGAGCAGTCGTGTGGATTTACCAGGTAAAGCATTCCTGCCCACTCTGCTTCAATTATGTGAAAAACGGCTGCATTGTGGATGAGGGGAGAGAGCAGAGAAATTATTTATCTTGACATCAGCAAGACATTGTTTTTCATGGCAGTCTCGTATTAAAATTAGGATCTTCCAGTCTGGATGGATGGACACTGGATGGGTAAAAGCTGTTTTTATGGTTGTGGTTGCAGGATAGAGGTGAAGGATCGTGCTCTGTCTGGAGCTGCTCACATGGGGAGCACTGCAGGGTGTGTGTGTAAAACCCTCCCGTTTCACATCTGTATCAGCAGTGTTACAGGGGAGGAATTGCTCAGATCAGCCTCAGAGGGGACATGGGTGGGCTGGAGGAGTGAGCTGACCAACACCTCCCAAAATTCAACAGGAAAAAACCTCAGCCATGGCACGTGTCAGGGAAGCAGCCCTAAGAAAAGCAGAGCAGGAAAGGGGCAGGATGCCTTGGTGAGCCCAGGCTGAGCAGGAGGCAGCAGTGTCTGGGCAGCCAGGAAGGCTGATGGTACCGTGGGCTGCAGTACCAGGAGTACGGCCAGGAGATGATTCCCCTCTTACAGCAGCTTTAGGCTCTGTCTGTAACGCTGCATTTGCATTTAGGTCTCACAACACGGGCCCAGATAAACGCGGTGACTGCAGTGAACAGCTCCCAAGGTTGGCTCCTTAAATTAATTCAGAGTAGGTTTCTATCTAAGAATTAGAATAACATTTGCAATAGAAATTTTATGCTGAAGTCCTCAATAATTTTTATTTAAAATCTGCTTTCTTTCTTTTATTTACAGATTATTAAAACCTAGATTTACATCATTTTCTCAGATTATCTTTTTTTTTTATTTAAGCAAAAAATTGCATAAGTGCTCCCAAAACACCCAGGCCATGGAAATAAATATATACTGATTTATTATGAAATTGAATGAACTGTAATGTACAGATAATATACAGGGAGAAGAAAATTTTAATTCCTCAGCATTCTGATTGGCTACTGATGATGTAATGGTGCATTATTTAGTGATAATTGTTTTATTACAGTGTTTACAAGGAGACAAATAGTTTGTGAATCAATGCACAGGGAGGCCACAAAACAAGTTGCTTATTGATTCACAAGCTGTTTGTATCAAAGTTTGCTGCTCAGAAAAAAACCCAAAACAATGTACTCCAGAGCGTATTCATAAGGATAATAGTCTTGGAAGGATGGAGTCTGAATTTACATTAAAAATTGGCTCTACTCTGAAATATACTTTTCTCTTTAAAATATTGAGTGGAATCACACCTCCTGAGCCATGCAAAGCAATTCCTAGCACACCTTTCTCTGCCATCATCCTGCATCAGCCACCAGGTTCTGGGGTTCAGTAAACTCATTCCTCAGTTCCTTTATCATCTCAGAAAGGTACTTTGTCATTAGTTCTACAATTCATAAAGGTTACAAATACTTTGCTGAAGTATCTGCCTTTTTAGGGATTGAAGTAGTTTAAGCATTAAAAACCAGATTAGTAGGTGTATTCCCATTCTTCAGAATGGTGGCATATTAAAGAGCATGAAATTGTTGGCCTACATGAGGACAGAGTGCTGGATCAGCCCTTCTGTCTTACAAACAACTTTCACTAATTCCAGGAACACTGTGCTGGAGTATTTACCAATGTAACCTACCACTGGCTTTCTGATTTTGCAGATCAGTGTCTTTGAGAATTCATATCCATAGACAAGTCACTGAAGCTTAATCAATTGCTATCCATCTGCTGAACAGACAAAACCCCATCTACAAGGCACTGCAATTTAGCTTATGCGTTGGAAACCCTTAGGAAAGAGCTTCAGCAATGTCAGTTTAACTTGTAACTAAGATTAAAATAGGCAACACAGAAATAGATATTGAGCTTAAGCAGGGCAGTGTAGTGAATCACCTTAACTCAGCAAAATGTTTGACTCTTCATGGCTTAATAACACACCAAAAAATCCCAAATCCCTCTTCTCTCTAAAGTCAGATCACATTCTACGATGAAGAGAAAGTTTCTGTAAATTAAGCCACCTGAAAGAGGAAAAGAGTTCAGTGACATTTTGTACTTGAGCAATTCTGGTAGAATGAAAGTATTTTTATTTGAGGCTTAGGACTGTTGTGCTCCTCTGATGTCTGTTTTTCCTTCCATAAGGACTGCTCACATATTTGAGGACCTTCACAAAGACATTCTTGTGCTAAGCAGCTTGGTCTTTTGCATGCATTGTTTAGGGACTCTTGCAAAAAAGATGGCTTTATTGAAATGTCATATTGTTTCCTTGAGAGGTGTTTTAATCTAAGGATTCAAGGCTTCAGTTTCAAGGAAAGCATTAGCAGATGAAATACAATCTTTTAGCACCGAGGGCTAAGTGTGTTGGGTTTGGTTGTACTTAAGTACAAGTTGAGACTTGATAAGATGCAGATGTTGTCACAAATAATGGATTCCACAACCAAAACAGGCAGGATTTCAATGGCATCATCATATACTGATCAACTTCTCCTGCAAACTCCTCATTGCAATCAGCAGGAATTTTAGCAAGCTTAAATAGACAGAATAAAACTGTAATTTTCAATATGAGATGATGACTTGTGGTTTTTTGCATCCTGATACTTGTGAATGAACTCCAGAGCAGGAATAATTCTGCTCTAGAGTATTTTAATTATTCATATGCAGAAGCATTTTTGGGATTAAGCCATTGCTTTCATTCTGATAGTCCCTATATTGGTTTGGGGTTTTATTGCAGTTTCTTGCACACAGTCAAATCTAGTAGAATAATTCCAACTTTGTGCTTCCTCATGAAAAATCAAATATGCATTTCTTCATTTAGGTTTACTTTGCTTCAGCATTTTATTTACTTTTGTTTTATTTAAATTTCCATAAGCAGTACCACAACAGTACTAAAGATTTTTTAAATGCTTAGACCAATTTGCAGAAAAAAATCACCCAGTTAGGGAAACTTTTCTAACGGTCTAAGTAATCTATATTTTAGCTCATCAATACAGTCATCCAATACCTGGTCTTAAGAAAATTACAGTTTTCATAGAAACAAGGGAGTAAAAATGAATTGTATTGGACTAGAGGCTATGGGATTAAATATTTTGTCTTAGAAAGAAGGGAAAAAATTCTCTGATGTTACATCCTTTGTAAGAGTAGTCACAATCAGATTTCCTCTAGTCTGTTGTCCATTTCCTCAAATCCAATATTCCCTCCACACAGCCTGCCTCTTCCTCTCCTCCTTTGAATTTCAGAAGTGTTGGATTGACTGTCTGTGACAGTAGAGCTTCTTCTTGTCTCCCCTGGTGCTTTTCTGTCTCTTCCTGCAATGCTGGTTTAGATCTCTCTTGGAGAAGACATTTATAGCAACACCTTGAGCAAGGCCTTGAAAGAGAATTGAGCTTGGCACATTGTCAGTTGTTTCCCTAATCCAAAATTTAGGTTTTTTTCCCAGTCTTAATTCAGGTCTAGCTGATACTTGTCCTGTGTCTTTAAATCAGCTTCGTTTTCTCATCCCTGTTTCTGGAACTCATAAACATGTCTGTTCCATGGCCAGGGCAGACTGCACATTTTTGTCCCCAGCAGCAGGAATGTCATGAATGTCTCCCGCACTTGGTAAGTGGATCTGTGCCTGAGCCCGGCTTTGGCTGCCCGCTGTCCCACACGTGGAGCTCCAGGGAGAACAGCTGTTCCAGCTGTGTCACCTCCAGCACCTGGTGCCAGGGTCACATGTGTGCCTCTGGGGAGCTCTGCTGGCAGGCAGGAAGGCCCATTTTGGATGGGAGTGAAGGGTGTGTGCTGGAAGCTGCTGGCTGAGAAGGAATGCTCAAGGGAATGTGGATCTGGACATTTTGGTTGTGATCACAGGTGTCTCTCAGATTTACAGTCAAAGCATGGGACCAGAGTGAGTTGCAAACTGTCAAGAAATAAAGCCTTTTTATAGAATCACAAAATGACACAATGGTTGAGGTTGGTAGCAATGTCTGGCAACCCTCGAGTAAAACCCTCCTACTCAAAGCAGGCTCAGACAGGGTGTAGAGCACTGTCCAGATCAGTGTTGAATAGCTTCCAGAATGGAAAAAACTCACATGTTCCAGTGTTCAATCACTGCCAAGAAAAAAAGCTTTTTGGGATGTTTAAATAGGTTGTCTTATATTTTGGTTTGAACTTTCCATCTCTTGCTCCTGCACTGAACAGCAGCAAGTTCCATCTGGCTTAGTCCTCATTGCATGTGAATGGGTTGGTAGGGACAGTACAAGGAGGCTATTGATTATTTATCATTAAAGCCAGCAAAAGGATAGATCTTCAAGCTGATAAGTAGGCAGAGGCCAAATAAAGTAGGGCAAAATAAACATTGAAATAAAAGGTAGAAGACTTTCTGACATTTGAGTCCTGCATGGCAAAGATCAGCTCAGGAATGGAAAAGAGATCCCACTGTGTGGCTATGTCCTTAATGAATTATTTGATCAGATGTAAAGTTTTGATTTACAAACCTCTATGACCCCAGGGCATATGGTTAGAAAGCCAATTATTTTCATTAAATAAAACTCTTTGCTACCAGGCTAACCCACAAACTTGTAAAAATGGTTTGCTATGCTGCTTTCTTCATCCATGTGTGGACTGTGTTCTCTGAAGCATAATCTTGTAGCATTTCTTTTATGAGACTGTCACTTTTCTTCCTTGAGACGTGCCCAAAGCTCCTCTGCTGTTCCCATCAGTAGTATGTACATCACTTGTACCCAGCTTTTGAAGCATCCTCTCATTGATCCTCCCACCTTCAAAAACTTGAGGAGAAGCTGCTAACAGCATGATGTCTCTAAAGCCTCCAGTTGACACCAGTTCTGATGTTTGTAAAGTGATTGACATGCATTCATGGGTGTATTTTAAAATCCCAGCAATTTTATGCTTTGCCGTATTCTCTATTCTTCCTTCTACAACAGACTTCTGTAATACGAATAAGAATCACAGGATTCCAAGGTAGGGTCAGTAAAGATATTTTGCTAAACTTGATTTATAATAATAGGGATTTACTTGTTTTATCAAAATTAAGATCAAATCAGAAAGGACTGAATTTTTATGAAAACAAGTTATTGTCAGTTAATCAGGAAAAATCCTGAATCAGAGTTCTTCCAGGTGTTTTCCACCCTGAGCACAAACTGAAACAGAGAATAATGACATTTTATGTGATTTTTGGGTAGAAATAAATTTCCGTAAGTTTTCTTTTTGTTTACTTCATGTTTTTTGAGTGATCTCAACACATATCCGAGTCCAACGTTGTCCCTGTGCCCAATAACCTCTTGCAGTGGTTGCAGTAGCACTTGACTTGAATCGTCTGACTCTCCACTTATCACATGGTATTCAGAGATGCAGCCATTCAGAATGCATCCATTACGTTAATACATTGTTATTTATTTCTAAATCATTAAGCATAATGTGATTTTTATGTAGGTTTACAGATACATCAGTAAGTTGTAATGACTTCATCTTGTTTGACTGCATGCTTGGGAAGCTTTTGTAGGGCATCAAGCTTTTATAACTGTGATAAACTTATATTCTTAGCAGATGGGAAATTCAGGCAGAATTCCTGAGACCTGACAATCAAAAATAAATGTTTCATGAAAACTCTTGGAAAAACAGTGGAACACTATGAATTTATAACAAGGCTTTATGATTAATCTCACTTGACAAATTTTTGTGGTCATGTTTGATATTCATTCCATTCTTTCTCAGAGTTTTAGTACTATGTTTCAGCTTCTGAAGATTAATTTGCAGTTTCATAACTTTTCACATCGCCTAAATGGCAGGTTGGATCCAAAGTGACAAAGAATTCTCCTCTGTGTCTGCATGGTTTTCATCATGAAATCAGCCCAACTGCGCCTCAGTTATGTTTCCTTCACGCATTACTCTCCAACATGCAGTGATGTGTTGGCCTGGTTTAACTCAGTGTGTTGTCTGGAATTGCTGTTGGCTGAGGCATTGTATACAGGTGTGCCAAAGAGCTGCCTGGATATATATATGTATATAGATGTATCTATATATATATATCCAGTATAAACTGGATACTTTTAACACACTAGTTTTACATTTACTTTTCTTAAATTCCTTGTATTCTCCTTATCTCCAATGCCACATTTGAAATTCTTTCTCTGTTCACTTCATGCAAAACCTGTAGCAAGTATTAATTATTCTAAGTATAGTAATTATTGTTTTTATCCCTGGAATTCAAGCACTCCCTTTGTAGTAACCTCCAAAAAAGTGAAAACTTTGTATGAAATTCTTGAGAACACTAAAGAGCAGCACAGTGTCTCAGGCTTTGATCAGACCCTACTTCCTTTCCTTCCTTTTAAAGTCCTGTAGCACTAATTTTCCAGATTAATCTTTGAATAAACAATGGAATAATAATTATTGAAAAATTTCATATAATTTGTAGGTAAAAAATAGGAATAGCTGGAATAACCTCTGAGCGTGGTCTCAATAATGGAATCATATTTGATGCTGAAATATTTGAAGGAGACAAAAAGCTCTCTGTAAATAGCTGTACCTACCTTCATACATATACAGGTGTGTGTATTGCATGCATTTTGTCCTCCCAGCAGGGACACTGAAATGAGGTCTCCACTAGGTTCCTTTTGTATTTCCAGTCCTGCCTGTCTTTCTTGCATGCTTAGGAAGCTGTAAGCTGCATCAACTCAGCAGAACACTCAATGTTTTAGTGCTGTGCCCTGTGACTGGGAAGGAGAGAGGGGGAGAAGCCATGGCAGAAATGCATTTTCAGGGACTCTTTCATCACCTCTATGACACAAATTTCAGTTCAAGCCATTTTTTGCCTGCTGGAAATCTGGCCTTTGATTATACTCCTTGCCCAAATGTTTTACAAAATGGGTAATATTTCTGATTTCCTGATTTAGATGAAAATGTCCTTCCCCTGCAGTTTTTATTGTAAGCAGAATGCAGTGTTTTTGGAGCAGTGTTGCACAGAGGCCCCTCCCCCACCAATGTTTTATGCATGCTGATGCCTTGCACAAGGCAGAAACAAGTAACTTAAATAGTACAATAAATTTTACTGAGATGTAGATACAGGTCTTTCCTGGCTTGTCTATAAAGTGAAAAATATGGAATGATTTGCTTCCCCTTTAAGGAGGTTATTAGCTTGCTTGTATCTACCAGAGGAATAGAGGTGCACACAGTCTCCCATTATTCACTGGGTTTTTAATCTTGATCCCTGGCTTCTGCGATAAGTTATTGCTGGGGACTGGAATTGCTTGGGGAGTGATGCAGGTGCCTGAGGGCCAGCAAGTGGCTCTGTTATGAGAACTGGCTCTAATGATTAATGGTAGGATGCAGTGCACTACTGCTGACTTCACTGGGAAATACAACATTGTTAATTTTATCATTATAAACTCCCAGCACTGCAAGAGAATGTGTCTGCCTCCAGGATGGTGAATTTGATAAGAATGCTTTTCTGATAAGATATCTCGTACTCCCAGGGAAAAGCATTCATGTTTAATCAGGGAGTATTTAACTTGCAATCCAAATGTTACCAAGTAATATGTACAGGTCATTTTAAATTTGTGCTCTACAAAGTTCAGGTCATAACATTATAAATGAGTTTGTATACACACTGAGGAAAGAATCAATATAGCACTGCTCTTTACAAAGACTGTCATAAGCCAGAGAAACTGAATATTTTTTTCACTTAAAAAAGGGACAGACTTTTTAATGATTAGTAGTACTACAGACAGATAAATACACACAGAGAGCCCAGGAACCATCCTGTAAAATACTCTGCAGCTTCCAGCCTTGCTGGTGGCAGTGTCTGTGGTTTCAAAGCAAATCCCTGATAACAAGAGGGATTGCATCCTCTTCCTATTAATTATATCAAACAGGTTGTAGGACTAGCATGCAGTGTTGGGCAAGACAATAGTCCTGAGCACGTCAGTTCCTTCTTTTGGTGTTTGTTTGTGGGATCAGCATGGACACTGCTGTCTTGCAGAGACATTTGTACTGGTTTTGGCTGGGCTACAGATAGTTTTCTTCATGGTGGCTTGTATGGTGTAGAGTTTTGAATTAGCGATGAAAGCAGCGCTAACAGCCGCGTTTTAGTTTAGTAAAACCTGAGCTGTGCTTTTACAGCCTCGAGGCCTTTTCTGAGTCTCACACTGTCCCAGCAGTGAGGAGGCTGCAGGTGCACAAGAAGCTGAGAGGAGACACAGCTGGAGCAGCTGGCCCCAGCTGACCAAGGGGACCTTCCATGACATGTCACTATGTGCGCAATAGAAACTACAGGGAAGGAAGAGGAGGGGGTATGTTCCACCACGATTAAATTCCCTCCTCCCTCTCAGTAAATACCTAGTTCTACAGAGGGTTTTGTAGTTTGGCTCTGCTCAGCACACATGGTCCTACAGTTTCATTGCTCTTTATTGTATCTCCTCCCANCAGCTGGCCCCAGCTGACCAAGGGGACCTTCCATGACATGTCACTATGTGCGCAATAGAAACTACAGGGAAGGAAGAGGAGGGGGTATGTTCCACCACGATTAAATTCCCTCCTCCCTCTCAGTAAATACCTAGTTCTACAGAGGGTTTTGTAGTTTGGCTCTGCTCAGCACACATGGTCCTACAGTTTCATTGCTCTTTATTGTATCTCCTCCCATTTCTGCCCCTTTTCCTGCCATGCCCTCATTTCTCATGCCTACCCCAGCACCTTGTGCCCTCCCAGCTACCTCTTTGCTTCCAAAAGCTGTTGATGAATATTCTTTTCAATCTGTTTGTGTATTGCTTGTGTCTCTCTGATGTGTTTTTTTGGGTATTTCTCTCTCTAAATTAAAATTCTTCAGGCTGTGGTCCTTCTGCCTTTTCAAATAGTGTCTGGAACAGTTTGACTGTTATTTTGTAGCTCCTTAGGCCATTCTAATACATATGATGAGGACTTTATCAACTTTGTCGAATATCCATGAAGGTAATATTAACAGTTATAGAGAAAATTTTGAGGTAGTGAATACCTTTCATTTCATGAGAGGTATTCAGTCTAGGAGTTATGACTTTAGGAAGTGAACAGCACTTGAAGGTAATAAGGTGATTTTATGGAAAACCTAATGGGGTAGTGTCACTTAGTAGGTCATTTTAAAACAAGGCTTGTCTTGAAACTGGAATAACATTATAGAACTGAGTGCAGAATGTCTTGCACTGTGGCTCATGGTCTTTGACTCTATGCACTTTGTTAGTAATTTGATCTGTTTCTAACAAAATAGATTTTGATAATAATGTAGATATTACACCTGCCATTTGTTTAAGTGCTTACTACTGTTGTGACTCATTTGATAATTTTGTTGTACTAAGTGACATGTTGCACATGTGGGTGGGAAAGATGTGGAAACTGAGTCCTGTCATTCACTGGACAAAATACTGGGGTGACAGGAACATATCTGGTGCTCTGGTTTAGATTTACAGTGTTTCTTTTGTGGAAAATTTTGACATTTCCGTGCTGAAACAAGTAATGCTTACCTACTGATAGCCAAAGAACCAAAGTTATAGCTAACCAATTTCAAAGCTTAGGTTTTGCCATTTCAGGGTGTTTCATAAGCCCTGAGCTAAATGTTGCAACACTTCCTGATTTCACATATCCTGGAAGAGAGAGCAATGGCAGGTTGATACCTATCAACTCCAGCATTCATAACACAAAGTACTGGCACTCGCTAGGATCAGCTTAAGTTGATGATATAGTAAAAGCATGTACCTAAGTGGATAATGGGAATGCCATCCTGAATCTCCTGAGGGATGGTTATCCATAGAAATCGAGGTGACTCAGAGGCACAGGAGAAGTGGCTGAGTGACTTGGATGTTAATGTGTGTAGACAGGAGCTGCTGTGCACTTTGCCTGCTGGCCCCTGATGGCAGTGTCACATTTTCTGTGTCCTGTCTGTCCTGCACACAGCTGTCTGTCAGCCTGGGTGCGTTCTGTCTGTCCTGCACACAGCTGTCTGTCAGCCTGGGTGCATTCTGTCTGTCCTGCACACAGCTGTCTGTCCTGCACACAGCTGTCTGTCAGCCTGGGTGTATTCTGTCTGTCCTGCACACAGCTGTCTGTCAGCCTGGGGGCGTTCTGTCTGTCCTGGACACCGCTGTCTGTCAGGCTTGGTGCGTTCTGTC
>VXBU01003353.1:794054-917714 GCA_013400315.1 Bombycilla garrulus | reverse complement strand
CTGTCTGTCCTGCACACAGCTGTCTGTCAGCCTGGGTGCATTCTGTCTGTCCTGCACACAGCTGTCTGTCAGCCTGGGTGCGTTCTGTCTGTCCTGCACACAGCTGTCTGTCAGCCTGGGTGTGTTCTCTGTTGCATTGGTGGAGATGCAGTTTGGGCATTTGCTCAGGACAATTTCATGGCTTAGCAAATGAGTAGCAGGGAGAGACAGCTGATGGCTCCTGAGGCGAATCACAAAAAGCTGAAGCTTTAGAGGTTGTCATGGGAAGAAATAATTGATCCAGGTTTGAAAGGGGAACATGTGTTGGACTAACCAGATTTTGAATCACCTTTGTCTTATGTACCAGTGCCCTGACCTGTAAACTCTGTTTACAAAAGACTGTTTTAATCTCATTTTTCATTTGTATAATACCTTACACAGAGCTGTTAAAACTCAGGCTGAGATTCTGTATTCCATTGTTTGTACCTTAGTCTCCTACTGCATTAAAAGGATTTTTTTTTCCCTCCAGCATGTACTTGGCTATATCCTGTTTCTTTTTCCGCCTTATTCTGAAGCAAAAAAAAAAAATCAGCCATGGTTGGGAACAGAACAGCAGATAGGATAGGAAAGTATTGCTTGGAAACAATACAGAAAATCTTGTATTCTCAGTGTCTGAGGTCAGAAATGAAAACTTGTTTGTTTAGGGAGGATGATCTTGTTTTCTTGTCCTCTTCTCATCCTCCCTCCTGCCCCAGTCCCCAAACCAGTCATATTGTCAGAGCCCTTTGAAGGAGATATGTTCTTATGGAAGATGGAGAGTAGTTTAAGAGATTACTTCATTTAAATCTGTATCCCTCCCTCAGAGGGTATCTCTAGTGTCCTTAAGAAGAAAGTAATAAAGCATTGTTTACCTCTGACAGCTTTATTAAGAGATTAAATGTTAACTTTTACGTGACTCTTCTGAAACTGATGAGCTACAGAGCAATGATTCCCTCCAAAAGGCTGCTGCCTGACTCCATGAAGGCTGCTCTGGTGCAGTGCTCAGGGCACCTGTGCTGGGTGGAAGGCATTCCAAAAGCCCTGATGCAAGGAATACAATCACAGTAAAGTGTGCTTGCACAGAAAAAGGCCTGGATGTATTAAAGAAGCATATCTAAACCACATCAAAAGCTGTCTCTTTTAGGTTTCAGTGGAAGCTTAATAAATGAACACCTGAATAGAACACATTGATTAATATCCAAGCTCTAGCTGACTGAAACTGATCTTGTTTTGGGAACCAAGGCAGGTTACAGCCACCACACCACCTCAGGCAGTATCTGTCTGTATCACTCACCTACTCACTGTGTATCTTCCTGCCCACACATCCAAACCCTTGTTGGTTATTTCACAGCAGCTAAGCTGTGCTACTTTTCCTCTTCCACAAACAGAAGGAGGAATAACTTAAGTTCAGCCCATTCATTTCAGCTAATGCATTTAGAGGTGTTTTCTGCTGCAGGCTAGGAATATGAAAACAGCAGAGCCCAGGCACTGAATGGCAGCTAAATAATGCATCCCCAGTCCTTTAGTCTTTCTGCCTGTGCTGTGCTACTTAATCTTCTGAGGACTAATGGGTTTAGGAGTAAGAGGACAGCTGGATGAATCATGACAGAGGGTTGGTGTGGAGAGTCAGTTTTCCCTCTGCTAAACAAAGTTTTATTAAAATCTACCTGTGACTGTATGCAAGCCAGTGGAAGTGCTACTTGAGGGACAAGTACCACGTGTGCATTATACTCATAATACATGATCAACAGGTCTAGGAGAGGCAGAGGTGACACATTAGCACTGCAGGATCCTTGAGTCCCAGTGGATAATGGCAGCATTTCCTCTTGCCCAGAGTACACTGTTCCTTGTTTAAACGAAAGCCTCAATCCTCTTGTAGCCTGATTTTTGCATACCTGCTTGCGAAAATTTGCGTCTCATAAAACACTTTTGTTACATGCGACCCTTTCCAAATGACAGAAAATTGCACCAAACCTGTAATAATCCTGGCCCACCACTACAAAACCGAGCTACCAGATTTAGAGGGAAGAGCAGAATCAGCATCTGAATCAGTCCTGGCTATAGTATCCCAGTATGGTTCTGGGGCCTGATGCACTATTAGAAATACCATTCTTCCCCTTCATCTCTTATTTAACTGATAGGATCAAAGAACATCATCTACACACCCAGTAATGCTCTTGGTGGTGTAAAATATGGCATAGAATTCTACCCTTAAGAGACTTTATTGGACAGTCTGTTCAGGTGTCAGGCTACTTTGGAAGTGATGCACTGCTCAGTAGAAACAAATATGATCCAATGTAGAGGAAACAATACACATTGAAATACAATTTCAGGGTCCTCGTGGCTCCTGAGGGACACTGCCTCTGCCTGCTCGGGTGCTGGTGTCCAGCTGTGCAAGGGGGAAGATGCCTCATGGTCAGCAGAAGTGGGAACAACTACACCAAGGGTAGGGCAGGGAAGGTTCAAACTTTGAATTTCTGCTAAAAGACAAGAGCTGTGTTTTTGTGAAACACTTTATATTTGAAATAAATGTTGAGTAATAGAAGCATGCATCCGCCTCAAAGTAGTCACGGATGTACTCTATTCTTGGCAGTCAGGCTTTGTGATCTGTAAGAGCAGCTTTCCCATATTCTTTTACACATGGGTAGTCATTGTAGCTATGTATGAACAAGAGTGTGAGAAAGGAGAGAGATATGGAATGAATGGAGCTTTTTTTCTTTTTCCCTGAGCTAACAGTGTGAAGCCAGGGAGCTGTGCTTTGCTTTGTGACAGGTGTGTTCTGGGCTGGTGTGTTTGTGTGTCACAAAGAAATTGCAGAATGACAAGCTGAGATAACATGATAAAGAAAATCATATGTGATTTTTGCTGTTCCATACCCTGTGCTGAATGGAAAACAGACTAATTTATTTATTGACATAAATAGGCTTGACATCTTGAGTTTCATTTTCAACTCCATTGTTTGAAAAGCCCTTACACCTCTCAAGGCATGTTCTCATCCAGAGTGCTTTATAAAAAACAGAGAAATCATTGCTTCCAGGCTGTGATTCCTCTGACCTATTTTAGATGTGCCTCTTTGGACAAGATGATCCATGCTGTAGTAAAAGTGTCAGCTGTCTTCCAGTGGTTATACGGGGATAACTAACTGAGGTGTCGGTGTCTACATTGTAAGCACCTCAGATTAGGCGAGATGAATCCCCTTGTGACTGAGTAATGCACTGAGTCAACACAGCGCTGTGGGAGGATCACAGGTGGGGGGCTTTTCAGGTGCTGGTTAACTCCGCGTATCAGTGTGTCCCTGGAGGCTTTTGTTGTTCTCCTTCCTGCATACTTAGGATGGTTGCCAAGAGTTGCGCCGCTTTGTTCTGCTTTGTTTTCCTGCCTGCGCGGTGAGAGGAGCTGCATAATGCGGCACCGAGCCTGGAGCCTAATTTATAGAGGCTTCTGTGTGAACTTAGGACAAAACTTACTTGCCCTGTCAGCATTCTCTGCACTGCTGAGTGTTTAGAAGCAAATGTGATAAAGAAAGTAGAAACGCAATTAACCAAGACCAATAGATACAAAAGCCCAGAGCCAGTTTTAGCTACTCCTTGTCGATGCCGGCTGCCACCGCACCCACGCTGAGACACGGAGTAATTGCCAAGTCGATAGCAGTGGCCTGGCTTTCAGTAATGATTTCAAGTCAGTCGTGATACGCTGTGGAAAGCACTGCAGTCAGCTTGGAGTGTTCCTTCTTGCTTTAAGAAGTTTGAGGCAGAGCATTTTTTCCTTGTTCTGGTGACTTGCTGCCTGAAAGCTTTGTAGTCTGCCAATGCAGGCCATGCATCCCTTTGTCTACTTTATCCACAGAGAAAAAAAAAAGAAAAAGAAAAGCCTTAACCACAGTGCATGTGCACTAAATGTATCAGTTTAATTTTGCCTCTCACTGTAGAGATTTGTCAACCCCTAGTTTAAGGACAATTGCTGTCCTCAGGGAGAGCCCGCTTTATTTCCCTACAATATTTTGAAGGTTTTTGGAAAGGAGAGAGTTTCCACATTTGGGTTCAAATGCAGTCCTTGACATACAGCATGCTACACTGCGGAGGCTGTACAGTCTTTAACCAAAGATCAGAGGAGAAAATCTGATGTATGTTAATGCCCTACAGTTGAGCTGCACTTCTCCAAACAGTAACTAAGTTGGAAAGCATCTGTAAGGAGTACCAGGGACCTGTGGCCTGAGGATTTAAATTTTATACTTTGTGTAGCCCAAGCACCATTTAGTGGTTTATAATATTTACAGTGCTTCTGGTGTGCAGGAGATATTCAGTCTCTTAAAGTCCCCTTCAGTGTGCTTTAAAAATCTTGGGAACTATTGTCAGCTACTTATCTGGTCTTGTAAACAAGATCCCAGTTGTTTAGCTTGCTGAAATACTTTCTGAAAGGTCCAGAACTTTATGCAGGTATTTGGTGCGATTAGGCAATGGCACAGAAGAGAAAGAATCATGCAGGTCTACATGATCCTTGTTTCAATGTAATGTTGTTCCACAGAAATACAAAGGGCTGAGATAATCCTTGATTTGGAAAATCTAAAGGCTGAGAAGAGCTGTGCAAAGTAAAAGGCAGCATTTTTGGGTACAGAAAATTCCGTGTAGTATTAGTGTTCATGGTGAGATTTATACTTTCCTACAGAATCATCCCAAATAAGAAGGATCATTTAATACTGTAATATGTTTTCCACAATGGCAAAAAAGAGTTCTTGTGACAGGAGTTGGGTCAAGGTAATGTATTTGAGAGCAGAAAAGCAAATTGCTTCCTTGCCCTGAAGGTAGAGGCCAATTTGGCCATGAGTGCTTTCTTCTCAGCCGTTTGTGCCAGTCTTTTGTGTTATTTCTCTTGTTGTAATGAAGGCAAAAATTGACCACATTCACAGGCACAAGAGAGGCCATTCGAGCCAGGATCTGTCTCTTTGGACACCCTTGGGGATGTGGCTGAAAAATACTGAACATTAATTGTGGGGAATGTCCTTGCTTCACTTAAGCTGTTCTGGAGACTGTTGTGCTTGCCAGCTCATCCACACCGGAATGCCATGTGGCAATCAAAGAAGTGCAGTACTTAATTACCTCAATCATTTACCTGAAGCTGTTTCAATGCAGGGTACAGTAAATCCAGTCCTGTTCACGCAGGGTTTTTGTCCTAGTTCTCTGAAATAATAAATTTAGAAAAGGGAAATTCAATATTACAGTTTTTTGTTGCTGAAACAAATAAACAAAAACTCCTTTGTACCTGGCTGTATGAAGCATAACATAAATGTGTTGATTTGGGATTGTGAACTACAAAACATAGTATAAAGTAAATGGTAGTGTATACTTTGAAAATAGTAGTCAGGACGATGTGAGTTTCTAAAGGTGAAAGTAATTCCTACGAGCCTGATCAACACAAGATGCTAAGTTTGAGTTTAAAATCAGTTGATGGATGGGCAGAATTATGTGCATAATGAGAAAATGCCAAGAGCCCAGAGTCCAGACTATAGCTTTGGGTCTTCAGCTGGGTATTTTAAAGTTAGGTTTGGGTAGGATGTCCTCAGGTGAGGTGAGTTAACCCAGTTGGCATGAAAAAACAAACCCTAAGCTGCTTAAGAGGGTGGGTTGACTTATGACCATAGCTGTACCTTTGATTTCACAGTGTTTTGTGGCATTGCTGATTAATTCTTTTAATTTCAAAGAGTTTGTTTCTTTAGGAACTGTCTCATCTAATCATGATTTCTATCTGTTTTGATGATATTCCTTTCTGAGTGCATCAGTCTGTTTCCACCAAGTCTGATGGAGAATTAATGGTTAAACATGCTTAGTTGAAAATAGCAAGTGGAATTAAGAATGAGTTCCCCTTCTCCTTCCCTTCCCCACAGCAAGATTTCCACCAAAGTTTCAGAGTTTACACTGTAATAAATTTCAGTCAAATCCCATCACAAAATAGAAATCTCTATGAATCCAGCTTTATTAACTCTCCTGTGCACTCAACTAATTCCTCTAAAGAGAAACAGAGACATCCTCTAAAAAGACATTGAAACATTAGAGGTAAGGAATGTTCATTTCCCTGAAACTGTACCTGGACTCCAAATAAAATTACTTTTGTGCTTTACATTTGTCTCTCTGCTGAAGATGTCTTGTCTTCTCTGCTAGAGAAGTTTCACAGCACAATTCCTAAGCTGATATTTTTCTTTTTTTCCTTCCCCCTCTGCCCCTTCTTTTCTAGCAATATAATGACCCCTCTTCCATCGTGTAAAAGCCAAACGCTTCTCATTCTCACTGGCCCAGAATTTAATGTTTCTGTTTCCTCTGGAAACCTTTTACCCCTCTGCTAAATTTGGAGCCGGCATAGTTTTATCTCTTTTAAACTCAGAGCTGTGTGAAGTGTTAGTGAGAACAGAGGTGTGAGCGGAGCTTTGGCTTAAAACAGCAAACAGTAGTAAAGTAGCCGCTGTTCATTTAGCAGGAGATAACAAATGAGGCCTCCCAGGAGTCAGCAGTGTAGCTCTTCACTGTTTCTCATCTAAATAAATGATCTAAATAGAGATAGCAATGGTAAACAAGCAAATTCTACTGATAGCAAAAGTATCAGGAAGTAATAAGCCCAGAGCAAACACCAGTGTTCACAGGGTTTTGATCTGCTACATCTGCAAATGCATAATTGTCAGTATTTCTGGCAAAAATAATTAAGATAATAAGCACAAATAAATGTGACTGAGCAGCACGGTTACACAGATGTTTTAGCAAAGACCTTGAAATAAAAAAAAAAAAAAAAACTAAACCAAAAAAAAAACCCAGAACCTTGATCTAAACTTTAAAATGGAGAATTAATGGCAATCCAGAATAACACAGCAGAGTGCTCCAAAATACCCAGGTCAGAAGGGCTTTCTAAATATGAGCACCATTGTGACTAAAGAGCCTGTCAAAATTAACTGAACACTTCTTCTCCTTAAGTCTTTTATTTTTTGCCTGAGGCTTAATTTATTTAAGTTATTTTGATCAAAACGCTGGAAACCATTTAGACAACTATGAACAAAAGATTATTCATTAATTATCAATATTTTGCTCCTGTGGAATTTTTTAACCTCTTGCAAAATATTATAAGATAAATAGGTGTATTCTGCTAACCTTTCCAATGCTGCTATTTGTTGCAAATGTCCCTGGAAGCTCTGTCTCATAAGTAGCTGTTTTTCTGAGTTTCTGATCACTTTCCTTTTATCATCTGACCTTCTCCTATCCCTGTTGTGTGTTTTTTGTGAAGGGCAAGCAAAATGAAGCTCAGTGGCTAAAGCATCCAAGAGCAGCACTGAGTAAATTCTAGTCAGAATTATTGCATAGCATCCAGTCATTTGAAGATATATTGTATGATTGTAAGAAATTCTGTCTGCATCATGGAGTATCTGAACAGATGGGTAAAATAAAATAAATCTATACACATCTTTTTGTGAAGGGCAGATGCAAGGTGGTTATTTCAGAAGCAGAAGAGAAACCAAGCTCCTGCTGAGCTGTGTTATGGAGCTCCGTGTTATCCTCACTCTCCCTTAACGGGTTGTGTTGGTGTGGTCAGTGTTTGGTGGGCCCTTAGAGAGGAAAGGAGAATTGTTTACTTCTTCAAAGGAAAAGGATCACCCTCATGGATGAGAAGATAAAAATTGCACTGGTAACTTTTTCATTGAGAGGAGTGAAGTGGGCTGAGAAAGAGCAAGAGAGAGCATGCCTGCCAGGATATGAATGAAAAAATTGGTAAAGCAAATGATTCTGTGCTCAAAGAGATCAAAAAGAAATAATCCTGTACTCTGCATTTGTAATATGAAGGTGAATGAGGCTCTTGGTTGTCTGACAAAAAAAATCAGGCTTCAGAATTGAGAATTCTGTGGATTTCTGGTCAGGAAGAGAGAAGCCTGAACATGCTGGCCAACAGAGATGGAAGAGAAAAAGGAAAAAGTGAAATAGAATTTTGCTGAATACCAAAGTATTGATCTGCTGATATTGCAAGAATCAGTCCCCTGCAGGCTGACAGCTGTCCTTGTTACAGTGAGGAAAATTCTAAGCACTTCTGGAAGTCCTTTGCCAGGGAATAGCCCTGGAGCTCATACAGTGCCAGGGAACGTGATGCAAAGCACAATTTCTGATTTTATTGGAATCTTTTTGGTTTGGTTGTTTGAATTTTTTCCTTCAGGCTGGGTGATGTTGATGTTTTTGTGGGCTTTTTCCACAGATACCTTATTCTTGGAAGTACCTTACTCTCATTTTTTGGCATTATTCCCTGTGTAGAAGCCTCTGTGCTGTGATACTTTAATGGTGTTTGGTGTTCTGGGATTTCAGACTGTGGATCAGCTTTGTATTATGCTGCATTCCCTCTTACCCTCCCACCTCTAATATGCTCTTCAGAACTCTGCTTAGTGCAATGTCTTCAAAACCCCCACTTCTTGTGTGCAGTGGAAATCTGTGGCATCATGTAAATAACTGATAATGGCGCGATGCAAAGGGAAATAAATGTAGCACAAACTTAGTGAAAGCAATAGGGGTAATGACAGCTACCCAAAACCAACTTTGCAAAACCCAGTAGGTGTTACAGTGTATTAGAAGCAAGTTCTTGAGTTTATTTGTACGTAATCAACACCTGAGGATTTTTCTCTTCAGTGTTTGGCTACCCTTGACATGTCCCCTTGTACAGAAGCCACAAAGAGCAGCACAGTAGCCCATACAGACTTGAGGACTGAGAAGACATCTAATTGCCAGAGAACAAGAAAAATTAACTTAGAAAAATATATAAGTGTAAAACTTTAAAAATAATGTTATTTTGGAGCCTTTTAGTTTTCCTTGAAATTAAGGAGTTCTTAAACATTTCTTATTTATTTATATTATTGTTGTGTCTCAGAGTTGCTGGACCGGTGTCTTTTTGTGCTAGGAACTTCAGAAGCATCAAACAGAAAGATAAAATCAAGTGGATAAGGAGCAGAAAGAATCTTGGTTGGTCTCCTTTTGTCATTGTTGGATCTAGGATTCAGGTTCTGTCAGGAGTGAAAAGAGAGGAGATGATGACTTTTGTGGTTAATGGAGGTAAGGGTGGACACTCCTTTCAGAATGAAAACTAAAAGGAAAAAAAAACAGTTTGAAAACTAAAGATTTAGAGCTTTTCACTGATATATGACCTCATTAGAGTATAAGGGAAGCGATAAGTGGGATATATACTTGCACAGAATTCTGTAGTGGTGCTGACCTAAAATATTGAATGAGCACAGACCATCCTTCAGTTCTGTTTAATTAAAACAAATGTATTGAGGACATAGTGGTATAATCCATCACTGAATTAATGGGAACAAGAGACACTTCAGTCCTAAATTCTATCTAAGTACACTAATTTTCCATTTTATCACCTTCTAATTTTTACCTAATTGTTTTGTGGAGATGCATCTTCTCTTCTGCTCATATGCCAATGCCTCATAGAAACCACCCAGAGGCTGTTGGCCTGATCCCAGCATGTGCCCTTCTCTGTTGTTATGGTCATTTAACTACAGGAGGAACAAAATCCATCAGCTGAGCAAGGGTAGATTTTTATTTTGCAAAACTTCTAGAGAAAGCAAAGTCGTGAAAGACATCTAAAGTCTGGTGCAACAAAATCTGGGGCAGGGGGAGGGAACCAACACGCTCTCCGTGCCTCCTTGCTGTGCACGTAACCAACATAACTCAGGGAAGGGCTTGTTGCTCCTGTTCACATCTGCAAATCCATCTGTGTGTTTGGGACGGAAGCTGTAAAGGAAATAGGTGCATATTCTGCATGGTTTCACCATTCTCGCTGTTCTCATCCCTGAAATCTAATTATTCTGGTCTTTAGAAAAGGTGTTTTTCTTTGAAATGCAAAAAGCAATGTCAGTGTAGAGTCTGAGTGGTTCCTATAACTAGCTGACGTGATACAGGGCCATTTTCTCCATTTTCTGCCAGTGGCTGGTAGTTCTGTGAGGTCTTAGGAGGAGAAACAGAGGACTTCTGAGTAAATTACAGCATTGCTAAAAAGTTTCACTTCTAATATTTAATGATTTTGCTTTCCTTAGCTGAGGAGTAAGAACTGTACCAAATTATAAAGTGTATTAAGTAATCTTCACAGATTTTTTCAGTCTTTCTAATCTAATGGTGT
This sequence comes from Bombycilla garrulus, assembly GCA_013400315.1. Classification (NCBI taxonomy): domain Eukaryota; kingdom Metazoa; phylum Chordata; class Aves; order Passeriformes; family Bombycillidae; genus Bombycilla; species Bombycilla garrulus. The sequence goes on along the minus strand of VXBU01003353.1, from coordinate 907,556 downwards.
TTTCTAAGTAATATTCTTAGTTTTTTTCTTCAGATTTCTGCCCCGTTGCTTAACTAGAGCAAAAATAGGGTGATACATAACATAACTAATTAGTGACTGTGAGATAAAAAGATACGTTTGCACTCTACATTTGCACAAGGTTAGACCTTGTAAATTAGATGAAACACCATTAATAATCAAACAAATGAGGTCAGATCCATTGTTCTTTTCATTCTCTGCACTTCTGTTAAGATAATTTTACACTTCTGCTCCACAATTGAGCAATTATTAGTTTCCTAAGTGCTACATGAGTTTCGACAAAACAAACTCCCGCAGAATCAAAATAAGTAATTTTATATTCAGCAGAAATGATTTTCACATTAGCCTGCATGAAATATTATTCAACCCAATTATCACAATATGTGGACATGTATAATAAATAAGATACAGCAAATCTAATACTCTGTGACACTCCAGCAATAGTGTTTTGCAACAGAAATGTGTAATGATCTTATCTGCATCCACTGAAACGTGGGGCATGAATAAATTGCTTTTCCCACCTGAACTTTTGGTATGGTGGGAATATGTGTCACCAGTTCTGCTTGAGGATCTGGTCTTTTCTGCAGGGCAATATTCAGCCCAAGTGACTGTGCTTGTGCTTCCTCTCAAAGAGTTACTGGATCTGCTCTGGGTTGGGGGTTTTTTGTGTGATTGAGGAGCAGGGATGACTCTTTCTGCAGGAAATGGATTGCACTAATGGTGAATTGCACCACATTAATGGTGGGTGATTCTAGTTTTCATTTATCACAGATATTTGGGTACCTAGATCCTTAATCCTACAGGAAACCAGTGCCTGGGCTGTGCAGGAGTGTGCAGAACTCCTCACCCAGCCTTTATTACCCTGGAAACCCCATTCTGATGACCTGACACCTTTTTCACACCCAGAGGCTGAAGGAAGGTGTTATTTCCTTTTATGCACAGGAATATAATTTTATCTGCACAAATTAGATGTGTGTTAGGAAGCTGTAGATTTGTTATCCCTGCCATTCCTTGCCTTCCTAATGAAGCCTGGTTCATGCTCACCTTCATCTTGCAGGCCTATTCATTGCTATTTTATTTTCCTTCTCTAAAATGCTCCGGCAGCCCATCCTTCCTTTCTGGTTAGTTATATTTGCTCCACATGTCTCCACTTTTGCCAGTTCAGCACCTCTGGGAGCAAAATCAGCTGTTGAACACTTTTCCTGAGACTTTCCTTTGAAGTATTTTATTTAACATAGTTGAACAGCCAGAGGACAACAGGAGTCAGGATGAAACAAGAGAGAATTTAATGGCCTAATGTTTCTAGGTTAACTTTTCCAGGGTGATGCTTTACTTTTATTTCATGTGATCTAAAATAGTACTAAAGTTAATCTGTTTTCCTTCCTCTTTTGCCCAAAACCATGTTGTTATTCTCCAATTATCTTTTACTCTTTTAAGAATTCTTTCACTGAAAATTTTACACCAAACCTATTTTCTTTTATACTTGTCCTCAAATCACTCATATCTCAGGTCTTATTGGTAATTATCAGTATTTCTTTAATTATTCACTGCATGTTCAAAACAAGAAAAGCAAATTTCCCAGGAGACTGAATTATAGAACAACTGTAATGGCACAGTATTATATAAAGTTATACATTAGAAAAAGGGGACTGTCAGAGCTCTAGAGCTACATGGAAAAGCAAAAAGGATCTAGATCTTAATTTGCTAATTTTTTTTCTGCTGATAAAGCTATTCTTTGCTTATAGTACTTTGAAAGTACTAGAAAAGTGTATTTGCAGTTAGTCCTAAAGGGAAATAGGTTTAGGAAGAAATTAATTTCAGTGAGTTCCAGCAGAAGATTTTTGGGACATTATAATTAGGCTTGAGATGAAAAGCATTCCCAGGAAGAAATTTACCTTTGTTGTGGATGTGTTTCGTGTATTATTGAGTAGCTTCACTCTTTGGAATGGGAACTTTGTACAGACTCAGCACAAAGGAGTCTCATTTTCGCATGTTGTGTTTCAGAGCTCCCAGATACCTTGAGCAAAAGTGTGAGCCTTGCCTCTAAGGGAAGTGTTAAAGTCTTAGTGTGTTTAATTTTTATTTTGGTTTCTTTAGTAAGTTAATAGCCACATGGCCACAATTGGAAAAAAAAACCAAAAAAAAACCCAAAAAAAAAACCCCTTTGTTTTTTAAGATAGTGGACTTTGCCAAAATCTTAATTCACAAGTAAGGAGCAGAATATAAGTGTCTAAGAGAGACTGGAATTGAGAGTCCAATCCTCTCCTCATGGTAAGCAGGTTGTCTGCCTGGTAAAGGAAGTTTTGTGTAGGTATCACCAAACAGTCAAACCCACTGTAATCCTCTCTCAGTTTTGTGGGGATTTTTCTCTACAAAGAAGTTTATTTGAAACAAGTGCTTCTATGATAAAAGTCTTTCTGCATTTGTGCATTCTGTGACTGGTAATAATGTCCATAAGGTGTGAGCCTCAGTGGATTCTGCCTGTTGGTGAGTGACTCCTGTACTGCAAATTTTCTCTGCGTTTTGGTGTGTGCCTTCTCTACCTAACAACTACATCCATAGAGAGCACAGGAAAGTAATTCTCAGTGCAGCTTTTTTGGGTGTCCCAGCTGAAAATAATCAATGGGTTCCAAAGCTGCAGGGTTAGGCAGGCTCTCATGCAAATGCAATATCACTTGTACCATGGTGAGACTTATTTCTGTATGAAAATGGCTGAAAATGAGTTTTACAATGTGATAAAGACCTTTGCCAGCCCAGTGAGGTTCATGGAACCTTTTCATGTCCCAGCTGTAAGCCCTCATAGATTGATTTTCATATTGAAAGTGCTATGACAACCTTAATGTAAAAGCCAGAACTGCATTGTTCTAATGAGTTTACCTTTTCGTTTTATCAGAATTCAACTGCTGAGCACTTTGTGTAAAGGTTCCAAAAGAAACAGAGGATTAAATACTCATATCACAGCTTAAGGTCTCCTCAGAGGCTTATTGACTTTCCTAAGTTCACCTACTATGGACTTGCAGAGGGTTCAGAATCCTTAATGACAGCAGTGGTAAGGAATAATTCCCTTATGGGCGAGCTGCTCCAGCTAAGAGACAGTCCAAGACATAAAAGGTTGATTTTGTCAAACACTATCTTCCACAGGACAGTTTTATCCATGCTGAACATGGTGACAAAAGGACACAAGGGACAGGACAGGGAGAGAGGAGAGAAGCAATATGGGGAGGCCACTCTAAAATGACATTAATTAACATAGCTTGATATTACATTAGGTGTGATGCTAACAGTAGAACTCCCATGAATAATAATAATTCAGTGATCAGATGAAGCTGAGGACTTATTTTAATATATCTCCCTGATAAATACTGTCTTCTCAATTAGAGATGCAAATATTTAAGAGAAGTGATCTTGTGTAGATCATGCAAGAGATAGCAAAAATTAAGTGTATTGGGCTACTAGCCTCTTTCGTATAACCATAGAACATTCCTATTTTAATTAAGGAATTTTTCCTTGAGTGCAATTAATAATGTTACTATATAAGAATCTAACTTTCAAAAGTCATGGTCCTGGTTTGTCATGTTAGTGCCCAGACTTTACTCGGATTAAAGCGTAAATTATAGCCATGGTTTCAAATAAATTTGAACGTACTTCCAACTGTTCTCCTTTTGTAGAATGAAAACTCTTACAAACATAAAAGGAATTGCGTTTAAGACGTGACTGTTCTATACACAGTAAATAGAAGTACCCTTCATTTCCCTTGCAGTAGTACCTGTGGTTTCCATCAGCTGGTGAGAAGGCATCCTTAGAGGCTAAATCATCAGTTTTAAAAAGGTGTAGCATTCAGCTAAACTGGGAGTTATACTGAAGATTTTAAGTTCTAATGCTCTTAATGCGTCTATCTTTGCTTCTAGTTCCATTTTATCCCCCTAATCTGACTGATGCTTGGATAATTTACTCAGCAGTACTAAAATCAGCTTTAAAAAAGTGATCAAGGTTGGGAAAACTTGCACAGGGAGTTGCGTGTCCTAAATCGCATTAGAATATGGGATTTTTATCCTTAAACTCAGTATAATCCTACTTCATAAAGAACTCCAGTGGCTTACTCTGTATCAGTAAGCCAGGGTCTCTATTTCCTTTTCTTCCAAGACATACCATGCCATAATTCCCAGATAAATGGAGATGCCTAAGCATGTTTGACAGATTGAACTGTTCCCTTCTGTTTGTGGCAGCCCATTGTGTGCACACACAGCTTCCAGGTGCCCTCACAACCACATCTGCTGAGGCTCACCTGGAGGGGCTTTGGGACTGACTACCTCAATCTATATGCAGATTTATACCAAGCCAGTAAATTACTCATAGCATTTCCCATGGTTTGTACTCTTTGCAGTCCAATTGTGTTCATTTGCAAACTGCTCTGGTCTTGTGCATATTGAGAGTAATAAGACTGCTAATAAAGAGCAGTTAATATAATATATAGCAGGGATACCAAGTGTAACTTAAAGGAATGGTTTTTGACATCAGAGCTTTTTACAGCTTTGGGCAAAAATAAATTAATATAATTGTATTTGTTCTTTTGTTTTTCTTCAGTCTAAATACAGCCTTGTGGCAAAATTTCTATCTTTAATCACATTTCTCTTTTTCTTGTTTGATGCAACCCTTGTGTTCATTTCAATATTTCAGAGTTCTAACAGTGTCTACAGGTCAGGTGCCAAAACAAGTCAATTGTCCAGTTCTGAAAGCATTTGTGCATTGTTTTCAGTCAATATTTTTGTTCCAAAAGAGAAGCTAGTGAAGATGAACCTCCTCTGTACTGTTGACTCTGAGAGTAATCGAAAGTTCTGGTTGCAAAGTCTGTGTGCAGAGGCTGCCTTGGCAACAATATCATTTCTGGTACCCATGCAGTCTGTTCAGGTGACTCTTAACATTATTTTGTCCTCTGTATTACTCCAGTTTTCATGAGCATCAAGGTGTGTCGATGAGGCAGGAATAATCTCACTAATAGGGAAAAACCCACCTCCAGTCCTCCTCCTCTGAGGCAGTCTGAAAATTAATTTATTTCCAGCCTTCTGTTTGCCTGATTTGTAATGGCTGAGGACTAAATTGTCTCACTGCAGTGATGAGTGCAGTGCTAAAACTTGAAAACCTAATTTTTGCTCTATTTAGTGCAATGACGCCAATGTGTGTTGATTGCCTGGTGCCATGCTGGTTGTGGCTGCGTCCTTGTGCTGGGATTGCTCTTCTCCTCCCCTCCACCATGGCTGACACACTCCTGGCTGTCTGGTTGGTTGCTCTTGCTCTGATCTGAGTGGCGTGAATGCTGCAATTCTCATTTCTCAGAATCCTCTTGTCACTAAAGTTCTCTCCTAAGCCGTGGAAGAATATAAGAACACTCCTCAGGAGCTGATGTTGAATGGGTCTGAGATAAGGCTTTGTTGAGGGGCAAACTGGAAGGACACATAAATTTTTCAGTTTCTCCTTGCCTAAGGAGAAACCTCTGATAAAGTGCAGCCTAATGATTTTGCCTGTTGGTTTGCACTGAATTTAATGCAAGACCTTTCAGAACTGTTAACATTTACTTAGAAAAGACCTTATAGCCCTGATCCTGTCGTGACATCTATATACTTATATTTCAAGATCCCCACAGGAACCAGGGGACTTTAAATGGAACCCACTTTCACAAACATAATTATAGGTGTGGGCTTCAGAACATATTTCTGTTCAGTAGCAAGATATCAAGAGACGCCTACACTATCACTTTTTCTGCAGTTGGATCTGTGGTTTAATATTTTCATAGAATAGGGAATGATTGAGAGTGGGAATTGCAGATCAGAGGAGAGGTAGTGAAATGTCATTTGTGTTGCATAATTTGTACTATCACTTGTCAACAGTGATCCCCTTAATGCCATCCCTTTGACAGATGAGCAAAGCAAGCTTTTAGAATTCTAAAGAGTAAAAGCTGGGATAAAAAGACAACTATGTTTGATTCCGTTCTGCAGTTCAAAGGATTTTAAAGTCATGACACTGGTTATTACTGTGGTCTTTAGAGAGATGCACAGAAACTTAATCTATCTAATCAAACTGTCTCAAAAGATAAACCAAATCAAAACTTTTGCCTATACAACTCCTACTATGCTTTGTTGTTTTTTGTTTCTTTTTTTCCCCCTCAGTATTCATTTTTCACCCAGGGGATAGCATATTCAGTATATTAGCCATATTCATTAACTACTGCTACTGTGTGCATTATCATGATACCAACAGCCTGTGCTTCTGAGGACCTCAGGGTGTTCTGGGCAGATTTCAACTGCAGTGACAGAGATCACCCTCAAAGCCCTGGAGGAAAGGTGGAAAGTTTGGTTACATGGTCAGAAAAAAGATGCTGTTTCATAATGTGGTTTATTCCAGCGATCATCCTTGTGCAAACCAAATGAGAGGCCAGCACAGGGAATCTACGGCAGGAAATATTTGTTCAGCTGTTTGCCTGATCTACAGACAGCTGCATTTTTGTGCACTAATATAAGGGTTTCCAGCCCCATCAGTGGGCCATGGACTGAGCTGAAGGAAGATCTGAGAGCTAATGTAAAGGCATGAGCTACAGTTAATGCAGTTTTAGAATTTTGCATGTCATCTGAAGAAGTGGAACTAACATCCTTAGAAAGATGTTGGTATGAGGATGGGCCAAATATTGCACAGTTCTTGTACCCTGTACTGAAAAAGGATGAAGTTTAAAATGAAAAAATGCCTTTAAGGCCTAGAGCCTGATCAGAGGAATGGAGAAGCTGATTTATAGTAAAGAATCATGAAGTTCTTTATGCAGAAGGAGACCTTTAAAGTTTACCTATTCCAGCCCCTCTGCCATGAGCAGGGACATCAGGTTATTTTGGGTGATGAGACTTGCATTTTTCTTAGCCAGAGATGTACTGTATGTGAATATGATTATGCCCTTATGAGCATGACAAACATAAAATTTACTACCAACTTGGAAATACAAGTAAAATACCATATTTAAAATTACCAAGTTTGCTAACAATCCCAAAAATGAAACTCGAGAACTGTTAGAACATAAAACAGCAATAGAAAAAAGCCTAATTTTTTTTCTGGCCAGTACTTAATAAAGTCCATGTAAAATGGATGGATGTTTCCAGTGTATTTCTGCGTTCAAACACTGCTGTTAATCCAAACAGCAGAGTTATTGCCAAATTGCTCTTACAGGCTGAAAATTTCCTTTGTCTTTGGCTTATTATAGCTGGAGTGGGAGTAGTCTCTGGAGCACCAGAAGTTGTCTGCTGTTAGTGTGTCAGACTCTGAGCTTGAAAGCAATTCTGAGAAATTTCTGAGGTACATACCTACAATTTTGTGCTAATATGATAAAATTAATCCAGTTAATGGTAACTGCACTCTGTTTTCCTGGGACTACTGGTGTTGTAAATCCTCAGTTGCATCCTTAGGTTGCTTTACATGCATGGAACTTTTTAGGCGAAATATGACGCGAGCTGTGCTTTTTCCTTTTCTTTGTGGCACGTTGAAGTTCTGAAGCTCTTGATTATTTGCAGTACAGATCTTATAGTCATGCAAAGATATTTTACCCCTGCTGTCATGTTGGAATAGACGTCCTGTGTATCCTGGAGTTAATGACTACAACTTAGCCATAGGCCAAAGTCTCTCTGAGATGGGTTTCACTCCCTCAAGACCTTTTGTCTCTGAGAACAGCCAGAATACTTAGGCTCTAGGAGGGTAAAGTGAATTTCATGGTGAGACCATAGAAATCAATTCTCTAAACAGTTCCTATTTTCTGCATGCTAAAAACATTTTAAGTTTTTGTGAGTTGGTTCTAAGTTTGAACTCTCATGTACTGTGTAATAAAAGCCACTTACCTATAACAGACATTTGCAGCTCAAATGGCAGCTTATTTACCCAACTTGTAAGAATGAATAGATGAATTGTAGTGGGGGCTAGAATTCTGCCCACTTTATTACCTCCTTGTCCCATTTTTAGTTGATTCTTTCATCAAATAATGAGTGTTTCTAGTAAGTTGTGCTTGAATATCAAAAAGTACAGCTGTAGTTCTTTCTAAGACAAACTTATTTGACAGTGGTTAGAATGGTATGCCCAAAATGTTCCTTGCTTTTAGCCGTTGCATAACGTGAGATTGCTTCATGTTTTCATTAATCTTCTCTTTGTCAAATGGATAGTGGTATGTTAATAATTAGCTGGAATTATGGGGAACTTGAAGGGTTTGGGGGCTTTGAGTTTTTAGGATTAGAAAGGCAGGTTTTGAGAACGAGCTTGAAGTGCTGACTAATTTGGGGAGTGGAATGATAAATAGTGTAAAAGGACTCAAAAGAATTTCTAATTTATATCACTTTTGATTGGTAGTCATGAGGGATATTTTCAAAGGTCAATAGAGAGGTGGAATGCATAATTAAATACAGATTATTTGGTGGAAGATTGGAGGTTGAAATATGAGCAGGTTAAATTTGTATCAATAAATACTAAACACAGGATGACATTATTTAATTTCAGTCCAGATTATAAATCACTCTTCAACAAATGAAAATGATGTATAACTGCAGTTCCAGAGCTGCATATTAAATGTAAGAGAAAGAGTGAAGATTTGATGCATGTGATTTAGAATACAGAAAGACAACAAAGTTGAGTATGAAGAGGGCCTGCATAGTGTGTGAGTGATTTAATCCAAATATTTGTATCTGTGTGCTAGGTAACGTGTTAAAGAGTTAAAATCATGCAGGAGCAGGTGCAAGGACTTTAACATCCCATGCTGGCTATCTCCAATGTAAATTGATGTTGGGGGTTAGGTGTCCTTCCTGTTGTTCCTTCTTACCTGTAGAATTTTCCCCGTTAGTTGCAGGAAACCTGGCTGCTGCTACTTAGGGATGTTTGAGGAGACAAAAAGTTTGGCTGGGCCCAGGGGGAAGGGGCAGGGGAGCAGCTGCTGGTTCATCTGCTCTTTGGCTTCAGAGGAAGACACACTCAGAGCTGTTGTTGCTTGGGGAAAGGGGTTCGCCATAACCCAGACAGAGCTGCTGCTTCTTTTGCTGCTGCTTCTCCTCCTTCTGTGGGTCCCTCTGCACCCCCTGCCCTGCCAGGCCATCCTGCAGTGCAGCCACTGCCCCGGAGCTGCTGACACATCCCGTCCATCCCCTGCCCCAGGATCTCTGCTCACTGCTGCCTTTCCAGCTCCGTGTTCCTCAGAGTCCTGCCTGAGCACCGGGACCGGCTGCCCTCAGGGGGTTTGTGAAGCAAAGCCTCTCCTCCATCCTTTCCCATCCCTGCCACAGGGTTCCTGATTCTGTTTGTTATTAATGCCAGAGTTATTGTTGTTTTGTTTACCTTGTTATACATACTAGTAAAGAACTATTACTTCTACCCCCATATCTTTGCCTGAGAGTCCTCTTAATTTCAAAATTATAATAATTTTGAGGGAAAGGGTTTACCTTTTTCATTCCAAGGGAAGCTCCTGCCTTTCCTAGCAGGTACCTCTTTTCAAACCTAGACAATTGACTATCCAGCAAAAAAATATTTATTCAATTCTGATCTTTATGAAGCAGAAATATCTGTGTCGTTTGAAGATGATTCACTGTTGTACAAAAATTCTGTGAGAACAGAATCACACCTCTAATGTGCCACAAATTAGGGGCGTCAATCCATATTTCTGATTAGAATTCATTACTTGGCAATACAGTCAGAGAGACCCTAAAGAAACATATAAGACCAGAATCCAATCTTAATTGTGTTCTGTTTTAATGAAAAAGTTCTTTTGTTGGCAGGTTCTTATCTGATTGATCCAAGCAGCAGTGCTCTTTTATGTGTACCATATTGCTCTTGTAAACAAAGAGGTTTAAGAATGTGAGATGGAGTTTGTGGGGAGAGGCAGTATCTTTTATTAGACTGACTGATGTGACTTGCCTGTGCACCTGACAGCCTGTCTGTCCTTTCCTTGCTATTTCCATTGATCTAATAAGTAATATTACCTACAAACCCTGCCTCATTCTTATCCATGCCCAGAGGTGAAGGGGGTTCATCTCTGTGTGTTATTTACTAGCAAAATAAAAAAAATGTTAACAAAAATGAAAGACGTGCTTAGGCATTTAACCAAAACCTTAGCATTGTACATTATTTCACGGAATTTTGCGTTAAAAATCTTTCCAGGATGGTGACAGGAATGGCAATAGCAGAAATTCTTACTCGATGATTCTTTATGGAAACTTGGGAAGTGCTGCTGCTTCCAGTTGTTCTGTATTACACCCCCAAGGAAATGGCTAGGATGATCAGAAGCAATGTAGTGAACTCCTTTTTTAATTGGTAGAACTTATCTTCTACAACCACACTACTCTGGGCTGTCTGGGTGCTTCGCTTCCTACCTGTCTGTTCTTTGCCAGACTGCAAGCTTCAGGTGGTGTCTGCAGAAACAGTCTTCCAAAGTGTAATTTGTCCTCTCACTGAAGGCATAAATTTAAGTAAAATGATTGTTTTTCTGCTGGTACAACCCTGAATAACCCTTTAGTGCCGATTTACACATGACCTGCTGGGGGGAGGGAATGTGTGACTCGGAGCTTAATGTGCCAGGTTTCCATGGGCACCATTCACTGAGGGGTTCACCTGGAGTTCTGCAGAGCTGACAAACCTTTGTCCTGTGCTGATGGAGGATGGCCTGGTACTCTTGTGGCTGCGCCTGTGAGGTGCCATCACCTGAGGCTCTTTGCAGCCGGTGGAAGCTGGAGCGTGGGTCTGCCAATCCACTCCAATCCTACGGCAAAGCCTTAGATGTTTTGTTTTCTTGTTTAGTTTAATGTAGACTGCTTCAGCATTAACCATGACTCTGGTCCAAGCACTTTGCACCTTCTCAAAAAAAAAAAAAAAATCAACAGATTGATCTTGTAGATTTTTCTGCATTGTTTAAAGCCCTTGATCTAAGTATAATCTCATCACCTTTCATGATGGGAATATTTTTATCCTGTTGAGGCTTGCTTTGGAGACACTTCTTTGTATACTTTTAATAGGAATGCCCTCTTAGTTTTTGTTTAAAAAACCCCAAAACTTGTGGGAGAAATGTCATATAGTTACTTTTAGTCTAACATATGTCTCCTTTCTGCAGTGAATGTAGGTCTTTTCTATCTTTTGTTCATTCTGCTCAGACTATCTGGCGTTTTCTCTAAGGGTTTTTCCTGTGCTGTCTCTCAGAAGTAACATAGCTGAGTGTCCTGCATGATTGATAGAAAAATGATGCGTGTGATTTGCAGCATTTTATTATATATGACTAAGAATGTCTTAATCTACTAATATAACATATAATTTTGTGCTACCTTCTTAGTGATTTTTTTTCATTTAAAGTAGTTTTAGAACAATTCCTTAAATATAAAATGGAAGAAGGTTAGATAGTACAAGACATGCAAATATTCTTTAAAACAACAACATTAACAGTAAAAAGACTGACCAAAAGTGAGAAGAAAGACCCTAAAGCCAGGCTGAGGGTGAGGTGCCAGGGCAGTGGTTGGGTGTGCACAGGGCTCTGTGAGGGAGCCTGGGGCTGCCTGTGCTGGGCACAGCCAGTCCCAGATGTGTTCCAGAAAGGACAGAACCTGCCCAGGAGTGAGGAATCAGGGTGATCCCAGCCCTGGCAGCCCCCAGGGAGCCCCCATAGAGGGGGGAAGGGTGAGGAGGAAGAAATAGCAAGAGGAGCTGGGATGGACTGACCACAGCCCCTTGTCCATCCCTCTGCTCCTCTGGGGACAAGAGGTAGAGGAGTTCTGACTGAGAAAGTGAACAACTAAAGGTGGGGAAAGGTTTTTTTTTAATTTTTTGCTCCTGTTTCTTACTATCTAATGCCATTTTAATTGGCAGCAGGTTAATTTCTCACGCTGGCTGAGTCTATTTTGCTCATGATGATAACTGGTAACCAATGTCTCTGGCTTTACCTCAACCCATGAGCTTTTTCAGTGGTGTTTTGTCCCCTGGTCCCAACGAGAAGGGCAGTGAAATGTGGCTGGGTGGGTACCTGGAACCCAGGCACGAGCAGTCCCCCACCTCCTGGCCTGACATTGCTCCATTTTCCACACAGGGGTTATTCAAGGGAACTGAGTTTTGAGACCTCTGTCTTAATCTTGTAGTCCAATCCAAAAGCCATCCTGCTTTGTTTAAATATGAAAGTGCACAAACAGCTGTTACAATAATGTACAACCTATGCCATTACCTCTTCCTTTCAGTCCTCTCTCTATCAGGAGGAATAAAGCCATCGTCAGGAAATGAAGTCACAAATTGATGGGCTGCACTAAACAAATTTTTTCTTATCCTATTTTTTTGCCTTTTTTCAGTAGAAACACACCCATCCCTGAACTGAGTGAGACGGAGCTTTGCCATTTCTACTCCACCCAGTGCCTTTATTTGTAACATCTATTGCCATCCACTACCAAGGTGTTCCAGTTTGGGACTGAAGGGAGCAGGGGCTGGGTTGATGGTTCCTTGTAAATATGGATCAAGCATGGGGAATTCAACCATTAATTTCATATTCCATGCATTATCTAACTGTACACTACATTTTTATACAGTCACCCAGGCAGTTAAACATGGCTAGGAGGTATGGGTGTCCAGGAGACAAAACCAATTAGTATTTTTCCCCCAGTTAATAAATGTTACTAATTTTATTAGGTGAAGTAAAATAGTTTAATGACATTCCTCCCTGACCACAGAACAAGTTATGAGATTTGAATTACTCCCAGTTGTCTGTGCATGTATGTTTAGTGCCTCCATGTACTCTCTCTGTATTTGTATTATAATATCTGAATAGAAACTGCATGTCTCATGCAAGAACCCCAAAATATTTATTCAGCCTTCATGTGGATGAAATTTAACTTTGACTTGCCATTCATTTTAATAGTAAAGATATTGAGCAACTTACCCAGTCGCAGTGGAGTAAAAATGAGTAGCAAGAGTCAAGTCAGAATAAAGTATTTAAGAGTAGTTTGGACATGAGTCCTCTCTTACTCTGCAAGGCTGGAGCTATGCTTTTGACATAGAATTTCAGTGATTTATAAAATTAGTCCCTGTTTTAAATTAATATTACAAAAGGAAGAATTTTTTCCCTGTAAGGAGTACTGTAAATAGGAAAACGTGTATGTGAGTTCATTATTAATAATATATTCAGCCTGTATTCTTGATATCTGTTTTCCTTTTGCAACATTTCAGCTGTTTTATCATCTTATCTTGAATTTACCCCAAATGATCTGTGAAAATGCATTGCCTGCCTTTTATTCTTTAATATCTGATTATGTTTTGGCTTCTAGTCTCATTACCTTAGGTTTCCATACACTGGGCTATGTTATGCATATGTAACTGCATAATTCAGTTATCAGACCATAAGCCTAATTCATCCAAATAACTTCAAATTAATTTACATTATTCCTCTTTATTTTCTGCATGTCTGAATGTGTTTGTGCTGTTCAAAGTAAAACCGCAAAAATGGGTGATTTTTATTCTCCCTCTTTTTGTCCATTATAATCCCTTTCTTAAAGACTTTTGCATTATAACCCTGATCCTCAAACATAAACCTACACAGGAATCAAACCTAACTCCTTGGTTAAGGGGCATTAACGGCTCACACCACTCAGCTCCCTTTATTGTGTTGGAATGGAGAGCAGTCTTTAGGTATGATTCTCTTTTCACACCAGCTAAGGCTCTAGCTTTTGCTCCTTAAAATATAATTAGAAAGGACTATAGCACAGTAACAACTTAGTTCTAACTGAATGTTTTTAAACATCTTGTGTTCATTATTATTTTGCACTATTTACATAGTTTTGTAAACAAATATGGGTGAAAAAAGCAAATGAGGAAAGAAATCAAATTAATAGAAAAAACGTGTAATTAAAATCACGTTATTACTATAAAACTTGGGAAAAAATCCTTTAAACTGTTCTTTGCTATGTATTATTTTTGTGTGCTCTCATGCTGCATTCCATTAATTTCTGTTTAGAACTAATTGAGGAGTGGCTGAAAGAAGAGCAGATTCTGTGAGTTTCTGCTATAAGGTGTTAAATAATGTAATTCCTACATAATAAAAGCTTGCAAAACATGGAGCATCTAAGACTTGGCAGCCAAAAAGAATTTCTACAGCACTTGTTCCTTTGTCGGTCATAAAAGCCCCAGGAGAACAGGTCATGTGAGAGGTGCAGTCATTTCCTGCTCGAGCTTTGTGGGGCTCCTGGCTCCCAAGGGAGGGCTAGCTGGATTTTGTGACTGATCCAGTGGCTGGTGAGATAGATGCTCAGCAGAAATTGAAATGTGAATGCAATGTAGACGTCAAAGGGGATGTACTCCAGATTACAGCTGGGCAGGAATTGTTTGATGACCTCAGATGCTGCAACACTGGGCTCAGAGTTTAACAACTATGTGGTGACACCTGGAAGTTATTGCTGTGCCCCAGAGAGGCTGAAACAAGGAGCAGCCATCCCCTCAGCTGCCGGGACAGCTCCTCCAAGGTGTGCTCAGGTGCAGCACTATTGGTGTTCATGGGAGGTGCAAGCTGCTGATACCCCACTGGACTCAAACACTCAGAGAGTGCTGTTAGACCAGCGGAAAAGCTGACCACACACTTGGGATTTAGTGGTATTAGAGCAGCTTGTGTAAACTTATGCTTAAGCTTTTTTTGTGGAAAAAAAAAATGTTTTTTCAGAAACATCTGAACACTTGAGGCTTCAGAAGTATTTAGGATTCTGACTCAATGGGTTTGACTTGTAAATGGTACAGAGCCCTCTAACTGTTTTTGATGATCTGGTTTTAAGATACTTTTTACACTAAAGTCTCCAAACATCCTTTTGTTGTCACTGCTCCTGAGCCAGTATTACAGAATATTGTATTTCTGTGGAAAGATGAAGAAAGTCTGCTTGCACATTCAGGGCAGGTTGGCTGGTTTTTGTGATCACACTGACATTACGTTCAATCTGATTTCATGAACAGAGGAATGTTTTTATTGAGTCGTAGCTTTTTGGGGAAGAGGGGCAAGTTCAAGAAGCATGTTCCTGGAGCTTTAAATATTGTGTGGAGGAGGACAGCTGACTTGAAGGAATTCCCTCAAGGAACTTTTGGTGTCTATGATTCAGTAGATGACTTCACCAGGTGGGGAAGAGAGCTACAGGAAGCAATTCCCTTACAGCTTCTTCTTCTTTTCTGTTGGGAAAACAATACTGCTGTTTGTAAGGACTGTTACAGCTCTTAATGAATAAAAGTGCTTACAAATATCTGTGGGGATCAGGCCAACCTGATCCGAGCCCTGCTCAAAAGGATCACAAAGCCATCCCTGGCCCAAGCACTGCCTGTCTCTGCCTCCCCTGGCATCCCTTTCCATCAGATATTTTATAACAGAGGATTATCTTGTTCAGCTATGAGTATCAGGCACCTCTCACCATTAGCTGCTGGAGGTGAGCCAGCCACAACTATGCAATGTGTCATGCGTGTTCTGCCTTTTCTGTGATGCATTAGGAGCTTTTAAAGCCAGCTCACATCGCAGAGTTTAGATGTGGAGGTCTTCCTGAAGCCTGTATTTCACTGGGGAAGAGGTGATCACATAGTGCTGGGATGGCGATGGCTGTTTGTCAGAGGAAATATATGCAGAAAACACTGCCAAAGATCCACTCTGCAGTTAGGGTGGGAAAGCAAAACCCATGTAAGAGAGATCTGTCGGGATGTTCCTGCTATGAGACAGGTGGACAAATGAGTGGATGGCTCCTGCTTGTTTTCTTACCAGAAAAACCCCCACATAGTTCTCATCAGTGTTATCAGCTTAGCCTCAAAATGACTTTCCTCCCCATTATTGCTTATAAACAAACCTTTATCACAGATAGCTGGCCTGCTGAATTAAGACGCTGTATTAAACAGTATATTGCTTCTGTCAGGGCCGATCGGCTGTTTGTGCAGATAATAATGCCAACTGCAACAACAACAATCAGCTAGTGTAAATTAACTTAACTGTGTGAAATAATGCTTCCTATATCAGATTAGCTTGCTGAATGACTTTATCCTTAAATTAAAGCTTGCTGGGGCGTAATAGTAAATCATTTAAATGGTGCTGGGCTTTTCAGGTAATGTCTTCATATATTACTGTAATTTCAATTCGCCAAGGCATGCAGATGGCTGCAGTCTCTGGTTCCTTGTCTCCAAAGCCTCTCCCGTGCTGCCATTTTGTAATTACAGTGCAGGAATGCTGCCTGCTGCTCTTAGATTTCCCATGGTGCACCAGCAGCCAAGGCAATGTATTTTAAAATTATTATTCTTGTGTGGCCCTCATAACATAAATGTAAATCTTTTATGCTAACGCTGTCAGGGGTTTAGCACTAGGGCTCCAAGGTGCTCTGATGTAGAAATCACCAGCAATCCATCAACCAAATATCATTTGGGATCCAGCAAATGACTTGCATTTTGGGAGGACTGTAAGCAGAGCATTATTGTAAGGTTAGAGTGATTTTGTTACTAGGTGCTTGGAGGCCTTGAAGGTGTTCTTTATTTATTTATTCTGCCATTGTACATGGGTGTTTGAGCCAGAAATTCTCCTCCAGCTGAGATGCCCACTCTATGACTTGGTGGAAGCTTACTGTACTTAATATGCTGAAGATAACATCTGAGCAAATAACAGCCTCCAAATTAAAAGCCTTAAAATATATCAACAAGACCAGACTAAGATAGATAGCTGTTATAAAAGCAATATAGAGAAAGAAATTCTCCTGGGTCTGTGCTGTGAAAAAGAATGGGATTATTTAGTCCTTCATACTCACGTGCAAAGGTTCAGTGATTGCTTGGTATTAAAAATTCAGGTTTTATTGCCTACTGTTTCATAATTTTTTTAATTTGCATTTTATAAAAGGGCAACAAAATCAAATGGTTTGAGAAAGCCTCGTGCTCACTGTTAACTGTGTGTGAGACATCCTTGCCCAGCACTCCTGCATCTGTGAGCTCTTCCTCAGCCTGAGGTGTCATCCCAAATGCTGCTTCCTGACAGCCAGTCCGGAGCACGGTGCTGGGACAAGTGGCAATGGAGCTGCACCCACATATTGATACATCTGACGGCAGAATGAAGTTAATCAAAGTCCTTGAAGGTAAATAGCTGGTGCCAGAATTGTGTCAGTGCAGCTCCAGGGCTGCTTACACCGGTTCAGTGTCCTTTGCCCTGCTGTGCACCTTTTGCCAACAGCCTGAGCTTCCTGTGTGCCCAATGCTGGGTAGTGCAACCCACCCAGATTCCTGTTTTCAGAGCAGGGGCTTTGGGCAGCCTTTTTTCTGAAGTCCATTTGTGTCACAGCTCAAAAAAAGAACTTGCTCAGGGAAAAACTCAAAGGCCTTCAGGTTTCATGCAAACACAGGCCCGTTTGGAAGCAGAGTCCAGGTGCTCTGTGGGTTTTGGTCTGAGGTTGCACATTCACATTAATCGGTCCAAGATTTTTCTTATACTGCTAGCCTTGGTTTGGTCTACATATCAGTAAAGATTTAGGAGCATCACATCTCTTGCAGGTTGCAATATAATTCAGCTGTTTCCATTTCTTCCACCTGAACACTTCTGAACCTATGCACTGTGCTTTGCTTTTCCCATGGTAGTTGTAACCCCCTTGCAAATTGCAGGTCAAAGCACATTAGTCTCTTTACACAATGCACAGGTAGAGAAAACAATCCTAACATTTGTAAGCAATTGTGGCATGCTGTAGCTCTGCAATTCCCAGGAAAGAACAGAAAAGTGCTAGGTCAATTGCCTCTTGTCTTTTGGCTTCTCACCAAAATTTCCTCCTCTCGTCTTTTGGCAACCATCCAAACCTGCTTGGACAGCACAGAATGGAATATTTGGGGGCTGGGCTTAACACACTTCCACAAAGTGGCATTTCTCCAGTTTGGTACGGTGCTGTATGTGCAGTCTGAGCCTTGTGACCAGGTCAGTGGTCTCCCCGATGGACAGACAAGATAGCAGACTCTTCAGGAGGTCCTGCTGGGCCCAATCTATTTCTCTTTCTGTGCCAGAACATATTAGACTTGCAGCTGGATAGACCAGTGAGCCATGCTAACTAGCTGATGTATTTAAAAACAGAGAGATGAATAATCAAATCTTCTCAGCATGTATCTCTATCAAAAAAATGATGGATGAACACAGCATCTTTTTCTTGCGGGCTACAAGGAGCAGAAATCTCGGTTACAGATGAGAAACCTCTCGAGTCTGGTGTTTTGAGGATGCGGAAAATTAACTATAAAAATGTAAACTCAGTGTAAACTCAAAACCTATTAAAACTGAAGAGTTGAGAGTTATGCCACAAAGGAAAGTTGTCAGACCTCTCACTGCTCTTGCTGTGGTCTTCTTTGTTATCATGATCACCGATGCTGGTTTCCATTCTGATTCCTCCATATGCACTGGTGGTCTCACTGCAGTGCCTGTTCAGGTGAATATTGTTTGTTTCCTCTGTATATCTCAACAGCTTTGCCTTTTCCTCTTCTGGAGATGGGCAGCACAATGATATGATGATATTCTGATTTTTTTTTTCTGGGTTTTTCTACTAGGAAAGTGCTTATTGAAAATGTTAAAATATCAGCATTATCAAGGTATTTATGATGGTGATATGGGGTCTCACTCTGTTTCTGTGCACCAACAGTGGGCTAATGCTTTTCAGGCAATACCAGGTAACAGGAAAGGGGGAATCTGGAGCAAGCTGGACTGTCCCCTTTAACCCAGCCTGATGCCACTTCCATTATTAGTCACAAGGATAGAGCAGAAGAGGCCTGCTCTGCTTTTGGGGTGCCTGGCTTGTGAAGGAGAGGGGTCATACAAGACACATGATACCAGAGGGTTAAAAATGCACATGACAAAAATGCTGTGAGCACATGTTGATCTGATGCCTGATTGTGTAACTCTTTACCTTCATTCTGTCATTTTTATAAGGGGATTGAAGCCAACAGACTTCCAGGAGGAGACAATGGAAGATTTAGGATTGCTGCCTCAAAAAACTATTCTGAACTTCTTTCTTTGGAGTCGTTACTCAGGAGGGATCATTGACTATTAAGATCTGCTTTTCTTCTTTCATCAGCTCTAGCCGAGTTCACGATATGTTCCCTGTAATTTAACCATAGCTAATTAGAGCTGGGAAAATGGGAGTTTCGCCATTGTTTTCAGTGGAGCCAGGATTTCTCCCAACCTGTTTTTCTGCATAGATCTAATACTCCCTCAGTGAGCTTAAGGTTTTGGTAATGATAATGACATAGCTCTATTAGGTCTCTGGGGGAGGAGGGTTCCTAATTGTCAGCCACGACAAAAGTGTGATTACTCTTTAATTGTGTTCTTATAAAAAGGCATTACATGTATTTCCTCCTAATTGCCTAAGCACAAGAACTTTACTCTGAAATACGTAAGTTTCTTGTGTTGGAAGGCTATAATAAAGTAATTAACGTGAGGTATAATTTTTGTCATAGCATAAAGAATCACCCAAGGATTGATCATCAAAAGCGCTCTATCCATTTTTGGTAAAAGTGGTGCTAGTAGTTGTACACCATAATCAGGTGGCACAACAGATGCTTTTTGGACCTTGATATTTTCCTAAGTTTGGTGTTTTAACAGTTTTTGCCATGTAGTGTGAGTTTGTTGACTGCTTGACAGGGATCTGAGTTGGCTGTAGGATTTCACCCTGTTTTCCATTGCTCCCATTTCACATTTAATGTGTTGAAAACTGCATTGGAGTCATGTGACAAAAGTTGTAATACAACTTTTTTTTTTGTGAAATTAGGAAGTGTTCTGTAAATCTTTCCTTTTCAAATCTAAGTGTAGAAAGCTTTTAACATATTTTTATTTATAATCTTTTACTACTGTAAATATGATGGAAAAGAGGTCTTCATTCTGTGTCTGAGATTTTTTTTAAAGTTTATTGAATATAAAATGCTATATCAAGTAAAATCTCCTTACATTCATCTGTTCATGCTGAAAGGAAGTGATACCACTCAGATAATATTTGACAATATAATCTACAAGAAAATTTAGAGTCCTTGAAGAAAAATGGAAGGCTGAAAAAGTAATTTATTGGAAGCGTGTTAGATAGGAGTTAAAGGAAAGTTGCAGAAATGAAAATTACCCTTCTCTCCTGGAATTTGTGGGTATGCGGACAAAGGAAGTGCTAATGCCAATCTGTAATCAAATATCATCGTAGACTTTGTCTTATTCCCAAAAGATTATTTGTTTTGAAACTAAGCAGGGTACATTTGAGAACATTCCCTGCTGGCTGGCTGAGTGATCTTGTCTCCTTTCCCTTTAATCAATATTGTGCTGTCTTGATGCAAATGAAGGTAATCCAGGATTCCAGCAGGGTAAAGAGAAGCGCCTGATCCTCCACAGGCGTCTGTAGTTTACTTAATATTTTGCTCATAATTTTATAAAACCATTTTTTTTCCTATAGAAAATGAGTTGGTTTTGTGTGCATGTAGTTTCACCTTTCCCTGATGATTATTTAGCATCCTCCCTTGTGCTCTAAAAGGAGCAGAACTGGAAAAAAAAGCAGGGTGGGGAGGATTATGTTGAAGTGTGTGTGTGTGTTTGTGTGTGTGTGTGACAGAGAGATTTATTTACATCACTGATTGCTAGGGAAATAGATGGAAGAACACCTGCTTTTGGGTATTCATATGTCCTTAGTAAGCTTTCAGAATCCTAAAAAGATTTTATTATCATTAGCTAATTGAAGCTGAGTTCAAAACAAGAAACAATGGCTATCATTTTTCCTGGCACTAAATCTCAGGTTCCCTCCCCAGTCCTTGCTTCTGACTGCAGTCACATCTGCTGATTGCATTTCCCTTCCCTTTCACAAAATCTGCTGGAAACTCTTCTGTACATGACATTAACAGAGAGTAGATCAATTGCAAGTTACTGGACTCCTGCCTCCTCATAAATAGCATTTTGTACAGTTGTGTGTCTGCAGAAGACAACAGAATTTCTCTGTTTACTCCAAGATGGCCAGAATTTCACCTTTATATTTTCCACATGTTTACAAACTATAATAAAGGAGCAAAGTTTTCTGTTGTTGTTGTTTTGGGGTTTTTTGTTTGGTTTTGTGGGATTTTGTTTGTTTGTTTGTTTGTTTGTTTTAGTTTGAGTCGGGATGGGGCATCTATCAGTGCTTCTGCTGTGTATATGAGTTCCTCTTGAAATAGGTAGAGATTTTTGTGGCTAGCAGGAGTCACTGCTGTTAATGACCAGTTTTGAACATCAATCAAAACACTGGCATTTTGTAAGGTTGATGTGCAGCCCTTTTTCTTAGCCTCCAACACCATCTTTCTTGCTGAGGCTTGGTGATATTTTATGAAATCTATCATATAACCTCAGTTGCTCTGGACATTTTCTTCTCGGTCTGGAATGCAGGAGTCAGCAGCACATTCCTATCAATTGTGCTAAAAGATACTGACAAGTCATGTATTACGAGATTTGACCTCTAGCCATGGTATAAAACGCCTGTGCAATGCGCCTTGAATTTCTGACCCTGGAAAACAAATAAAGAACAGAGAAAGTGTTTCTTCAGTTTCACTTCTTATAGGAAGGAGCAGGGAATAAGTGCCTTCTGCCCTCATTGTGGGCAGTGGTGGAACTTTCTTTTTCTCTACAGTCTAAAACAGTATGTGCCCAGACTATGAACAAGCAAACTGAATAGCAGAACATGAAAATCGTGAGGATTTTCTGTCTTCATCTCTAAATCCAGATGAATATTTGGAGAGTTTAAAGAGTGATGAAAAAGAAATAGTCTTTGTTTCAGCTTAAGGTTGACAACTGACGGTATGATACAAAAATAGTTTAGCAACTAGCATTAAAATGAAAGAAAATATCCATTGTGCAGGCAGTATATGCTGAGAAAGCCTGGTGCTGTGGACTGTTTGAGATATTGGATTTGAAACCCTCCCAAACCAGCCCGTACTCATAATTGGAGGAAATCAAAGATGTAGCTATTGCTGTGCAGAATGGATTGTCTCACGTGAGAGATGGTTCTGATGATAATTTTATGAGCAATGAATCTTTGATGTTAAGGACATGCTTATCTGACCACGCAATTTCCTTCTGTAAGAGACTAAGGGGACTCTGGGTGCAGGCTCTGTCTTGATTTGATGGATAGAAATCTTGGGCCCAAGAGTCCTGGCGACTTTTCGGACTGCATTTTTTAATTCCATTGCAAAGAGGGATTGCAGAGGCCTTTTCCCTGTGCTTTGGCTTCCTTGGCAGTAAGGCAGCCTGGATGTGTTGGAGACTGTGCAAGTCAGTTCTTGGAGCCAGTTTTGGGTGTGGTCCTGTACATTATGAAAATGAAATGGGGAGGATTCTGGCCCTCATTTAGGCTACTCTGTAGTGAAACCTTTATTAAGCAATTATTGCAAGCACATATTAATTCTGGTTACAGAGTTACGGTGCACTAAAGCTTTCATTAAAGGTGCTGCCAGACTGTAGAAAGGAGAAGGGCCTGAAGATTCATCAAACAATTATAGTGAGGAATAATTGGACTTCATTACAGTGCATCTCTGGTGAGACACAGGAAAGTGTCAGACTGGTGCAGCTCGTGTCTGTAGACAGTTTCTCGGTGTGTGATCGTGTAGAAGTTACCGGTTCCCCTTTCCACGGCTTCTGGAGTGCATCCTGTGCTAGGCTGGAAACAGGAAATCCTGCTCTACCAGTGTGCTGCTGATGGGAGCTCACACTGCTGCTCCAGCACGGGTTTTGTATTCTCAGAGATGGTCAGAAAGCAAGTGCCAGCATGGGAAGCAGTCAAGACATTATGTTTGCTGTGTGTTCCATGGGAGTGTGGTGTCACACTGATCCTCGTGGGGAACTGTCAGGCTCCCTTAGCAACCACTTTTCCCTTATTTTCTTTTTTTTTCCTAAGATTTCCCAGTGTGATCATCTGAAACAAGATGAAATGACTCTGATGTACCAACCTGAAGTGGCAGGACAGGCTTAGTGGGAGAGAGCTCTCTACTTCCTCCCATTCACTGCCTCAGAAAAAGTGTTTTTATAATCTCTTTGTATAAAACCTCACAGTAATGTATGACTCCTTAGTGTAGTTGGTAAACAACCTGCCTTTTAGTCAAGCACATCTTTAAAAATATGATGCATCACCTTACAAAAACAGTTGAAGATTTTTCCACAAAAATCCATATCTTGTCCCATAAATAAGAATGTTAAATGATGAGCACTTCCTACATTATACACATCTCTGGATGTGATGTCCTTCTTGGTGAATTTTTGTTAAGAAACAAAATACAGTTTTTATTGAGATCAATAAAAGATTAAGGTGACAAAATGATTTATTGGCTGTACAAAATGCTCATTTTTCCCCCAACAGCAGCACAACCAACCAAGAAAAAAAAAGAGGATGCCACGAAGTATTTTGTATTTAGCTTTGTTTTTGCCTTGCGTCCTTGGAAAACTGGGAAAACAGAGCTAAGTCATCCATCAAATCTTAAAATAGTGCTTAAAATGAGTAAGTGCTGCTCTGGCCCTCAGACTACAGTGTATGGAGGAACTTATTATATGACCTACTACACACCAAAGTCCATGGAAATACTCCCATTAACTTCAATGAACATAACTCCAGTAGTGCATAATGAAAACAGGAAAGAAACCAATTTATCAGTGCATGAGAGATGGTGCTCACCATCGAGCCTTACTTTTGATTACTGCAAGGCTGCAAAGCCAGTTTGCCTCATTGATGTATGATTTCATGTGCCTCTAAAGAAAACTTTATTTTAAAGCTCTCAAGGAGGGGTGAAGGAAATGTCCCTAGAAAAAGATGCCTGGAGTGCAGTTTTTCCCTCAGGAGCAACATCTCATATTGGTGTCCCTGTTGTGAATTTAAGCAGGGGTTGTAATGAACCCATGTGAGAGTTGCTGGCTCTAACTCCTGCAGCTCCTCCCCAGCACTTGTCAGAATTGCTTTTGGTGACAGATCCCACGTGAATCAGCAGGGAGGAAATGAAACTGCTTTGCTGTTGCTGCTGCTGTGTATTCCAGATGAGCAATCACCACTGGGGGAAGCTCCAGAGGCGCTCGAAATTGGTGTAACCTGACTCCTACCGCAGAAGAATTCTGTACCTTCTCTTGGTTAAGTGGCAAATATCTAAATCTGCATCTGCCTAGTCAGGCAATGAAAGTGTGAGGAGGATTGCTTTGTGCCCTCAGCAAAGTTGTACCCGCTTTGTCTGGTTATTGCTCAAAGCCTGGCTCAAGCACCTGGCTTAGAAAGAGGCGAGGTGACACTTGCAGTTTGGCATTTCTGCAAACTGACCTGGAATTCAAGATATGTGTTCTGCAAACTGCCAACCTGAATGAGCTTGCTGAAGTGCATAAAGTGAATTGAAAACAGGTATCAATTTCGTTATTGACAATGGAAATGTTTGCTTGAAAGTTTTTGTGTGCAGTGACATTGTGCCAGGTACAGCTGGGCTGATCCCACACCTCTTGTGCAAGGTGTACGGTGTAAAGTTTAGCACAGCTTTTCATCACATGAAAAACCAGTAGTAAAATACATCTGAATCCTAAAAATGAGATGCAACTGCAAAATAAGTGAGTATTGCCACTTTTATAAAAGCAATGATCCATACCTCACTAAACACAGGTTCAATCAAATATATAGCATAAAACCTAACCATTTGTAACTGCAGTCATTACTATGCTCTGCTTTTAAATAACACTTTAGATTTGTTTGTTTTACTGTGATAAAATCCTTCTCAGATCTTAAACCACCATCACTACATTTTGTATTTAATTTGATGCTAACTGTAATTTCATCTTAATTTTTTTTTAATCTCAGATCCTTTTTACTAGTTAATGCTTTATGCATATTTATATTAACTGTTCTTGCAGTGTCCTTGAAATTGTTGATGCCCTTACTGGAAAGGAAAACAGAGATTTTCATGAGTTTTGGGGAAGGCGTATTGTGAATGAGAAAATCTAGACCCGTTTTCGTTGTACTTTTGTATGAGTGTTAAGAGCAGAAGGTGTGGCCAGCTAAATACTGGTGAGAAATGCCTCACCTGAGAAGGGACATCAGTACAGACAGCACAGCTGCCCACTCTCAAAAGCCAAAGAGTGTGGTGAAAATGGATTTTTTTTAATGTATAGAAATTATAGTGCACGAAAGTACTTGTTATATATTTCTTTTTCTCATCTGGAATATATGAGAACGGGGTTTTATTAAGTTTGGTAATTTCCAAGATTATGCATTTAAAGCCATCTGTACATTGCTTTTAAACAAGAACTGGCTGTTCAGGATCACATTTATTCAGCTCTGTCAGGAAGGAAGGATATGTAGAATGAGTCATATAACTTTGAATTAGAAAATATCTCAGTTGACAAAATCTTCTGTTGGAATAATGTTGCTTTTGACCATTCTGTATATTTAGAATGAACCTTTATGTGTGCTTGTATGGATAAAGAAGAAGCTTGCCTTAGCCTTGGTGCCTTTTGGAATGTTCCTGCTGTTTGCCAGTGCCTGAGTCCAGTTACAACACACATAACACTTCCCTGGAAAGTTCACTGCAGCTTTCTGGCCATGGAGGATAATAAGTTGGTAGAACAGGGCAGCCAAGTCCAGTTGTAAGTTTGACGTGTTGGAGGCTGGTTTCTGCACTGAATTTTCCTGTAAGGCTCTTGATCAAGTAGTTTACATCCCTGAGCCTTTGTTGCTCACTTTAAAGGAGCTGGTTTCACAAGTTGCCTGGCTTCACTATTTTGAAGATAGTGAAGTTCAAAATTTGATTTTTAAAATTCTGTCTTAAACTTTGACTGGTGCAATGGTAGAATAAAAGCACGGTTATGTTAATTTATATCTTTCTCTGCAATAATTGCATTAATTTATCTTACTTCTCCCTGTAAAATCACAGGTATGCAAGCCCATGGCAATGCACATCACTTTGTGGTTTGGCATGTTAGCTTGGCTAAGAAACCCTGTAAAGTGTGTTTGTAAAGTACATTTTTAATTCCTAAGGCCATCTTGCAGCACAAGCAGATAAAATTCTCTCTCCCTAGCACAGATTTATGATGTGGGCTCTGTTTCCCCTGCATCATCAAATAGAAAGGTCTTGACCTTTCTATTTGCCACAGGTAGTAGCCCCACCCATATGTTGTTTTTTAAAATTTATTTACCCATCCTCCTGCTGAGATAAACACTTTTTCTACCTCATTCTCTCTGCAGAGAAAAAGTAATATTAACAGAGTTTTCTCTTTCTGCATCCTCTGCATATTAATTATTGTGTTCTATATTTTGTTTGTTAATTTTGTAATGCTTTCCAATGGGATAATAATCAAAAGTATGTGTAGCGAAATGTTACTGAGAGTGTGTGAATTGAAAGGTCTTGGCCCATAGATGGTCAAATGATTTCATGCATCCTTTTGGAAATCATAAGGAGAACTCCAGTGTTGAGGAGTTACTTGGATTTTCACAGAACTATTCAGGGTAAAATATGTGCAGATATGGAGCTCTTATCTGTAGCAGTCTTAAAATGTATTGTTTTTTAATTATTTCAAACTACATCCTTCTGAAAATAAGATTCAAGAAAGCCACAGACTGCTTATTAGTATATATGTATTTTCTTGGGGGGGACTAATAATTATGTTCTGTTTAAATAAGGTAGATGAGATGTTCCAAATAGCACTCCTGTTAATAATTGCATGTTAAAACAAATGTGTGACTGTGCTCCAGGATCACAGAAAGCAATGAATCATGCATTTATTATTTTAACTGATATAATCCAGTCAGCAGGGAACTCTTATTTAGAGAGCAGGTTAGTGGTTGCTGTGCTGCTTAAAGCCAAATCCAGGGTCTTGTGTTATTGCAGCTTGTGGAATGAGTCTGATGTATAGAAATCAGAAAGCAAAGACAGAGAAAGCAAGATGAGTTGAGGGGTTTGGGTGTTTTTTAAGAAACAGGGCATTTCTGACTATCATTTGTCTCGATTAAAGATTTGGAGGACAGAGGATATCTAGAATTCTCTTTCCTAATGGAGCTGGGTCTTGCATTAATGCTGGGCAAGGCTCGTTGTGCTATGGGGAGTATTTTAAAACAGGACAATACCTAAATGTCCTTCACACAGTTGTCTTTGCAGAAGGATATGGCTCTTCTATGCACCTCATATAGCTGTCTGAAGGGAAGAGAGCAGCAGCAGCTCCATAGAGCTGTTTAAGATGGGAACAGAAATCACAGGTGTTCATGGTCTCAATATTTATGCATTAATTACCCAGATTTGCATAAAAGTAAAACAATTTAGGTAACTCACATAAAAAAACCTGTAAGCCCAAATGGCTGTTGATATCAAAGATCCATTCACTTATGGTCTCTCTCTGCTCCTTTCTTCCCATAAAAAAATCTCCCAGCTCCTCCTTGGGGAGGGAAGCTGGCATCGTAAAAAGATCAGGTAGAGAGAGGAGAATAATAATGGCAGCATTAGCAAAGAGCACTGCACAGTCCTGTGCCTCTGCCATGGCCCCTCTGTCCTCCCTGGCAGGTTCCCTGCAGCAAGATGCAATATATCTCTTACTCTGAATATTTCATTTCCAGGGATACATCTGCTTTTCTTTCATGTTATATTCAGCGTTACCTATTTATAACACTTTTTAAAACTGATTTTCCAGCTCCTTGATACAGTATAAGAGAAAGAGAAGCTATGTATCAGTGTAATGATAAAAGGCATGAGGAAAAGGGGAAAGTAATAATTGGTTGCAAATCAAGTTATGAACCTCGAGCAAAAATAAAAGTGGAAGAGCGAAGAGGGTTTTATAACCTCAGTAAATAGCAGAAATTACAATGTGCTGTGTACATTTGGTTTGTACTTTTATACCAGGTTAGTGGATAAGGATATTTATCTGATGTTGTTTGCTCTGCACATAAACTCTTCTGATTTAGATGATAGATAGAAACCATTTATACAGATAAACACAGCAGGGGTCTAAACACGGATCCCTGTGGAACACCAGATGCGAGTAAATGAACATTTGATTTTCCTCTTGTCTGCTTCTGACAACCTGATGGATAAGAAACCATCTCCTGAATTCCCTTAAAACCTGATAGCACTAATGCAGATAATAACATAGAGTGAGATATGGTATTTATTAAATCTGCTCTCTAAATATTAATACGACAGCAGCTGTGATCTTTCTACTCTTTAACTGTACTCTTTATGCACTGTGTCATTTACTAACAAAGATAAATGCTCAGGACTGATGTAGAGGGTTTAGGACCACAGGGGTATTCAAATACTTAAGATTCATGCAATTTAGAAATTAATACTCTACATCAGAATTGATTAAATAAAAGGAGTATGAGAAATTTACAAAATTGCTTTTAAAATGGAAACAGATTGTGTGGATGGAATAAGAAGCAGCTATGTTAATTCTTTTTTGTCCATTGTCCCAGGTGGATCTAATGCTAACCGCTGCAGAGTGTATTAGCAGAAAGGAGCTTTAGTATTTCATAAGTTAGAAATACCATCTCTGAAGTGTCAGCAGTTTTATATCCATTTTTCTCTCCTCCTCCATTTCCTCCATATCTCTGAGAGACGAAAGTCTAACAGAGGGAAGACCACCAGGGGCCATGTCTTGGCCAGAAGCTTTTATTCACTGTGTCATGTCTTTTCCAGAGTTAACTGTCAAATGTTCTTGTAGTTCAAGCATTCTCAGGTGGTGGGGGGTGACTTCCAGCACTGTAATTCCTTACCTAAATGTAAACTCATCGGCTCCATCTTGCCAGCAGAGTCCATAATCCCTGAACCTCTCCCAGGTCACATGGGTTTGTTATTTATTAGCCCAGATTGGTTGACTTTGGTTGCACTGTAAAATTTCACTGAATTTATCACTGAAAGCATAGTGAGAATCAGCATCAATGTTTGCAGAGGCAAGAATTCTACTTTGTGTAGTGCAAATCCCTGTGTAAAGGAACAGTGCAAGCTGAACCTGGTGCTGTCCAGAGCCTCAGGAAAGCCTCTGGTCTCTTCCCTTTAGCAGCTGGCTTCTTTCAGTCTCTTGGGAGAGACTCACAGCGCCCAGACGTGAATGATGCTTCTGTGTCTGTGCCTGCAGGGAGCTTGAAAAGCTGATTTTGTGCAGGTTGGTTTGACTGTGAACAGAGATTTAGCACCAGTGCTCAGGCAACCTGTGGAGCCCAACATTAGGTGCTTGCGTTTGCTGTGTTCTGTTACACGTTTGTGGAAGAGGAGGCCCCATTCATTTCACATCAGCTTGTCGGGGAAGGGGCTCAGTCCACAGCAAAATCCCCTTTGTTTGCAGCAGACTGGATTGCTGAGGTGACAGGTTTCAGGCTACACAGACTCCTTACAGATCTCTTCAGCTCAGCTTTGTCCAGGTAACTCTCCCAGTTTGAGCTCCTCATTTCTGGTGCCCGTGAATCTCTCCAGTGGGGTTTTTTTACCACCACAGCGTTCCTGAGGACTTTCCACCCCCTGGCAGCACAGCCTCCCTCTCAAAGGGTCCGTGCAGTGTACAGGCTCCTTGGCACCAAGGCCAGCCCACCAGTCCAACTGGAATGCTTTGAGTGGGGATTTCAGACTGTATTCAATAAACAGTGCTGGGCACTTAGAATAATTCCACTGTTAGGGACTAAAAGCTAATTGGCTTTGAAGAAAATAACCCACACAGTTTGTACCACTCCACTGATCAGAAACTGGACCATGGATAATTGAGATGGTGTGAAACACCTACTGCCTCATGCTCACAATTTTTGGATCCATTAATTCCTACAGTAACATCCTACAGGAGGATGTTACAACAGCTTAGTTCCTTGTAAACAATTTTGCCCCATTTACTTCAGAATTCTGTGGGTTTTAATCCATAAATGCAAACAGACTGCAAATTTGCAAACAAAGGAGCTTGGAAATAGTGACTGATTATTTTTTCTTCAAGCCATTGTTTTGATATGATGGTAGAGACTAAAATTTTCTAAACAGTAGAATTGTATTTTCACATAAGACACCTTTGTGGTTATACTTGGGGCTAAATCTGAAGAATGTTTTGGATGGTAGATGGTAGTTTGGAGGGGTTTTTTTTGTTTGTTTTGCATTGTTTGGGTGTTTTTTGGTTTTTGGGGTTTTTTTGAGGGTGTGAATCACAAAACGTGTGTGCTCCATCCTAAAATTAATTTTGATTATGGATTATGGGAGCACAGAGTTTTTGACCAATACAATTAAATTTGATTCTACGCAAATATAACATAGAATGAATTCTGTCACAATGTCCTTCAGCATTGTTATTGTTGGTCTTGTTCCCCTTTCTAGAAAGGGGAAGAATGGATGTCATGATACTTGGGAGAAAAATTCAAGATGTTGTTGAACATTGTTATGTTTGATATAACAATGACAATTGAGAGAGATTTTCAATTTTCAGAGATTTTCAATTTTGTGGTGATTGAAATGAGGAATCCTAAAAATGTTTTTCTTCTCACAGCTTTCATTACATATTTTAAGTCTTTCCACACAATTTTGGGATGCTAATTGTTAGTTCATGTGCCTTAATCCCAGAAAATAGCAAATATCCCACTGTTAAGTTACCAACAGATTTAACAGCATATTTCGTACACAGCATTTTCCTAGATCAAAGTTTTATTCAAGCATTTTTGATACATGCTTGTTGAGAATTTTGCAGTCTGGAGATCCAAACTCCTGTAAGGAAATTTAAACCTATTGATAGTAGGCTTGAGTTTCTTGGTTTGCTTTATGGATTACTTACAAATAATCCTCAGCTGCCCAAGAGTAAACCACCTGAAAATCACTGTTATAGGTTAAAATAGTCTCAACAGATAAAAATTTCTTGTTTAAATGGGAAGATTCTTTCATCAGATTGTTCAGCCAAAACAGCAACAGAGCAGTTTCTAGGAGGGCCAATGGTTAGGGGCCTGATGTTAATATTAAAAGAGGGTGTTAATATTAAGAGGAAATCTTGGTGTACTCTTTGTGTACTCCTGTCTTATTTACAACAGGTATTTGATTTGATTTTGCGTTTTGGTTGTTTTTGGGTTTTTTTTCATTAGCACAAGTCTACATAAGGAATTGCTCATTGGAAATGGTATCCTGAGTGGAAAACAATTCCTGTGAATGAAGTGGGATCACCATATTATTTTTGTCTGTGTCTGCAAGGAGCTGATCCAGTGTAATGGGCAGAGAGAGCAGCAGCATTATTCACTGCAATATGTAAAGTAGCCTCTTGGGCTCCCCATACATTTTATCTTTCATTATCAATTTGACACTCCTGCACGGGTAGATTCATTCTCTGGCAGGGAATACCACAGGCTATATTTCTGTGCTTTTTCTCCCTCCATCCAGGCATTCTCTCAGTGCCTTGGTAAATCATCACGTTAAATCATTAATAGCGAAGAAAGGCATGCTACGTAAGCAATTATATACTGATTAATGTCTAAGTTAAATCCCTCTCTTCAAAGATATTGCTGACCTGCTGAGTATCTCCATCATATTCATTTTCTTTGTTCTTTGGGAAGCAGTTTAGCAGTCCAGGCACAAAGGCAGGAGTGTTCTGGGTTCAAATCCTCGTGTGCAGCACTGAACACAAACAGTTGACATTCCCTCTCAAAAACAACGTAGGGGACACAAGGGCTAAAAATCTTCAGTAAAGCTTTACCAAGCTGGTAAAATTCTGGGCATGCCCACAAAACTGTTATCCGTGTTAAAAGTGTGGCAGTTTCAGTGGCAGCAGCAGTGAGAGGAGCCCTCAAAGCTGTGCTGCAGAACCACATCAATTCAGCCTGCTGGGAGTAAGGGTAGGTGTCATGGGGTTTAAAATGTGGCACCTGTGCATGCTTTTCTCCAGTGGAGCTGCCTGTGTCACTGAGAGCAGGAGAGCCAAACAAGCACTGGGCTGGTGTAGGAGTGGTTTGAATTAATTCCCATTATCCAGGTGTTACACTGTGTACGATGCAGACAGGGAAAAAACAGGATGGAATCCTGACTGGAGAAAAATGGGATTCAGGGGAAAGATATTTCATTTTGGTGCTTCCCTAGGGAAGAAAAATAATGTATGAAATACAGAACTGTTTGGAATTCCTGGAGATGTCTGTGATGCTCAGTGGGTACAAATACATGTCTGTGTAAATACATTTACACAGAAGCACAAGTTTGTCTTACCAGCTCTTTGGTATGTAGGTGCTGCTTTCATTTTCTGCTGAGAGGCAAATTATGGACAAATAGCATTCACACACTTAGTAGGTAAGAAAAAAAAGAAAATACCAACATTGTCTATCTGCTGACAGAAAGAAATATTTATAAGACATTTGCATTGATAGACATTGTTTTTAAATCAGAGATAAATATTGGAATATGACTGACAAGTTCACCCCAGAAAATAAGAATCTCAGAGAAATATAAATATATATATGTATAATTTTTTCTCTTTCCCTTAGTTATGCTTGCTGTTCCTTTGCATTGAGATTATGTGTTCTCAACTGAAGCAAAGCCTGGCTGAGAGAGTACAGTTCAGTATCAGCTGTGCTGTGGTCTGGACCAAAAAGATGGGTGTGTACTAAAGGGTTTCTTCTGCCCTGTCAGGCCCTGCTTTGCCACCCTTTCAGAAGGTGTTGAAGAGCAGCAGCATGACAAAGGATGGCTTTGCAAGATCCTTGTTCAGAGAATAATCCTCTCCCACCAAAGGCCAGGTCTCTCGCTTTGGTGTGCAGGTATCAGCCTTTGATAGCTGGGAACTGTCTCCTTTTAGCTGCATACAGAGGCGCCCTCAGCTGTGTAGCTGGAGATGTTTTTAACATGCCAGGGATATGCATTTTGCCAGACCCACCCACATGACAAGCTGTCACTTCAGAATTGTTCTCAAGCTGTCTTTTATGCTATTAGTGCTAAAATACTCATTGTATATTAATTTCTGATTATACAGACATGTTGTGGCAGGTTCTCTTAGAGCCCACAGAGCATACTGGGTGCAAGGTTGCAGTGGAAGTTGAATGAATCTTCAAAGATATTCAGAAACTGTGCTGAATAGAGGTCCAGCAGAAAAGCACTCATTCATCTTGCTTTTTACAACAAATTTTTATTGTTTCATACATACAGCTCTCCATGTATTGAACAATATTCAGTCTGCTTCTTTAGAGGTACCTGTTGTAATGTCATTTTTGAGACAGAGATTTGTCTGGAATTTCTGCTCCAGTATTTCAGCTGTTGTAGTCCACTATTTTTGGCAACACTGATTACCTGTAAATCTTCCTTTCTGTTTTTCCAATTGAAGTTATTCAACCCCTGACAAAACCTGGCAGAGAGATTCCAGAAATGCTGTAGCTGTTACAAGTTTTTCTTATTACCTAGCATTCTATCTGAGTAAGAATTTTCAGTCAGTCATCATGAAACACTGTAGTAAATCGTGCTAAATTCGCACTTCTTAAAAATGCTACTCCTCTAACACTTTCTCATCTCCTACTACCTATTACCATTCCATCTTTGTTATCAGACTGAGAAAATCTATATTCTCTGCAAGCTTGACAGCACTAGGAATAAGCAATGGAGTACCACAGGAAAAATCCCCCAAGGAGCTGCTGGGGCTCCCAGCCTCATTCCTTGCGCTGCTCCAGAAGAGAGCTGGGTGTTCTCAGTGTATATTGATTGCCTCCTTATAGAGGAACCTGCCAGGCTGAGGAAAAAGTCCTGGCCTCACATCCTGTGGCAAAAGCCCCAGGCCCTGCCGAGGTCCCTCTGATTGTTCCCAGGGAGCAGAGAGGAGGTTTCTGTGGACTCAGCCTGGTGCAGGCACGTGTGGAAGGCAAAGCGAGCACTAACCTTCTGGGTGAGCTCAGTTAAAGTGAAGGAGTAGAAAATCAAGCACCTGAAGTGCCACAGGAGCTTGGGCCTCACGGGTCAGCAATAAATGAGAAAACAAAATATTCAGTCACCACAGTAAGACTTCCTATGAAGAACATTTCATTGTGCAGTGTTTCTCTCTCTCACGTTCATTTACTCCATCATCATTATTTATTTAGAAACTTTAGAGTAGGTGAATAGATCTGTTAAAATAATGGAGTTTAATGTTTGAATAGGTTTTTCATTCCTTCTTTCCCTTTCCCTCTCTCTCTCTCCCATACATGTATTTCAAAAGCATCCACCCAGAGTGCAGAACAAGATCACCTACCAGAGAGGGATCCTGAAGATGCCACAATTCAAATCACTCACTGGGTAGATGACACCACTCTTGGTGTTTTTCAGAGAGGGCTGGGCTGACTTACAGAAAAATTAATTCCTTTCAGGCTTGCATTGAAAAGTGAAATACAGCCAATAAACAAGAAATATTTGAGGGGCTCCTTGAGGTGAAAATGTGGCAAGGGTAGCAAGAGAAGAGGTAGCTCTGCTTCGAAGGAAAAATAATCTGCTTATAATAATCTCAGAAGAGTAATAAAATTATTAGTAATTTGAGGCAAAATACTCTCTCCTAAGCAATGTTTAGGGACTATTATGCCAACAAATTCAGTATCTTTTTAAAAGTTTATTAATTTCATCAACTTATTCAGTGGTGTGTGACAAAGGATAACTCATAGTGGTGGAGCTCAGGACATCTGTGATCTCTTTGGTTTATTATCTTTGTCTTTGAGGAGTTGTTTCAACCCTTTGCATCTGTTTTCCTTCCTTACTCCCTTTCCACACTCAGTTTTCCCTCTGCATTTTCTCCTGTAACTTGTGCCCCATTTGAGAGACAGTCAAATACCTGCCATACAGGGCTTGACTTCATCTGCTGCTTCCAAATGTTATTTTAATTCTAAAAATCAGATTTGTTTTCATTAGATCGAGTGATGGACCTCCTAAGCTTTTTCTTTAGTGATGTTCCCCATTTTTTTGTCAATCTTAAAAATCAGACAGTCCGTCCCCTTACCTGCCCCTGTACATCTTTAATAAACAATATTAAAAGGGAAGGAATCACTTGTATTACATTGACTCTGTTTCTGGAGCAGAAGTTGTGTTGGTAAATTCTGGGGAAGAGAATTGAAGCTTAGGAGAATCAAAAGCAGGGATGTGGGTAGTTTCATGAAATGCTGCAGGGAAGGGTGTTTTAATCTACCCCTATCCATGCCTTAACCTTTGTGATCACGCTTTTATTGCCCACAAGCTCTCCTGCTTTCATGGACAGAGAGTGTTTAAGAGCATGTACATATTTCTCTGCTAATCAAATCCAAAAATGTCTTCTGGGTTGAGTTGTAATTTATATTATCAAAACCGCAGGACCTGCTGAATCTTTCCATCTAGAAATGGAAAGCAACTCAGTTTTTATTTAGAGATGCAGTGCAGAGCAGTAATAAAATCTAGATTACCAATTACTGATAGAAATTGAAGCTAATCCTGTACAGCCAGAAGCAGAATGGCCTCTCACTAGGATAGAAGAAAAAAAAAAACCAAAAACATATAGACTTACTATTTGGTAAGAAAGTAAATGATAAATTTTAAAACTTAAGGTATTAAACAATAAGAATGACTCTGTGCGTGATGCAGCAGTACATGGCAAAGGTTTTTGAAATGGGGTCCTGAAAATGTAGTTTTATTATTGCCATTGTTTTATCACTTGTGCCCAATAATGTTTTTGATAGGTAGAATGTTTTCCAGATCTCCAAGGAGTGGTCCAGGCTTCATAGTTTAAAATAGATGGGGAAAATATTCAGGGAACATTAACTTCAAGTGGGACTTTCTGCTCTGATTGACAGAATTCATTACAGAAGGTGTGTTAGAGTTCTGGTGCTCTCACAATGGCTCAGCTGGACTTCCAGCCTCACTCCTCCGAGTGTGATTGAGCTCAGATCCCCCTCTACCCTTTATTGATAATTTTTTTTCCTGGTCTTTATGTGGCAACAGAGAAAATTAATTTTGTTTAGTTTCTCTAACCTAGCTCATTCAAATTCTCTATTAAAGTCCATTTAAAATATAGCCTGACCTGAGGAAGTCTTTATTTCCCCCGCTCTCACTCTGCCTTTGCCTGTGAAAGATTGGAGACTCCCCAGAGCCCAGGGGGCTCCTCATTTCTCACTGCTCCAGATTTATGCACCACAGGATATTAAGCCAGGACTACTCAGGAATCACCAGGATTTTCCACATCACATATGGGCTGTCCCAATACAAAATTCAGATGTGTGATGAAATCAATCCCTGGGGGGGGCAACTCTCTTGGCCATGGCAAAGCATGTGCTGGAAAATGTGGTGGTTTTGGGGTCTCCCAAGGAAGGAATTTGCCTACTGCCTAATAAGACACATCCTGCAGTTTTCCTGGAGGTTTGGCTAGGAATCTGAACTTGTTTTTTATTTAGAAAGGGTTGCAGAAAGACACCTCCCCAGGCATTTCCAGATGGAAAGAATCCTGATATTTGGGACTATTTCATAGCTGGTAAATCTCCTCCAATACTTGTGCAGGTATATTGTTAGGTATTTATCCATCAGCTGCTCATACCAGACTGCTCTAAGGTGGTGCTCACAAGAGAAAGCTCACACAAGTTTATGTTAATTTGGAGGTCAGCCTGGAAAAGTGTAAAGGTCCTTATTGGCCTTAAAAATCTATGAATCAATAGCAAGTACTAGCAAAAGGTCAGTGGTCACAGATAAAAGGCTAACAACTATCAGACCATCTAGCAGAGCTACTCACAGCTTTTTGTTATGAGGTTAAAATAAATCCTACATTTGTTTGTCAGATATTGTTCAGTCGCCTTTGTTCCTCCTGGACAGTTTTATGCAGATGCTGCTCCTGAAAAATCACAGCTACTCCAGAACACCATGCAGAGCTTCCTGAGTCCATCCCAAACATTTCCCCAAGTACTCTGCAACCAGCAGTAGAGCATCTCTCTGGTCTGAGTGCCTTATGATTTATGAATAACTCTGGTTTCCATTAAGCTGCAGAAAGGGGATAGTGTGTTTCACCCTGTGCTGAGAACCCCATTTGTTTCCGTTCCTGTCAGCAGTTTGCATAAGTGAATGATTTTATTTCATGTGAGAGAGAAGGCAAACACACAAGTTATCCCAGCAGTGGAAGATTTGTCAAATAAAGCTTTTAATAATGGTGTTATTTGACAGTTTTATAGTGCCTCAACTTTCGAGCAGTTTGAAGGTGGTAGATTTTCAATAAAAATTAAGTCCTTATCTAGAAGAAATTCAGTCCCTGTTGTTTTAAAAGAACTAGTCTCGGCTGCATTGGAGCACCTTAATCTACTATTGAAAGTAAATCTCAATCCTTTTCTATATTAATATATCTTGCAATCCATCATCAGGAGGTGTTCTGTGTATTTTTTTGCCCTAGTATATCAAGGTGGCCTGATAAACCACCTTCCTAACCAAACTTGTTGGGTGATCATTATGTTTCTCACAAGAATAAATTATCCAGTGGAGTTCTCTGAGGCTTGCTTAAGTAGTCCAGCAGTGTTTCCAGTCACTCTTACTTATTTCTTTAATTTGTTTAAGGGGTCCAGTAAGTTATTCAGGTGAGGAGAAAAGGAAGAGAGAAGTTGCTGGTTCTCACAAGGTCAGAGTTAATCCTATCTCTGTTCATAAATCATTGTACATCGTGGCATAACCACGTAGCAACTGAGAACGTGTTAATAGAGAACCAGCTCTGCATTGAAACTTTCCTTGCTTGAAGGAGGGATTTCCAAAAGAATCTAAAGCTGCCTTAAATGTCCTTCCAGTTAAATCAACATAAATTTTAAAGAGTTATATTATTTAGAAATGTGCTACTTAGTTATAAAAATTTGTCAATCTTAACCATCCTGAGGAGAAAATGGATTTTCTTACAAGCCTTTTACCAAAACAATTTCTGAGCAAGAGAGGGCTCTATAACCTGGCTAAGTGTTTGGTTTGGACAACTGGAATAATAAATGATAGTACGAATAGAAACATCCTAACTTAAATTATTTGCCTAAATTCACAAATGCAGATGTTGTAAGAGCTAAGATTTGATGTGAAGGGGTCCTGACTCCAAACTGTCCCGCAAGCCAGCCCAACTGGCTGTACAGACACAGACTGGCTCCACAAAGCACAGAGTCCCTTCATGCTGAGGAATTCAATGTATATATCACTGTACCAGCTGATATTTACAGGTGCTCAGCTGGTAAAATTAATTCCCATCCCGTGTCTGTATATCAGACTGAAGGTCCTGCATCCCAGGGACTTCAGCTGCATTTTGAGAATCGTCAGTGAGAAGTCTTTGTGCTCAACATTCTCATTAGCACTGTTGCTCAAACCAAACACACATATGGCATGTTTTTAAATACAATGTCACAGGGTTTGTACCAGAGTTCTTACAATCTGGTTCAACAAGCAAAGTGATGAGGAGACAGGAGCTGAAGGGAGGAAGAACAAAAAAACAGCAGCAGGTCTGTCAGCTGATGCACTGGCACTCTTTTCACAAGCTTAGGGGCTTAGGGATGCTTTTCTACTTTTCACTAGAACTTGTTGAAATGCTCTTGATAGAGAATGTGATGTTCAAAGACCTTGAAATCTTACAACCTGTTCTAGAAAACGTTGGTTGGGTGTGCTCAGTCCTGCCCCACTGCCTCCTGTTCCACTGCTTCCCTGGGGTGTGCCAACAGGGCATGGGGGGCACACCTGGTTAAAAACTATTCCTGTTTCATTCCAGGGAAACTCCCTCCCTGTCACCTGATGGCTTTGATCAGGGAGGATCTGACAGTGTCATTCTGGGCTCCACAGCCCCTTCCTGTTGTGAAAACTGGGAGAAGGGAGGGACAGGCATTGGCTTTTATTTACTGGCAGCTTGAGCAACGCCACCAGATGAATTAGAGGAGTCTTTCCATTGACTTTGTGAAAGTTGGAAAACATCTTGGGCTTGTGCTGTATGTACTGTTTTTATTTTATACACAAGCAGCTCAGAGTCTCCCTCATATCTCTTTCTCCCACAGTGTTCAACTCCTCTTGCTCTCATCACAGAAAAGTCTGACAGGAACTTTCCTCTCTTATCTGTCTCATTCTCTGTGCTGTCCTCCCCCTCCTTCTCATTCTTTACCTCCCTCTGTCTCTCTCATTCTCTCCCCTGCTGCTCTCAGATGGCTGGCTTTGCTCAAGGTCTGCAGGCTGGCATAGAGCATGCCTGGAACAATATGTTCCTATTAAATTTACCCTGTCTCATTGCTTCCTGAAATTAAATTGAGTTTTACTCTCAAGTTTGTTTGTTGAAATCGCATAATAAAAAACATCCCTGAATGCAATTGCATTTAATCAAAAGGCTTTCCAGAATTTATAGTGATAAAACACTATTTAAAAGAAGGCTTGTTCTAGTGTTCTGCAGAAAAGAATAAGCAAGTTTCTTATTTACAACCAAAATTAATCTTTAAATGTCCTGCTGAAGTCTGAGTTCCCTTTAGAGATTTACTTCCATGGCTTTCACTCCTATTTGGACACTCCAAGATCACCAGGATGGAGAGAAAAAAATTCCTGCACTTTTAGTCTCAGTCCTGAGCTTCATTTTGTTACTTCTTAAAATTCAGACAGACATTAATTCTTTGTATATGTTTTATCAATATAGGAATGTTCTGCATTTATTCCAAAGGCTGCACTACGCTTACTGAAGAGTGTTAGGTTTGAAACTACTCCAAGGTGCTGTTCACAGTGATGCTGCTCAGGGCTGGACCTTTGGCTTTGATAAACACAAATCACACATTCTGAGGTGGTGAGCCACTACTGCTGTGTCAGTGTCAGCAAGGAGTTTTCAGCCCTTCTGAACTGCTAATAGTTTGCACATTCAGGATCAAATTTGTGACAGCTGGACAAGAAGGTTTTCACTGTTTTGGGAGATGAGTGAATAGCAGATTACGCATTGGACAGCTTGAAATTGCTGTGGTGTTAAAAAGCCATGGGAATATTTTATTGTTTCTGAAGCATTCCTCCTCGATTTGACTAGGATGTGAAACAAAACTACAGCAGTATCACCATGGCAATATATAATGGGATATATTTCAGAGAGAAAATAAGACATGTAGAAATTACAGATTGATCACCCTGGAAGGTCCTGCAGCTTTGGGCCACTCACTGGCAATTTCAACATCTCAAAAAGTAGAACACTGCTGCAAGAATATGCAAAACTCCAGAGCCATGCTGTGCCTCTCTCTTATGTACTCTGCACTTGTTTTATATGCTGAAGACATCTTGACATCAATGGGGCTGCTTTCAGAGCAGAGCAGGTTTGAAGTCTGTAATAGAAATCCATTGTAGAGAGAAGAGGAAGATGTGAACATTGGCAGTAGTTTGACAGATCTTTTTCCATTAGTGCTTGGGAGGATCCAGAGCTCATCTTTTTTATTACAAATGGTGCTGTTCAACAAAGTAGATTGAAGTGTCTGTGGCCAACTATGATTTTTCAGTAGTTTGCCTGGAATTTGGGGATAATAATGCAAAAATACCTTGCACCAAGGCTATGGAGAAATGAAATAGAGAAAGATCTGGCTTGGCAATGCCACAGAGTAAAACCTTAGCTGGTTTTAGGGTCAAGGATGAGACTGTACCAGGCGATCCTGAGCCCGTGGGCCCAGCTTTGGTAGTTGCATACAGGGTGCAAGTAGTCAAGAAGGAGAAGTGAAACTGAGACTGGCAGCTATTTGCAGGCTACCTCATTAATCTGACAGAGCAACTCTAGGGGCTTACCCTGGCAGAGGTGAGTGTTGAGGGAAGGATGTGAAGGGGCACAAGGCTGTTGTGGCTGTTGCCATTTTGTCCAGGAGGCAAAGTGAGGGATCATGGAGTAGCAGAGAAAGCGAGGAAGTGGCAGTAGAGAAAAGGCAAGCACCGACATCTAGAAATAATTATCAAGTACCTCCTTTGCATTTCAGCTGCTGACTTTTCCTCATTACACTGGAAAGGCTTGGCAAGAATTGGTTGCTGTTTCAGAAATAGCTGTATAACTTTTTTTCTCATCTACTAGAAAAAAATTCCTTAATAAAAGTCCCAAAGTAGCTCCTAGCGCTACTGGAGACAGTCTCCATCTGAGAGTTTGTGTGGTTTGTTCCTATTTTATGGAACATGGTCTCTAACCTAGAGCCACCTACCTGCACAGAGCTCATTTCTCCACAGGAATGAAGGCAGCAATGTTGGTCCAGTCACTGCTACAGAGTTTGAGAATAAGCTGAGCAAACCTTTGCTAGGAGAAATCAAAGAATGTAATCATAAACTGCTGTTGCAGGGACAGGCTAATGATGTGCCAGTGATTTTTATTGCCTTTGCTTATAAGACCTTGAGGGACTTCATGGTCTTTCCTTGGACCTGAAATAGTTCCACAGTTCAGTGCTACCCAGGAGATATAGAATGGCAAAAGATTACTTCTCTGTCACCTTAAAGATAAATCTTGAGACCCTGGTAACCTTTGGGAGAAAATATAATTGTCTTCCTAATTAAAATTGATTTTTTTTTTCGGTGAATGTGCCCTTCTGTTGCTACCCCAGCTGTATAACTGACTGTATCTCCCTTATTACAACAGATATTTATGGTCACCCATGGACAGCACACTCAGCACAGTATACAGTGTGTATGATACCAACTCTGGCAGCAGATCACAGACCTGTTAATCCCTTTAGGATATATGTATCTCCCTAACTAGTGCTAAGAATGGCTGTCTGATGTGGGTTTCCTTCATTATTGGACTGTACCTGTGGGTGTTTCAGGTGACATAAAATTATTGACATGGGGACTAAGTTCCTCAATCCTATTGCCCGAAGGAATTATGTACCCACCTCCTTCAAATGCCTTCAAAACCCCTGGGATTAGTTTGACTGTGAATAAAAACTTTTCCAGAACTGGGATGTTAATGTTCTTCAGGGCTTTTGCTGCTTTCTCAGCTCTCCCAGGATATAATTTTTTACCTTCCCAACATTCTGCCTTGTGCTGGGTTCTAAGAAGGATTGTAGAGGTGCAAGGGATGCTGAGGTTTGGCTTTCAGCATCTTCTGTGCTGTAACAGCAGTAACTTGTATCTGTATTGTACATCCTGCTGTACTTTATAGGACAGTATGAGAAGCTCTTGTGTATGTTTTTGGGGCTGACACTTTTATAGGAGAAAACTGAGAAAAGGAAAAAAAAGAGGGGAAATACCTCCATCTGTGAACTGGAGAAAAGTGCTTTGGATACAATGATGTATAACAAACATGATCATTGAAAGGGCATTTCAGAGTGATGCCTCAAAGTGCACTGCAAGTTTAAAGATAGTGGAAAATGCAGCATGAGGGGGAAAAGCTGGAAGGAAATGCTAGGATAAGTTCCATTGAACAGAACTGAAAACGTCAGGCAACCTGAAGAGGAGTTTTGCTGTCACTGGACTTTTTCCCCTACTCTTCATGTGTAGCACATCCCCTGACAGGCTGCAAATGTAACAACCTTCAGACATGAGTCATCAGCAAGGACAGATCCTCTCGTCCTCAGCTCTAAAAATAAAGATCTCGCTCACTGAGCCTAAGGAGCAATTCTCTCTCTAGTAACTCAGCCCCAGCCAGCAGAGCAATAGAGAAGGAACACGCTGAACCAGTGATTTATTCAAGCTGGAGGCCTTGATCCTGACATGACTAACCCGAGTGCAGTAAATGGGTTCAAATAAATGCTGGCATTACAGAAGGCACCATCTTTAATGACATATA
Source organism: Bombycilla garrulus (assembly GCA_013400315.1). Classification (NCBI taxonomy): domain Eukaryota; kingdom Metazoa; phylum Chordata; class Aves; order Passeriformes; family Bombycillidae; genus Bombycilla; species Bombycilla garrulus. Next base: position 864,934 of record VXBU01003353.1, on the reverse strand, counting down.
GGATATGGGTCCAGGGGCTCTGAGGGCTGGTACCTTGGGCTACTAGTCCTGAAAATGAAGAGCTCTATCACCAGCATTCCTACTGCTAAAAACTGAGCACGAGAGAGATGCTGAGGATTACATGCTAGTAGAAAAATATGCCTTTCCCTTATCTTCTATGGTCTGAGGGTTCCTTTTTCTAGCATGAGAGTAATTATTTAGCTACCCTTCCAGGAAGTAGATTTGAAATCTTTTCAACTTGTGGTGAAAGCTATATCAATACTCTGTGATGTAGGGCAGTGGAGGTGAGGGAGAAATAACTCAGTAGCTTGGCTTAAACCTAACTGAACATATTAGTCATGAAATATTTAAACCATCAATATCACACATTGATGTGCAAAATGTTTAATTATGTATCATTTCAGTTATTATTCATGTTAGATCTTAGACTTTAAGATGTACATACATTTAAAAAATAGCTCAGGAGATGTATCAGGCGTGTAGAGCAGCATGAGAAATCTGAAGGCTGCCTGTACACTTCTGCCTTGGAAGTATGTGCCAGAATTCCCTTCCCCCCTCACCCCCCAAATTACCAACTCCTTTTCTAGGGCTCAGTGTGGGCAATGTTTCTGCCTTTAATAAATGTCTCTGATAGAACACGGCTATTGCAGAGGAAATGCTTCAAGTTTTAAGCTGGACACCTTTCCTATTCCATGTAGGTCCACATGCTGTTTCTGTCACGGTATCCTAAGTGTCTTCCAGCATTGCATGAAGCAGCACGACTCCCATCTGTCACAAAGAGTTTCTTCTCTCGTCCCAACAGCAAAATTGCATGTACAGTGTCATGCTTCACACAGCCAGCTCTGCCAGGTGTTTGCTGGGGGAGCAGGAGCAGAGAGGATTGTTCAGCACTGGGGCTGGAGGGTGGGGAGGGCTCTGCTCGGCAGCCTTAGCCCCACGCACACTCATTCCAGGCGGGGCAGTGAGATCCAAGGCTTCCTGGATACGGGGGATACTGGGGAACTTTCCTGGCTGTTTCTAGGGCTGCTCATGTGAATAACAGCTGCGGAATGAGGGAACGGGTTGTTTGGATTCTGAATCTTTGTGTTGCTATATTTTTATCTCAATAATTTCAGAAATGCTGCTGTGAAAAGAGCTCTACCTGTTTGTTTCTCTAGCTACCTGTGGTGCAGCTGCATGCCACTAAAAATTTGCATTGCCAAACCTTCTGCTGGCAGTTCATAAGCCAAATGAAGGCAGCAGATGAGCAGCAATGGTATGGGCAAATCCGATTTTTTTTTTTGGCAGTTTTTAAAATGTTGGAATAAAAAATGTCAGATGTGTACTTTTTATCACTTGTATGGTAATAAATAATGAAAGGTGTAAAACAACCAACTTCTAGGCTGTTGGGCTTGAAATTAGAATTAGTTTACAGGGGCAGAATCTGGTCCTGCTGCATTAGCAGCTTTATTCAGTCATTCATATGCAACAGCAGTGTCACACGGTGACTCCTGAAATGAACACTAATGAAGGTGTCTTTTGTTTTCATATAGATTAACACATTACTTTATTCTCTTCTTCAGCAGGCATTCAGAAAGACTGCACTGCTGATGCCTATATCCAGTTTCATCTTTCAATTAGTGATTTGCTTTCTCTTACAATCCAAGTGCTAGTGGAATTAACCTCAACTAATTATCACTGATGGACTGATCTTTCTGTGAAGCCTAGAAAGCAAATCTGTCAAATTTTGCCCGAGATTTGCATACACATTTACTCTGTGATTCAATTGCTCAGTTTTGAAAATCTATTTCAAGGTTCCAACAGGCTTAACCTCACACAAATTTCATAGATTGTAAGACACAGGAGCAGCATCTGTGTGAAATGAACTTTAGGTGTATTTGGTAGGAGACAAACTGGGAGTTATAAATGCTTTTTGGACATGGTTTGAAATTTTGAGTCTTGGTTGATGATTATTAGTCTGGTATTGCTATGGTTTTTCTTTTTTCTTTTTTTTATTTTTTTTTTCCAGTAGAGAGTTAAGAGGAAGATTCAAACTGTTAGTGGGAAAAAATAAAAAACTTCACTTCTTGATTTTCTTCTGTGAGAGTAGTGATATCTTGTTTGTAATGTACCTCATTGTTGCTGATACAGAGTTCAGTTCCAGTTCAGAACTGGAACAATCCATATAAACAAAGAGCCCTTATAAACAAGAGCTGCCTGCAGTGCAGTTCTGAAAAATATCCTTTGTAGATCCAAGCTGTGTTCTCTTGCACAGAAGGCCTTACATGCACATTCCCACTTTGAGGCATTCGACAGACCTGGCCGTATTAAAAACTAAGTTTTGAAAAATTGTTATCTTATTTCTGTAATTTACACTGTTTTTCAGTAAAATGACACTTTATCTGCCCAAGTAAGTCCTTCAGCTTCTAGAATCTATTTGGAGTGGCTGCACTACATAGAAGTTGCCAACTTGTAAAGCTTTTCCAAATGCTGTTGTGGCTCCAACAGGTTATTTATTGAAGAGTTGAGCTTGTGAAATCTTCCCAAAAGCTCCAGAGCTGTAACAAGCACAATTCCACTGAAAATTCTTCATAGAGCTGGGATCCTCCAGAAGCAAACAGGGATTCACCAGCCTTGTGAGAGAGAGTTCCTTCTCTGGGACTAAGACAAGTAACAGACACATACTACACAAAACAATGCCATTCTCTATTGCCCTACAGAAAGTTGTATCTACTGAGGTGAAGTGCAAATATAACACATTTTTGTGATGAGAGGCGTTGTGCCCTCTTTACTCAGAGATGCACCAAGGAGAAGGCACTGGCAGAAAAGGCCTGAGAGCTTGACTTGTGAATTCACGTGTACTTAATTTTGCCCCTTTTTTGCCTTGGCAGTGATAAGAACAAGAAACATTCCATCCCAAAGAGAGATGAAATAGCACCATGCCAGGCATGGGGCCCACAAGTGTTTCCTAGCTTTAATTGAAACTCTTCAGGTTTACTTCACTTGGACCAAGATTTCACCTAATAAGAAAGCTGTAGACTTTAAATCACAAAAATCCAACCTGTAGAATTTGACTAATGCTGGGATTTGGTTTGTTAATACACATGGCTCCAGCTGGAATGCAGGGGACAGAAAATATAAACTGTGCGAGCCAGGGGCACATGGTGGATCTTGTGTGCCAACAAAGGATGTGTGTGTTGGGCATCTGAAAGCACAAGATGCTGACGTACATAACAAGAACACAGAAGGTGGAGCATAGCAGGTGACTGCCTGGAACAATTTCTACATAGGAAGGGTGGAAGGACCAGGACAGGCACAAGTAGGGGTCTGTCTGTTGTACGGCACCATAAAATCCCACCAGCACACAGGTCTGTAAAGCTCTCTGCAACAAGTTGTCCTCTTGGCAACAAATGAGTTGCAGGACCCTCACAGCAGTGCCAGCTGTAAAATGGATGATCTTTTCACCCCTAACACAAAGTCTCAGTGAAAATCACCCATGGGGACAGTGGGGGTAAAAAGGAGAGAGGCTGTCAATAGTTTTAGGTTTGCTCAGTTGAGAACAAAAGACATTCTGAAGCGCAATACTCCTTTTTCAACTGTAAACCAGACTCCTTTAGCAGGAAAAGCCCGGAACTTTAAATGCAGTTCTTAATGCAGGGAGGAGGAGGATGTTTGCTCCCAGCCCAATCCATCTGACTGCATTCCAAGTGGGCAGTTTGGGTGTCAGGATGGTGCAGCCAGGGCACAAAACTCAGCTGAGCTGCAGCAGCCCATCTGCCAGAAGGAAAACTGGGGGGGTGAGTGGCAAAGAGCCCCAAGCTGGTGGGAGGGCTGGGAATGTTGCTGGTTTGCTGGAGCTGGGAGTTCTGGCAGAAGTCATTCCCTGCAGCAGCCTGGCCAAAAGGAGCAGAGGAGGCACCAGAAGGGCAGAGAGCTGGATGGCTGGGACAGGGACATTCTTTTGTGTCACGAGTGGTCAGTATTTTACCAGCTGAGTTCCATAAATTGGCCCTGGGCTGTCAGCGCTAGTGCCAGCTGTTAAGTTTGTAGCAGCCATAATCTCAGCAGGGACAAATAGGGAAAGATGTATTGACAAATGGCACTGAGCATAATAAACTGCTCATCTTTATGAATGCTGGGATCCAAATGATCAAAACAGATGTACAGTTTCCAGATCTTAGCTGCACTGTCAGAATATTCCTGGTTTCCTCTTGCATAATCATCCATAATGAAAAGAAAACAAGCAGATTTGCCTTTCTCTTGGGTCTTTCTTTATTGCTCACTCAACATTAATTACAGAATATTGTTGGAATAGCAGACTGGCAGGCACTGGCACCCTGAACAGAGCGTGTTGCTCGTTTCTGTCACTTCTGCATGTACATATAGCTAAAATTATCCTCAGGACTAGCACAGCATCCACACGGTCATGTGGGAAAGCATCGTTTTTGTCTACCCCTTTTTTAAATTAACCCAGAAAAATATGTCCTGTTGAAAGGCACAAAAAGGAAAAGGAGTGAAGGCTGCCATTTTCCCATTGAAGCCATGAAAAAAGGAGGTAGGGAGCCAAAGTGGAAGCAATGTTTAATTCAGATCAGTTAACACAATGGTTTCTTATATTTTCATGTCAAGGGAATTGTAGAGGGTGAAAAAGAAGACACAGTGGAAATATATGCCTTTAAAAATATTTGGACACAAAAATTCTCTCCTGATTTATATGTGATTTGCAGGTTCATCAAAATGACTTTTATACTTAGTGTTGCCTGAAGTGTTTGGGGTCATTAGGGACTTTTCAGCTTATCAGATAAATCCTATGTATCCTGCCTTGCTGTTTGACTATAGCATTTTTTAAAAGACTTGTCAAGTCAATGGGTTACCACATCCCTAAGGCAGTGCATTTAATAGTTATAAAGTGCTGTCCTTTGCTAAGTGAAATACCGAGTGCCGAGCAGAGTATACAATTCCAGAGCCATAAGCACGAAGATGAGTTCTCATATATTTCCCATGTACAATAGGCAGCAGAAATTCAGAATACTGCCTGTTTTCACTCTGCCCAGGATAAGCATATTGCTTATTAAGTATTAATGTTATCAAGCCGATGCATTAAGTTACAAGCAGAAGAAACTCAAAAATCAGAACATCTTGAATCTTAGACTTTCCAGTTAATTAAAACCTGCCCTCATGCAAACAGTATGACTAGCACGATTTCCTGGTGGACTTAAGTCATATTCCAGGGGAATTCAGCCTGTTTGGCTCCAGGCTCCCAGAAAATATTATGGACAAGGACTTCATGAACCCTGTGCTGCCTCGGGCAGCCCCTAGAAAACCACAGAGCTGGCTCCCAATAACTGAGCATTTCTAAAGCCTTAATAGCCCTGGACTGAGACTTGCACAATTCTTACCAGCTTCCCTTCTGCCAGCCATTAGATAGCAGAGATGAATCCGAGAATCCCTGGATTCTTGTCTGTAGGTGACCAATATTTGATTACTGGCCTCAGTGATGCTGACCAGAGCTTCTCCCCTTTTTGTATCCCAGAACCAGGAGCAAAGCAGCAGAGAATCAGAACCTGTGTTCACAAAGGGGATCTTGTTTTTTAACTTTCCTCTGCCCTATGTCCTCTGGATATCAATGTGAAAGACATTTTAATACTTGAAATAATTTGAAATATGTTAAATTAGGAATACCAATTATACTGATCTTTTCTGGGCATCTGCTGGCTCAGTTTAAGAAGTAAAAATCATTAAAACTCTTTCCTGCAGCCTGTTGAGAGAAATAATATTTAGTGGGTGTTGAATTTCATATGATTCAGCTCAGTCTTGGAAATTGGCAAACCTTTTATGCTCAATTAGATTTAAAATCTGCTTTCAATACCTCATTCTTCATATAACTGATTTGTAATGGAACTCGGGAATGAATCAGACAGTGACCTCCTCGAGCAGGGATATCTGCTGTCCTTAATGCAGCAAAAGCCTCAGACAGAACCCCTGTCTTTTTTGGGTTTAGCTGAGGAGTTCAGAAGAATTTTCTTTTGCCCGAAAACACCACAAATAGCATTAAAGAAGAATAACTTAACTACCATGTTGTTCAAGCGGAGCATGCATGAAGTTACATGGAAATGCCATCAGGCTTTAATGCATTCTCTTAGTAGCAGCCTTAGCAAGATAAAGTTAACCATAACATGGATTATGTTAAGGCAGTGCACAGAATGAATATTACTTGTACTTTTGACATCCTGCCAAGTCAGGATATCTTGCTGTGAGGTACAGTGAGGGTTTTTTTTGGCTCTACATGGTTTGTTTTTCTCTGCTTTCCTTTACATTTATACTAAATTTCAGACCTGCTGAATTTCACACGATCTTAACGTTTTGTTTTGTCCCTTTAGCATTAGTGTCTGGCACCAGCTCAGCTGAAGCATTTGTTTTACTTTTAAAGACCGTGTGATTTAAGGTCCAGTTTGAGTCCCTTTCTGGGAGTTGGGATATGATGCTTTCTTTTAGCATCCTACCACCTTTATTTAAGTTTGCCCAAGTCAAAGTCATTGAACTATCAGTAAATTTTAGCTCCTCTAACAAGAAAAATTTAGAAAGAAAGTATTTGATGGGAGGGTTGGATAGGCTATGAGATTTGACCATGTGGAAATTGAGGTTTTGAAAATTGTTCTAACTTTTTAATGCTACTTGATCTTCTCCAGAGGCTAAAAATGACACATGGGATCCTAGGGATCCTATGTTTAGAGATTATAAACTTGGCACAACAAGACCAGAAGCAGAAATTACTTAATTCTGAAGGAAAGCTGCTCTCAGAAGGTGTCCAGAGAAATTTTAGAAGCCTAAGTTTGATTTAGTACAGCTGAGCTTTCTAAATGCATCTTCAATTTAAAGCATTTTAAAGATATTTATTCTAACAGTATAATTTTTACCTGTTTCAGTCTATCACCCTAAAGAAATAGGTCTTATATTGGAACTTTACATTCTAAATAGACAAGAGAGACAGGAAACAGGAGGATATGAACATTATTATCCCTGGTTTTGCAGGCAGGGATGTAAGAGATTTCTTGCTCTGCTCCTCACATGATCTGAAGGCCTAAACTCTTATTTTTCAAGATTATGTCAGCTGTCTTGGCAACAAATCTTTTTTGTTTGTTTGTTTGTTTGGTGGTGTTTCTTTTGTTTTGTTTTGTTTATACTGCCACCAAAACTCTCAGTATATTTCGAACAAATAATAGCCCGGTATATTTTTGTTTTATTCAGCCAAGCCATAATCCACATGCAAAGAACCTCAGGAATATTCAAGGTTAATCCCAGTCTGTTTGAATTGACTCTAATGAGTGCCCACTGTTGCTTTTAAGGAACCATAGTTTGGTCAATAAGTGATCTGTTTCGAGTTACCACTCCTAAAACACACTAGAGTGTAATTCATGGACAAATTTACTCACAAATTCTTAGAATAATCAAATGTGTTCCAGGGAAGGGCTTTTCTCCTTATATTTCTTTTTTGTTTAATGAAACCTGACGACAGGCATTCACTTGACCATTTCAGTATTCTGCTTGCCTGAAATTAATCTCTGGCATTACTGAGGAATGTGAATCATTACACAATTATTGCGGTGCCTTTCTGCATGTACAGACTAGCTTTTATCTGTTTTGATATTTTGTTTAGCCTTATTGAGAAGTTTGCACTTCCTCGGTGTACATTCTGTAAAATGATAAACTTTCTGCTGCTGTTGAGTACTGAGATTTTGGAGGGTGGTTAGTAATCAGGGGAATATTGCTGGTGGAAAAGCAGGAAACTATAAGGGAAGGACAAACCCAAGATTAATTTTGATTAATTAAGAGATGCTATTTCCTTACTGTCTCTGGTCAACTAAAACATTTTTTCAAGAAGCCACAGGAGCATTGCACACAAAGAAATATTATACTTGAAAAATATGATAGAATTTGAACCTTCATTCTCTTGGATTCCATGGACCCCTCCTTTTTCCTAAATGAGGCGCTCTGGGAATTTCAGAGGCCAGATTGGATCTATGGAGCCACTTGTTTTCCAGTGGGCCACAACCTCAAGCCATTCAGTGACAGAAATCTGTGTCCTGTGGAATTCTGCCTTGGGGCTGAGCTGTGCTTTGGGACAAGCTCTGCCTGAAGCTGCAGATTTTTCTAGAGTCAGTGAAGCGTGGACATACTCTGCAGATGTTCTCCCTGCTAGGTCTCCAAAGTTCTTGAAGTCAGAAACATAGGGACTGTATGAACGCCTCTGTCTTTGGGAAACAGAGCAACGCCATCCTGCATGACCTGTCAGGGAGCAGGGAGGTGAGCCTGTGTTTCTGGGGTGATAAAAACTCTGCAGTCACCACTCGTGGTACAGACTGTGTAAGGCAGGTGAAGAAATCCTCACCCCTTTGACTGCCTCAGTTCAGGAGCTGATCAAATCCTGGAGTTCCTCTCCCCTCACCTACAGCACTGGGAATCAAGCACACAGAATTGCTGGAGTATTCTCCGTGCAGCCCACTGTTACCACTGATTTTTTTTAATCTCCACAATCATGAGCTCTTATTACTGCTCATCAATTTCAGCTGTTTCATTTTTCATTAGGATTTTTTTTTAAGTGACAGTTTAATATACTGCAACTTAAAACAGTAATCCTAAAATCTAGCAGAGCAGCTAAGAGTAGGGAATTGCCTGAAGAAATATATTCATTGCAGAAATTGTGTTTTGGGTACAAGGCTGACATACCTTCATCCTGTTCCTGTGTGCTGCCACCGTAACAAGAAGCTACCCTGGGAGGAGGGCCAGGAAATCCAGGCTTTGGGGTACAATCTAAACATGTGAGAGAGGGGGAGGAAAAGCTGCACACTAAGCAGGCACAGATGGCACGGCACTGTGGGACAGCAGGGCTTGTTGGAGGCAGTGTTAAGTAGACAGTTTGGGAACTGGCTGTGAGTTTTAGCAGCTGATTCAATCAAGCCACCTGCGCATAGCCTGGTTCCACCTTGTTTTGCCTGCTGCAAATTAAGAGGTATGGTGCTTTCTCTGGAAGCCTGTGTTTCAAATATCTGTGCACAGCTGCTAGCGCTGCCCAAGTGCAAATGAGAGCCCGTGGGTGTGCACACATATATGTAAAATGCATGATTAAGGGTATCAGCAACGTAAGGACCTTAATTTGCCTCCTTTTTCACTCCAGCTTCTTTTCTGATCCCAAGATTCTGTTTTTAAAACAGCAACATGAAGAGGTTCCAGAGAAAGGGGATAAAAATGTTAGGTTATGATTATGTTGATTTGGGTTTGGGAATATTAATTAGAGACTAGTAATCTACATGTATGAATGGCATGATCATGAAGCTCTAAAATGTCTTAGAAAAGGTCAGTGCATTTTTTTTTACCTCTGAGGGTGTTGCTGAGTTTCAGAAACAAGGAGAAAATAATAGCCTGTGTAAGCTAAGCTCTTCTCTAGTAATGTGGATAAAAATTTGGCTTCTTCACTCTTTTTAAGCTCCCGGGTGGATTTTCTTTCTTATAGAGGGGTGCAGAGGATTAAAGGTTTATTTCTAAGAAGCTACAATTGGCTTTTGGGGCACTTAGTATACTCCAGAGACATTAATATCTAAACCATTCAGGGATAATTGCATTAGTTGTCTTTTCTCCCAACTAAATTATTTGAGTACATTAACAGTCAATTTTGTGTTGACAGGGCATGAATTTCTACTGATGGGAATAGAAAGCTTTGTAATATCTCAAGCAAAACATCAGTCTAAACTTTCAATTCTAAGAGTATATCATTGGATCAGGGACTTTATAGATTATATATCACAGATGGGAGAGAGAGATCTCATTTGAACAGTAATGGGAAGCAGTGGATTTAGCAGTAGATAAACCGTGTTTCTTGCTGGAAGTGTTGCTTTTAACCCAATAAAGCATCAGTTCACAAGCCACTCCTTCAAATTAGATTGTTAATTTTTAATGCATGTAGCAATTACTGATGTGACAGATAGCAGACCTGATCTTGCTCCCATCAAGCTCAGTGGGAGTTCAGACATTGATATCACATGGGGAGACTACAGATGCGGTTAACAAGGCATGATGAATGTCACCTACGTGTGTTTCCACCTCTGTATAGGAATGCCAGTAATATGTATCTTCTGGCTTTTGACACTAGAAGTCAATCTGAGCCCATCTAAAAGGTTTAAAACTGGGTGAATATGTCTGATATAGTAATTCCTTGTTTCTGATCCAACTGCATGTGAAAATTTCAGTAAATTCACTTTTTGTTTGAGTACAAGCAGCAGACAGCACACAGCTCAAATTAGAACTGGATCACATCTTCCTGCTGCCTACATTCTTGTTCAGTTCTGCGTTTTTCAATCCTCTGTCTCTTTGACCAAATTATTTCTTTTTCCTTGAATATCATTCTTTCTGAATTTCCATTTCTTTGGGGCTTCCTTTGGCTGCACTTTCAGGTGCCAGTGGCAGCTCTTTACCCTGTAATCTGCTTCCATTTTTTGGAATGCAGACAGTGCCTTCTTTCTCTTTTTACTACAGTTACTCACAATTGGCCGCTATTTTCCCTCTCTGATGTCCAGAAGATCCGCCTTTCCTGACCTTACAGACTCAAAAAATGCAATTTACCTGCAAAGTGAGCTATTTTAAAAGCCGTTATTTTCCATGTAGAGCAGCTGATTCCAGAATCTTAAAGATATAAAAATATATGAGCAACCCATAACTTTTGCTCCTGCCTCCCCACACACATCCAAAACTGATGTAGACAAAATAATGTAGCTTTAACTTTGTTTCTGTTTTATAAAGTGGGGGTAGAGAAGGAAAGATGACAAGGCAGGAACTAGATTTGAACCTTAGATTAAAATTTGGTGTAGAAAGGTATACATTCAGTGTTCCCTCAAATCTGAGGAGGGATTGACTGCTATGAACCTGCTGAGACTGTTTAAATTCACCTAGCATCAAATTTTACCTGTTATTTCAATACTACAGCACTAAAATAAAAGTCAAAGTAGTCACTCTCCCTTTTGTTCGGGGGTTTTTGCTAATATGAGATAAGAGACAAGAATTAGGGAATGTCACAATAGCAGTTGACATTCTTTGTCTGGAGCAACAATTTGGTGCAATAAGAATGAAAAATTGTCGTATAATTAAAACTGTATCTTCTTGCACTAGGAAACATAATCAATGTTGTATATAATTTGGCAAATTCCTGTTTGGAAGCATTAAGGATGATTCATCCCCAGCTGAGCTAATTGTTTGTACTCCCTCACAGTCAATGAAGAAAAGACACTGCCACCTACATCCCATTCCAGAGGACTTTTCTAAAGAGCAGTGTTTGCAAAGCTGGTTATATGGCCAGTTCCCAGCTCCTGAATATTTATTGTCTTGCAAAACCCTCCTGCAAGTCTTGCTGGATGTGATTAACAAATGTGAAAATGTTTGTTCTCTTAATAGCTTTAATATTTTTATAAACTGGGATTATATCTTTTGCAGCCTCTGATATTGGCTGGGCTGTGTCAATGAGGTTTAATTATGATTGCTCAGATTTTAGTGGAATGCAGATAAAACCAGCAGCAAACTGATGAGCAACAGATTGTCAGCTCCTGTTTTACACAGGGGAATAACACAGCTTCTCCCAGTGAAGTGGGATTTGTCATCCAAGATGTTAGAGGGTCTGACATTGTTTCATGCTGGGAACTTTACCCAGTTTTGCCTGCCCATTCTGCACGTGTGGATATAGGGCTGGATGCAGCCTTCTGGTTCTGAAGGGCTTAAAACTAAGAGGTTATTATAAATCCTAAATCTAAATTCAGTTCTGGATGTGACTCTTCAATGGCTACTTGGAACTGAGTTTTGTTGTGGGTCTCCTCCCACACTTGGAAATGAGTGATAGAAATTGGGGACTGTTCCTCTTTAAGAAGCAGATCTCACACCCTAGGTAGGTGCTTTTGTAATAAAAGGTAGGACCATGTTGTGGCAGCGCTTTTTAAGCATTAGTCACTATTGAATTCACTGTGAAATTCTCCATAAAACATGATAGCATGCTGTGGCATACTGCAATTGCTGTGATGGGATGGAAAAGTATGGAGAAAACATATTAGAAATGCAGTGGGTAAATGAAGTTGACATGCCACATGGGATATTTTGAACTACATTTCACATTTCAGAGGAGAAAAATCAATGTAAAGGGAAAAGAACTTTTACAAAATGAGTATCAGGCTGATCACTCTTGGAACTTCTTTTTGGTCTCTGTTATCTAACTCCAGCCTATAGTGAGGGAGACTTTTTCTGTCTGCAATGTATTCTGCTGCTTTTTTAGAGTGAAAGAACAGCTGTTGAGCAAAGAGTCTGCCTTTGGCAATATCTGTTAATTGATGTGATTCCTCAAAAAAACCCAACCCACAGGAAAAAAAAAAACAACAAAAGCAATAGAAAAGGAAGAGAAATACTGCAAGGTGTTTAATTTCTAAATACATTCCAACCCATAAACCTTTTTAAAAGTATTTTTAAAAAACAATTTTATTGCCATTGTTTGTCAGAGGCATGATCTACTTTGTGCTGAGTTTAGAAGTGGGATGAAATGGGTCAGAACAACCCCTTGGGGCTCTGCTGTGTCTGAGCCAGGGGTGGCAGTGGCGGGAGCCTGCTCCCTGGGAGGGACATGCAGAGCCTCTCCCCTTCCTCTCTGAGAAACCTGGGCCAGCTGGCAGCACCTATGGATGGATGGAGCTGCTTTTGGAGGGCAGAGCCACAGGAAGGGAAATCAGCATTAACTGGGCATCTGATTTTCCAGTTGTCCCCACTGACGCTGGTAAAAGCTGTTTGCTGTGCAGGGGAATTCAACACGCTGGAAATGGATGCTTGCATCAGTCATTGTATTTACCCTCCAGCCAGTTCAAAATTGTTCTCTCTATATTCTGTTTTCCACTAATTTGCTTTGTCCAATTTCCACTGACCCAAATAACCAGGCTTTCATTCTCCTCTATTTTTCAATCCAGTTGTGCTAAATCTTAGCAGCTGTTTCCCATACCTGATCTGAATGTATTTTTTTCCTACTTTTATGAAATAAAAAGGGAAAGGGGAGCAGGGGGGAAAGGAGAGATAGAAAAACCTGATCATAGTTTGTAAGCTTTTTTATCTTTCTGATCTTTGCCTGGAAATTAAGAATAACTATATTTACTGTGATGTTGCCTCAGTGCTAATTTTGCATCCCCTAAGACACTTGTGAAAACAGATGAAATGAACTGGTTTTGTTCCCATTCTGACCGCAGCCAGGCAGCAGCAGACAAGCTCTTGTAGTACCTAATCAGGAAAAGGAAGAACCAGAAAAACTGTTCTCGTGAAATTCCCATTGCAATATTGCTGATAAAAGTTGTTCAGATAAGCTCCAGATAACCATCCATGCTTATAAGTGCTCACCTGCACCATCTCCAGCTGGGTTTGAGGCTTAGTCATCACTAATGAAAAGATGTGATTGAAGCAGAAGAAGATATGAAATGCCCTCTCCTCTAAAGCAGGAGCTATCACTCACTGTAACAAAACATTGCAGATAACGCTGCTGGCGACTCTTCTCTAGCCTTTGCCTCAGCACCAAAAATACAGAGTGAGCTTTCTTACTGATTCTGCTCCTGAAAAGGAAAGTAATTAATTTTTATCATTACTCACCAATAATTATTCATTTATGTCTTGGCAAAGGAGGATCACAAAATTCCACTGTGATGGAAGAAGTTCAAGGCTTTACAATGTGCCATGAAATCTCATACAGAAATTATGTTCTGTGAAATGTTTGGCCATGGAAAGTTCAAGTGTCACCCAGCTGTAATTATAGCCTTGGTTTCTGAGAGGTTTATAATTCAGCAGCAGAGATGGTGCCAGAATGAACTCAGCCTGCTATACTGAGTATGATTCTAAATATTTTTCTTCCAGGTTTGTTCTCGAGGATGTTTGGGAGCTTTTCTGTTTGCTTGTTTCTGTGTTGTTGGGGGTTTTTTTTTGTTTTGTTTTTTTTTTTAATGTCAGCTACTTTGCTTTATTGTTCCGTATTTTAGAAAGCCCTCTAAAGAAAATTGTAGGCATTTTAATCTGGTCTGTATCTTACCTCCTAGGGACAAATCAAAAATGGTTTAGTGTCCTGTAGCCACCTTTGTACATTTGGGTCCATGGTATCAATGCAGATTTCTGGCTGTTTCCCCAAAAAGAAAAATCTAGTTCTTAGCCTGTGGGTTATGCTGCAGACAGAGCTTCCCACAGCACTGTGCCCTACAGCCTACTGCAATTCCTTCCCTGAATTCCTGGGGTGGGGGATTTGCTGTAAGAAGGACTCCCCCATCTCTCTGCTGGGGAGGAGTGCATCCAAAACTTGCCCGGAGTCTTTACCCATGAAGGGACTGCACAGAGTCTGGAAGTTTGGATGAGAGGTTAATTATTGCCATCTCCATCCCTCCGTGGCATTTAGCTCCTGGCAGAGCCACGCTTCACAGCAGTGTGATAGGAAACTGAAATTCTGTCCTTCTGCAGTACCTGTGCTCTAAAGAGCTGGACACAGAGCAATGGTGATGGAAACTCTTGAAAACCTTTCTTTCTAAGGAGACACCATGGAAAGCCTCGTGTGAATTCTCCAAAAGCTCTGGATTAATATTTATCTTGTTAATTATTGAGTGTAAATGATAACTGCTAGTGAGAATGTCTGCTTTATTTAGTCATGGGATTTTGGTCCCATTTCCTGATTTTTACATTCTGACAGAGATGCTGCACACGAGTGCAAAGGTTTTGTGCAGCCTTTGTCTTCTCCTGTTAGCCTACTTCTCCTTGGAACAGTTCTGACTTCAGGATGAGGTTAGAGGCTGTTCTCAGCAATGTTTGCATTTATTGGATCCTTGAGAATTGCTCTGAGAGAAGAGAACAAGCAGACTGCAGCAGATCTGTAGAGGAACCAGTTACACAGGCAGCAGATTTCTGGACTACTGGGTTTCTAAACTTCTCCAGCCTCTTTTTTAAAGTGATCTGGGAAAAAAATTCATTTCTATTTTTACTTTTTCTTACACTTTGGCCAGTAGTACCAGCATTCAACAACCAAAATCTGTACTGGATCTATATTTATACTGGTATTTGTTTGTTTGTTTAATGTTTGAGTGTAAACTTTTTTGACTATCATTACTTTCTAGAACAAATCTGGGCTGCAGAATTTCAGAATGATTCCAAGTACAGTACAATTTATGTACCAAATAATGTCAATATTTAGACTTTACCCACCCAAGTGAAAGAGCAGAAACAAATTATCAGCAGATATTTTTGGTACATTCTAACTGCCAGCACTCAGTTTTGGGAATGTAATATTTCAAGAATTTGTTGATTGGTTAATGCAGAGAGACATACATTAGATTAATGTCACAGCTTGTGTTCAGAAATACACATCACAAAAAATAACTACAAGCCTTTCTTCAGACTCCTGTATTCTTGTGCCAAAAAGAGAACATGGAAGTGGATCTGGGTAGGAAATGACACCTTATCCCATGAAAAATGTCATACTTTACAAATGTTCTCACTCTTTTTTAGTGTAAAGTCTTGAACTTCAGTTTTCTTTGTCTGAAAAAGGAGCCAAATCACCTGATTTCACCTCATCTTGAGGTACTGGATATTTAAGACATGAGCCTAACTTCACCGAAAATTCTACGTTTGTTATGGCATAACCTGGTGATTTCTGAAGTAACACAAAATCAAAATCTGTATTCGAGGCAAATGTGCTGGTTTCTCCAGGTAAAACCATGTCATTAACCAGGTAAAAGCATGTCATTATTTTTAACTTAAGGAAAAGATTAATTAATTTCTGTAAGTTTGTTCACATAAGAAGCCCAGCCCAATGGCAAACCATTGAAACAGCAAAAAACTCCTGGTTTTCAACTGAAAATAGCTGCACCTTTAGCAACACTGGATAGTGAACATATACTGACAATGCCAAGGTGTGTTTTGAGAGGAGGGGAGCAGAGAGATGGAAAGTTCATGTTAGAGTTCAGGTGCTGCTGTGTCTGTGTCTCATCAGTGGCACAGGGACAGAAATTAACCCTCACTTTTGGAAGTCTGGTGATAAAAACAGATGCCAAGGAGGAGAATCCAGCAGGAATTCTCCCTGTGACTCAGCAGCTGTGCCCTCAAGTAAAAGAAACTGGAAGAGGTGCCCAAGGTGCTGCTACGAAACAGAAGGGATGGATGGCCTCTCTTTCTGACACTGGAAAATCTGATGTGGTGCAGAGTAAAAAAATTAAGGCAATGAGGGGAAAAGCCCTGCAGAACAAGGTCTAGTCCAGGAAAGAAGGATTTGCATCAAATAATGATGGTAACAAGAATCAATAAATCTGAAGTGGCTATCAGAAATTTTTGATTGGAGATTAACAGAGGTTTCCTAATCATAAGGACAGTTTTGGAAGAGCTTTCAGTCAGGGACAATAGCAGTGGAGCAGAACCCCAGCTTTTAGCAATAAAAAATGTTGTGCTTTGACTTGGCAATTCTCACAAGCAAGACTTTGCTTCAGCTGTGTCCAGTGGGATTTATTGTTAAACTCCAGTTCAGATTTTATTATTTTCTTTTTTGCTCCAAAGAATCAATGTGAGTATTAAAGTTTAGTGAATAGCTTTACATAGAATCAAGTCGTTTTAAAATGAGATTTGCTTCACTATCTGATTTACAGCTCTTCTACTTAGGTGAGGTGCTAGCAATATTGCAGGTAATACTCCTTCTAAAAGAGATTAGTGGAGCTTTAATTACAAGTGAAGAATGCATACCCGAAAATACTCGCTGAATTTTATTTCACTTCTATTGTTATGTCTTCATTATTGCTGACCAAGAGGTACCCATTGAATACAAAATGCCATAATCAGCATAACGATGAACTGAAGACTTTCATGTACTGTATTATTAATGGAAGTTAAGAGTAAGATTGCAACTAAAATAGACCTCCTGAAAACTTCATTAGTTCTTTAATTTGTCTGAGAAATAAATTATCTGATTTAACATGTATGGTAAAAATGGATCTGGAAATACACCAAATAATTTGCAAGAATATTTGATAAGAAAGGTGCTACTGAAGATTTTTAGTGGTGGAGCAGAACTGAAAATGGTTCTATACCATGAGTTTTATTAGAAATCTTGCATTTTTCAACATGAACATAGCAGATTATGATTATTCAGTGAAATACATGGGAGGACATAGAAAGCCTTTCATGACACTTAGCCCAGCCCTGGGCACTGGTCCAGTTTCCAATATAAGTTACAATCATCCTAACACAAATCATCTCTGAAAATCTTCAGAGCTCTGCTGGCAACTGCACATCTGGGGGACACCAGGACACATTTCCCCCTTGTCCATATTCCTGCAGTGGATCCTTTCTGGGCTGCAACAATGGTTCTAGGAGAGTTTTTTCCCACCAGAAAATTCAAAAGTAGATAACTCTCTTCAATTCACACACAGATGTGTGTCAGCCTGGCCTAGTGCCAGCTCATCACTCACAGAGGCAGAGAGCAGTTCTGAAAAAAAAAAAATTAAAAAAATCATCTCACAGTATCTGCTACCTGAATAAAAGAATTCCTAGATGTTAACTATAGTAAGCTTTGGAAAAAGAAAGAAACTGAGGCTAACACTGGTACTAGGAAAACAACATCCCATCCAGCTGTTGTTGTCTTTGGGGAAGGAAATCAACATCCCATTCCATCTGTTGGTGCCTTTTGGGGAGAGCATCACCAGAAGACAATCAGAAATAGGAAAGCTGTATCTCCAGTTTTAGTGGTAGGCAAATTTCTACATGAACAAGTCTGAAGCCTTCCTGTAAAAACCAGCCTGACTCTTCTCGAAGACCCAAACCTGATGATTATTTCATCCAGAGTCCTTTTAGATAAAGGTCAATGATACATTTTGCACATTCTTTAGTTTGTCAGAATTCATTGCCATTTTTTCCCTTCTCCTCAATTTTGCCAAGGATTCAAGCTTAGTCATTTTTCACATTAAGAGAAGAAAGAGGTGAGGGACTGAATCTATTTGACAATATTAATGTTTGTCCCATGGGATAGCTTTTATATTATAAAGTGGATATTGACTCTCATGGAGGTGAATATTAAGGTTTATCAACCCTTGAGGTATGTATTGACCAAGACAAACTAGAGGTCACTGCAACATCAAGAGTAAATAAATCTTAATGCTGTCAAAATGGAAAATCAATATGCATATTTTTCCACTTATTTTGAATGTCATTGAACTCTCTGGAAAAAAATCTCAATTGTGTACCTGAATTTCAAGATAATGGTCTTTCTATTACTGTGAGTAATAAAAGTCACCCTAAGACGAGTCAGAGGTTGGGCAGGGGTTCCAGCAAAACACTGCCTACTGTTTTTCCTTTCTGAATAAGACAGGACAAGGGCTCTACTTCTTTCAAAATATGTAAATTTTTATTTAACCTATAGTAAAGGGAGATACTCATCTGTGCTGATTTTCAAGCCAAAACTGAACTCTTTTCCAGGGCTAATTCACTGGTTGTCAGAAACCCTGTTCACACCACACTCTGTAGTGACAAAAAGCTGCATTGTGCTTTGCACTGGCCTGGCTCTTCTTCAGATGAATAAAATCTGAAATATGCTGCCGAGATGTAGCTGTGGAGTCCTAGAGAGTAATGCATTGTTGTAGACTTTCCTAGAAATAGATTTTCTATTGTTGCACTCTGAGGTAATGTAAGGTGCTTTATAGGTGTGAGTACTTATGTGGCAGGACACTATTGAAAAGCCATTGGCAGCACTCCTTCAGAATCCTGAGCAAACAGGAAGATGGATTCAGTTCTTGCAATGCAATCAAATTCCAAGTTGTAAATTATAATCCAAACTGAAAACAAAATGTAGCTGTTTAAGTAAACAAATAGCAGCAAAACCGCGATGGTTTATCTTAAATAACAAAACATTTACTGCTTATTTAAAGGCAGGTGAGTCAAAGAGGGTGAGCCAAATAAATCCATTTAACATGCTTTTAAGCCCACGTGTGAGTAATTGGGTGAGGGAGGAAAAGGGATCAGGGAAGGGGCAGCAGAGGAAAGATGACCCTGACTAAAAAATGAGCTTTGGTAGTTTAAAAGGTTAACTTGAGAAAAAGCAGCTGCTTCGGGTAACGGTGTGTAGGTTCATGATTGAGGATTTCAGGCTGATGGTAAACCATGCTGACAGAAATTGAAGGTTAGCTGCACACGGCTGACAGGGGATTTGGGCTTGGCCCAGAATTAAAAGAAAATGGGAGGTGGGGGAGAGACTTGAGAAAGATTGTTTGCTCAGTTATTTTGAATGAAAGCATAGAACTTAGCTCATGAAATGAGCTGGCATTATCCCATCACACAACTTATAATAATATGGTTTTGTTTTCGGCTGGTTTTGCTTTTAAGTGCCTACAATTTTAAAGAGGCATATTCTAGGAAAATATCTCAGGATCAGGAGACATGAAGACTGCCTGTGCTTTTGCAAACACCTGTGACCATGCTGCACTTTCTGGCCGTGGATTTTGCCAGCCAGAACTCTCCATCCTCTGCCTGAATCTCAGTGACCTTGTTGCAACAGCATCTGGTGCTCGAGAGAAGGAGCTGCTGAACTTTAGTCTATGTGCTTGACATCTGGAGTGTTTGCTGCTTGGTTCCTGAGGCTAAAAGTTCATTGAAAGTAAAAAATGAGCAGGTCTGACCTTAATTTGGAGCCCAATGAATCAAAAAGCAGTCTTCAATCAGGCCCTTGGCACTGAAGGATTATTTGCACCTCTGCAGTCAAAGCTCTGGGACTGCTCCAAGGAAGGCATGGCTGGCCTTGCAGCTCATGCAGTTGCCTCTCTGCCCCTGCTGCTTCCTTGTGACAGCACTGTTGCTTCTCTGCCCTTGCAATAGATGCTCAGAGAACTAAAAAAGCAGTAAATTAATGTAGTATAACTAGGGAATTGTTTTCTGCTGGCAGGGACCTGTCCTCACCCAAAGACAGCCAGGTGTGACCAGGAGAAACCTCAGGGCTGCACAGACGGTCTGGGAAGTGCTCCCAGGGCAGGGGTGGAGTCACGTTAGTGAGGCACAGAGCTGTGCTGCTGCTGCCAAAGGCTGTCCCAGCCCTTCTTGCCCTCCCCATTGTTCACTGAGCTCCAGGCAGCACATCCAACTCCCGTCCACCAGCAGCAAAAAGGGGCTGGGAAACAAGAGAGAGGGCTGGCAGGGAAGAGTGGGATAGTTGCTTTTGTCATGGTGGGTTATGTGAAGTGCACGGGGTTGTGGGCCCCAGGGGATGCCTGGGTGACAAGCGAGGAACGTCCCACTGTGCTGCTGCACACATTTGACTTTACTGCAGCAGCAGCTCCATGAGAGTGTTCCTGGAGTGACCCCACGGCTCTGACTGGACAGACTGATGCTGAATTAAGGAAAAGACCCCCCCCAGTCTCAGCTTCCCCTGCTCTCTCTAAGCCATGCTAGATACTTTCAACTAGGAACCATGTATCCAGTTACTTACACAGTTTAAATACAAACCAAGTCTATTTTTCCCCTCTGTGTTTATTTTTTTCCAATTACAGCTTCCGTTACAAAGTACAAGCCACGTCTCCCTGGACTTGAGAAGAGTCTTTTGAATTGGGAGAACTTATTTTTAAAGCCAAGTAATAAGTTTGTCAATCACTTCTTTATTATCAGTCACTCTCTGATGAACAACATTCAGACTTTAATATCAGCAAAGAGACAATCTGAGGAATGAATGCTCAAGTAATAACATGTAGGAGTTTTTATGGCCTGCCTCTGTTTCTGAAGTGTATACACAATGGCCTAATTTAACATCAGTGAATGTAACAAATTCCCTTTGGCAACTGCAGCATATGGGAATTACTTTTTATGCTTTTCTTGAAGTGCACAAAACTCCCATTAGCATCACATATTACATATTGGGGGGGTGGAGAGAGAAGCCCCTTAATCTGTGTTAGACTTGGGATGTGGTTTTTTGTTGATAGTTTTTCTTTGGGTTTGTTAGGGCAGTCCTGCCTGCTTCTAGGCCGATTCATATGGATAATATAATGAAACAAATCTCATGGCTTCATTCTTGCACTGCCACGGTTGTTAGAGGAAAATACTCCTTCTAAAATTTGTGCTTTTTATTTTTACATTTCAGGCTCTCAACCACTTTTTTTAGCAGCTGATTAAAATATTCTTTTGTGGTAACATCTTCCTTCAAGGTCTAAAATAGGGATCTATCCATTGCAGCTCTTCTATGCAGTTCAAGTACAGAGCCTGAAATATCTGCATAATTAAGCAGGACCTCCAGAGAGCCTTGGAGGTGTCCTGGCTTTGTTTTGTTGAACTAGATACAAGACAGAGTTCTTTCTGCTGAGTTCAAAAGTTGGCCTAATAAACTACAGGAAAGTACTTTGTTGCTTGGATTGCATCTCACTGGAATTTTCCATGGGTTACACTTTCATTAGTGGGGGATTTTTGATCTGAATATATAGCAAGTGAATGAGGGGCATCATTGTGGCTCAGTACTCTTCACACTTTTGGATGTTTTTAAGTGTTATCTAAGCTGTGAGAGACTCCAAGGGTATTTTTGATTAACTGTGCTGAATAAAGGGAAAAAAATATATTTTTTTCTTGTGAACAGGATGACATTAAATTAAAAGTATGGGTTTTCCTGGATGTTCACAAGCTGCACTATTCAGAGGCAGGAAAACATCTCCAATGCCTCCACCTTTGCTGTAAATTCTGAGCTGAAATGAGGTTGACCTGGGTAGATGCAACTGCTCTTGGATATCAATACATCCCTAGCATGATTCATGTTTCAATTTAGTCTGCTTATGCTCAGTTAAGAGAGTATCAAAAATTATTTCATAATCTGGGACCATCTGCATGGAAATTGGCAAAATAATTTTGCAGGAAGGGCGTTAAGTTGATGACAGGCTGATGCCACTGAGATCTCATACACTACCTATTTTATCTGTGGGTTTAGTACCCTCTGAAACTGGTTTCAAAGCTTTAGTAAGAACATGCACAGAGAGTATACCTGTATTTATTTTAGAAATGAGGATGCTGACATAGAAATTGCAACTCCAGAGGAGGTTCAGGGAAAGAAACATCAGAGATTTGAAGACTGAGTCCAGGAGCATCACAAATTTGAATTGTGAAAAGCATCTATCTTCTCTGTCATGGGTCTTTCACAGGAATCATTTAAAAAATGAGATTCTGTTCATGGGAATTAAAGATCCGTAGAGATTTTCAAAGGACCAGGAGCAGAGCATCACATTGTCTGGCCAGGATTTTCTCTTCATTAACTCCTTGGCAGTGTGCTAAACATCTAGAGGTCGAATTCAGCCTTGCAGAATCTGGGCAGTTGTTTTCGCCTATTTAACGATTTGAAGCGCACAGATCTTGTGGGATTTTTTTTCTCCTTAATTTCTTTCATCATGTATTCAAATTAGAGGGCAATTATTTTCCTTTGAACTGTATACAAGTTGATGTGGAGGGTGTGGGTTGACCTCTTGTCCAAAAGCAGTAATTGTCTTCATGTGCAATCAAATTGTGAATATGCAGCGTAAGGGTTGCTGCAGTAGTTAACATAATTCTGGCTTTATGGACAATTTTGTAAGGCTTTTCCAGACTCTCTCTATATTTTTAATGTGCCTTTAGCAATGCAAGTCTGATCAAAGGGAATAATTTGTGCCTGTTTCTAAATGGTTGGCAAGAATTTTAACAGATATTTTGAGTAATAATTAATTAGGGATATGGTATGATAATTACTACAGAAACATAGGTCTTTTATTTAAATAGGATAATAATCATTGCTACAGTGAAAGACTTGTTTGGATTATTCACAGAATCTCATTTCTCAAATATAAATTTGTTTTATGGAATTAAAAAGTAACAAATTATTTTGAAACCTTCAATTGTCAGAGCATTTCGTTTTAGTGCTCAGTTTTTGTAATCATACCTTTTTATTTCTGAGTTTCTCATTTGTTTCCCGTGTTCCCATGGGGATTAAGTATCCAATTTTCTACTTTTTGCCCTCACAATAACTCCAGTGCATGTTTGGTATTGTTTCAATGACTCTGTTTAGATCCTGAGCAAAAAAACAAGCTCACAAGAGAGGGTTTTTTTCCCTCAAAAACAACAGATCATGTAACTAAAATTTTCAATTTCTTTTTCTATTTTTGATTCTCGGTGTCAAGTCAAAATCCGATTATTAGTCAAAACATTTTTGGTGAGTTATAGTGGTACATTATATGCATTTCCCTACTGTAAATAGGACACTATTATAATAATGGGATATTATTGCATNTTAATTATATATTTATTTTAAGGCTCTCAAACTGCCAGCTAGGAACAAGCTGGAAAAACTTTGGTAGGGCCATTTTTTCTGGAATTTGCCTTTCTATCAGAGCCAAAATGGTAGTTAAGTTATCAAATGTGCTGAAATTCTTCATCTGCAAAAAACTAGGACAAGAGAAATGCTGACAGTGTTAAACCGTCCTGCTTGATAGCATGTAATACTTAGACCTGAATTTTGAGGCTGTAATCTCTTTAGAGCTGTGGACTGCTTTGGAAGAAGTGGAAAATGGCAAAGAAGAAACCGTTAATGTTAAATGATCCTCTGAGTACAGTTGTACCTTCTTGCTCTAGTGCTTATTCTTCTCCTGCAAGTGAAGTTTGAAAGAGTTTCAGAATTTCTGGGCAGGTTGGGGGTCCAGCAGCTCACAGCCAAGGCATTGCACAGAATCAATAAATGCATCCCATTGTTTCTTGCACTGGAATTGGCCAGTGTGGAACATCATCAGTGGAGCTTTTCCTCTGATAATTTAGTGAAAATTTCTAAAGCTCAAACTAGAAAAGCAAAAGGTTCCTGTAAGCAGGTAGTTCTGAAGATTAAAAGGGTTTGGTTCTTTTTGTTGTTTTGCTGGTTTGGGTTAAAAAACCCAGACAGATTAAAAGCAAATGCTTTAATGTCAGGATCACTTATACAGCTATGCTCCTTGGCTCCAGAAGGAAAATACTTGCTCAGAGACCAAGGGCATGCACAGGATGAAAAATCTTTGTTACACCATTCAGGAACAATGACTACATTGCCTTTTCTCTGGAATGAGTCTGCTGCCTATTTCTTCACCATTAAACTGGCATCTTGCGGCATTTATACACTGTATTATGAGCCCTAATTTCCATATCTCAAACAAAAAATCCTCTTTGACTTGGTGCTCTTCCATTTGCTTTTCCTTTTTTAAGCAGAAAAAAAAAAAGTCTGCAAAATTGGAAAATGGAGAAAAGAAATTAGGTAGCATGTTTTGGGGGACAACTTCTGTGATATTTAGCTGAAGGCCAGAAGGACAAAATTATTATGATCAGAAGACAAGAATTTTCTTTCAAAATCCACCTGAAATCTATAAGTTCTATTTAAATTTAGATTTATTCATATGTCCCCATGTCTATGTAGAGTCAAGGTCTGTTCAAGTCCTCTTCTCAACTGCTTCATGGCCTTTTCCCTCAGAATCTGGCTGCAAGTGAGGAAGGAGCTTGAAAACCTGCCTTTCCTTTCTGGTGCACTTGTGCAGATGAGCACTCAGTGCATCCCTTTGGACTGCTGGGAACAAGAAATGGTGAGGAGCTGAGCAGACATGAACAAGATTTCTGTGTTCAAACATAAGCTGCTTTTTTCCCTTCCAATCTGAAGAAATACTTTCCTTTTTTTTTTTCCACGAGCCAGAAGACTGAGCAAGGATGTTTTCTTTCAGCATCTCAGCAAATTTAAGCATCACAATGCAAGAGCTGAAAAAAGACAAGCCTGAGCAGAGAATTGTTTGGGTGACAGCAGTTTCAGGTGGCTGTTTGTGGGAATGCCCTGTTCATTCAGAGCTGAATTCCTGGATCAGTCAGATTTTTACAATTTGAGAGACAGCAGCTTGTGCGTATGTGTGGAGAGGAGATTCCTGGCTCTCAAAGCCTGTTATTATGAGGCCAGACTTTCTTTGAATGCTGCCTGATGCCAGTGCAGATGAAATCAGCAGATTGTAGTGTAATATGGTAACTGCTCACAGAAACTGGTGCGAACAGGGAGGCGGCAGCTAATCGGATTAAGGAAAAGTCTATCACAGCCACAGCTGTCAGTGGATTTTAGCAGATTTTTTTATCACTGTTTGTGTGGGAAAACACATGATAGAGGGAATCTAATGAAGGAGATTGAACTAATAAACAGAAGTCCTTTTTGATCTGATAGCTGCTTTTCTGAGTAAAGTGCTCTGGAGAGGCTCAGGGAAAGTTCTGATGTAACTCTGATGTAGCAGAAATAACACAGAGACATTTTAAGAAGGTTGTAGAAGTGGTTGAAATGCTCCTTTCACATCTTAAAGAAGTTAACAAAAAGGGCTGTTTTAAAATGCAATAAGCTCTGCTTTAGAATCCTTACAAATTTTAAAAAAAAAAAAAAAAAAAAAAAAAAAGCTTGGGAGTCACTTACTGCTTCTACCTATCCACAAACACACTTTTCCAGGAGAAAGACAAAGGAAACAAAGCACAGGAAAACAACTGTTCTGAGATAGATTGTCAACTGTTCTGAGATCAAGTGACTGCAAATGGAGCTGAGGTGGTCACCACAACCATAGCCCTGAAAATTTTCACCATTTGCCATAAATGTCCCTGGTGCCTGCTGAGACAGCTGGGATGGGGCTTGGCGTGAAGATGAGGCACATTCTGGGCCATTTGTTTTAGTTTCATGTTTGAAAGAAACTGACTAAGAGTAGGTGGCAGAGGCACCACCCATAGGCAGCAAATGTACTTTGAAATCAGACAAAAACTGAAGTAACAACCACCTCTGTGTTCCCAGCTGGAGATCTTTGGGGCTGATTTTTCAGGGAATATATTTGTTTGCGCTGGTCTTCAGGATATAGCCTCTGTGGACTTCAGTTTCTCCAAATAAATGAATATATCCTTGGTGGCCACCAAGAAAACTGATGCCAAAACCCTTTTATTTTGTATGAGCTCTATGACAGCGAGGAAAAGAAATTACCAAATTACAAATGCGAGCTGTGTTTTCATGGCCACCAACTCTCAGTGGTTTTTCCTGCTCCATGCAGGACTGCTCAGCTCAGACATAGCTCCATGCAATGACAGATAAAACCACTGAGAATCTTAGAATCCCTTTTAAAGCTGCAGTGTCATAAAAATTAGTGCTTTGCTCCAATTATAGGTCATAGGAAAGTACACAGCACACCTTCCAAACACAAAAATGCCATGATTCTGAAAAGAACTAGAGAACATTCTTCAGGTCTTGACTTAAAAGAAAGTGGTGCTACTGCTGGTATGAATCAATGTAACTAGGACAGGAATCAGAGCCTGTGTTTTAATAATTAGATCATGACAGAAAAAGATCAAAGAAAAAGTCACAGTTTTGTTGGTTTAAGTTGTAACTTCCATACTGAAGGAAGCTTTTATTTCATTCAGATTCGTGGCTGTATCCAGGTTGGGGTGAATGTACTTTAACCTTCAAGTTCCTCTCTCATCATAT
This sequence comes from Bombycilla garrulus, assembly GCA_013400315.1. NCBI lineage: Eukaryota > Metazoa > Chordata > Aves > Passeriformes > Bombycillidae > Bombycilla > Bombycilla garrulus. Next base: position 838,446 of record VXBU01003353.1, on the reverse strand, counting down.
ATTTATATCAGAATTGAGCAGTAACTAATTGAGGTTAGTTGAGGCAGAAAAGCACTTTGGATTTGCTGGGTACTTGCTGTGAATGAAGCTTCCAAAAGTCAAGGCAGACTCCTTTAATCCAACCTTCCTTTTATATACATATATTTATTTTTTCTCCTTAGTCAATTGAACCTAATTGAAGGGAAGCAGTTTATTATGATTTGCTAACGAATTGGAGAAGAGGAAAAAAAGATCTCGTAGAACATGTGTGTTGTTCTTTAAAAGGAATAAGCAATAATAAAACTGAGAAAATGCAGTTCTCTAAAGGTTGTTATGTGCATCTGTTGTTTTTCCTGGATGTTTTTAAAGATAATAACTCTAGAAATATTCGTCTAAATTTTAATCATTTTGCTGGTATTGCAAGTTCTTCTTTTGTCTCTCCTGTGTTCTTTGTCCACTCTTCTGCAGGGTTCATATACACGGACAGTCTCTGGGGAATTTATGAGATCCCTTTGTGTTACACTGTTGAATATATTCTGTAGGCAAGGCACTGCAGAATTTTAGTTTCTTTGGGCAGGACAAGGCCAGAGCTGCAGCAGGAGTGGGGCTGGAATGGGGCTGGCCTTTCTGTGCACCAGGTTTCTAAACAAGGCTGTGGCCACAGGAAAAATGCAAACCAAAATGCTGTGCTGTTATTCCAGCTTGGACATGGAAAAACACAAAGGCTTTTCTTTTCTCTGATGTCTCAGTGCCTGTCATCTTTTTTTGCCCCCTTGCTGGAATTTTGCTACCAGGGAAGAAGAAAAGCCATTAGCTCAGTACATTCAGATTTCATTTTAATCCAACTCCTGTACTGGCTGCAAAGCTGGAGGAGACTTCAGACATTGTTTCATCAATTACTGACACTCTTCTTGTAGGATTTGTTCTCAGGAGTCCAATTCTTTGTTTTGAGAACCCTTTATGCTGCCAAAGTGACATAAAAATATCTTGGTATAAGACCTTCTTTTCAAAGATAATATCTCTCAGTGGAGGAGTCCTTTGGCCTTGAGAGATCTTCCTGTCTGTCCATTTTTTTCCCTTATGTGCACACTCATCACTTCAGATCTTTTCTTCTGTTCCACCATTCAAAACAAGAAAATTGCATATATGTCAAGTTAAACATTTATGAGAGTAAACAAGAATTCATTCAGTGTCTTTTTGATAATAAAATAACTAGAAATGCATATCTGAAATAACTTTCTGCATCTTTGGCTAAAGAAAAGTAGAGAAGAAGGTAACAACAAAAAAACTGCCACAGTAGGGAAGATCATCCTTTCATGTCAAATGTTTTAGTGTTCAGCTCTGTTGAACTTTTCCCAGCCCCACCTTCACAGTGTTCAGGCTTTGGCAGGTATCTTGCAAGGTTTTGGCTTCCATGAGCAAGGCAGAAACTGCACAAAGATGCTTCTGCACATTTTGCTTTCAAAACACAGGCTTCTGCTTTCCAATTTTCATCTTATTGTAGTAGTCATGTATGTGAGAAGACGAGAATCACTGAAACAAGAGCAGAGAACGAGGCACTGGGCTGAGTGCTGAACTGTTGTTACTATGCTCAGTAACTGGCTTGTGTTGAGTAAATCAACCTTGTTAATGCAGAATGATTCAAGACAATTAATTCTTTTCAACCCAGGAAAAGAGTTTGTGCAGCCCAATAGGTTTTCACAAGATGCTGGGAAACAACCATTCCCATTCCTCCTGCTCGTGCAGGGACTGCAGCAGGACATCCCTGGTGGTGGCTGCAGCTGGAGCTCAGCAGTTCTGGGTGAGCCCACAAGAAAGGATTGCTGTTGATAAGGGGAGCCTGACAAGAATATTGCAGCTTGAGGATGTGTGCAGAGTGTCATATGAGTGCTAAACAGTGTTATTTATTCAATTCATCCCCAAGTGTAGGCATCCGAACTTGGCATTAATGTCTCATGCAAGTAACTTTTTGGTCCGGTTCCTCAGTCTGCTCCTCTGACTCCTTAAGCTCTCCTTAGAGAACAAGACCCCACATTCCTGTGGTTTTCTACTGGAGATACTTAAAGCTAATTTCAACACCAGGCTCCCTGAAATTGAAGAAATTCAATTTCTGTGAGCCCAAAGGGTGCCCAGCTTGGATTTATTCTCCACAGAGGATGTGTCTGGGAGAGGAGCCATGCAGTGAGCGAGCTGGTAGGAAAAAAAACTTCTGTGAACTTCAGTGGCTCCCAAGAATTGTTTCACTTTTGGAGAGCCAGTAAATCTGATATAACATCTCTGATGTTTCAGAGATATTTCCCCAGCCAGTTCTGCTCTCCATTTGACATATGCAAGTTATTACATAGCAGTTGGAGTTCCTGGCCAAATGATATCCCTTTTGCCTTACTAGAATCTACTTCCTTTTCCCAGTTAAGTCAATGGTAAAATCTCTGTTACCTGTAATGAAAACAAGCTTAAGTTTTTGATGCTTCTAGAGATATTTCACTCTAGGATTGTTTTAAATAATACTAACTTTCTGTGTTCTACTTAATGCTTCAAATTGCAGGAGCAGTAACTTTCTTAAACCTGTAAAAATAGTGTCTCCTGGATTCTTCTTCTGTATTTCTGTGGGAAAAGAAGAATCCAAAGAGCCCAGCATCCCTCAGGCTGCATGAAGCACAAAATATCAACCCTGAAAGTCATAATCTGCACGAAGTAAGACTGCAAGATCAATTTTTCAACATAATAATATCACATGCAAATACAGTTTGGGAACAGATGCATTTGTTTAAGATGTTACAACCCCCTGCTGTTCGTTGCAATCCCTATTAGCTATGCCACCATAGCAGATTGTCAGACTGGATTAGGTTGAGCCAGTTAAGAAAAAAGTTTAAAATCAAATGCCTGGCTTTGCCCTGGAAGACACTGGGAGTGTTCAGGCATGCAGTTGCCACCAGCTGTAGAAATACCAGGACTGCACTAGTGTGTCTGGCTTTGCCTTATGTGACATAGATACTTAAGCCTTATTTCCTAAGTGATTCAAGAATTTTCAAGCCTAAGTCTCATTCTCTCTTACAGATCCAAATTGCTTTTCCCACTCTTCTCTCTAAATAAATAAATGATCAGCTCTGACTACCCACGCCAGAACAGATCGCTGCGCTCTACATGCATTCCTCACTAAATATTTCAGGAGATATCCAAGAAGCTCTTTGTTGTTAAGCAGTTTTGTCATTCTATGAACCATCAGTTACTGAACGGTAGCTTAAAATAAGCAATACCTCTTCCACAGTAAAAAAATGAAGCTGTTGTTTTAGCTCACAGCTTCATTGCCACATTGTCTTTCTGGGGACTTCGCTGTTCAGGCAATTCCGCTTAACTCTGCTGGGAAGTAAATTATTCTCTTTTCCTTCTTTAGGCCTTTCCCTAATGCATTTACATCCTCAAGTGTTTTTAAGAAACCCAACTCGAAGTATATCATATTGAATAATATACCAGCCAGTTCAATTGTTTGATTTCTCTCCTCAGCTAGTTTGGTCCAGACTCAGAGTTTTCATCTCCTCTCTCCACTGGGCCCTTAAGAGGGCTCACCTCTAGCCTCTCTCCATAACTCTGCTCCCCCTCAGCCTGCATCACAGAGCTGACAGGGAAAAGCCATTCAGCACTCTGCAATCCTTCAGGGCACAACTCATTCAATCAGGATGGGACAGATTTATGGCTCCTGCACTTGGGTCCCAATTTTCTGCACTGACATCCTGATTTGTTTCTGTGACATTAGAGGTTTGCCAGGAACGATGTTTGCTCACTCTCAAGGTACCTGAAGGAGGTTGTTATGCCAACAGCCTGGGACTGTCCTGCAAAGGGCTGGCAAAAGGCCCTGACAAAATAGGACCTGTTTGAGTCTGAGACCTCTCTGTGTTTTAAAAGCATTTTGATAATCTGGTTTTCCAGTTTCTAACAGAGCACAAATTATACAACACCAGTCAGACTGTTCTGTAAGGGGGCAGCATGAAATACACAAAAAACTTTCCTGCTTTCCAGTATCCATCATGCTTGTCAGATGTGTGTAAAGTATATGCCATCTTGTGTTGACAAGCCCAAAGAGCAGCTGTGATTTTGAAAACTGAAATTGCTTCTGCTATTTGCTATTTGAAAGGCAGGCAGTAAAACAGACCATATGAAGGTTTGATACTGCTCAAGTTGCATCTGCTAGCCTTCCCTCAGGCTTCCTGAGAGAAAAATGGAAATGAATGTATAAAACACCTGAGTAATATTTCTCGCTAGGGCCACAGGGATACGAAGAGAACGGTACCCTGGTTTCCCAAGAACTTGAAAGTTGTGACAATTGTGAGAAATCTTTCAAAAGTACAATTAGGAAGGGCTTAAAATGACCTGAGTATGAAATGACCTCTCCCTTGCCTTCTTGGAAGGGCACATTTGAGCAATTTGTTCTCAGGAAGTTTATCAGACATGAACAATTCTTGAGCAGGTATTACAATGTACATCAGCAAACACTGAGTACTGAAAAGTGCTGTTGAAGTCACTCCCAGCTTATGTGGTTAGCTTGACACACAAAAGCTGTGTCTAGCTTAACTTTGTAAACATGGTGGTAGAGGATTGACAAAGGCAGGTTGTTGCTTGTTTCAAGTGTTTCTAAACTCTGTCTTGTGTTGATTAGATGTCTTAAGCTTAGGAAAGGTTGTTGTAGTGATCCTGACCTGTATAGTCCTGGATATAGAACCTGGTTGAAATAAATTCTGTTTCCAGTCAAATAGTTATGGTCGGATGATATAAAAAATATTAAATCAGGATTCACTCAAGACAGTCCTTTGTTTTCCAAAACAGCAATGATCCTTGGCTTTTTTTGCCTCTTCAACTCACCTTTAGATGTACTAATGTGCCACATGCCTGTATTGGTTCCATGTTCAAAAGGAAACTGCTGTGAAGGAGTTGAGGACAGAGGAAATTGTTAGATCCAGTTACTGTGAATTAGGTTTCACTTCTTTTACAGTGTTTTTGTTTGTTCATCCAATGGCTTAGCTTTGTTTTAAACAGTTAGTGTGGAGAGTTATGCAGCTCATAAATTGTCCCATGCTTCTGAAAAAAGGGTGGGCAGGTAATAACTCCTGCTGCAGTCCCATTTCTTTGTTAGCAGAAGAGGCGCAAGAGGAAATATCAGTGCTGCTCCCAGTGCAAACAACAACAGCTGAACCCACTGCTGGCTTTGTGTCACAAGGCTGTTTTTTCATTCTCTGTGATATACTGTCTTTCCAGAGCTGCTGCAGTCAGAACTGGCCCTGTGGGTGATAGCCCATGCCACAGTAAATCTTCACTGCAGGCAACACTTCAGGGGGCTGTTAATCTGGACTGGAGAAGCAGCAAGTACCTCTCTCCGCTATGTTAGTTATGGAATCCTCATTTTTGGAAGGTGCCTTTTAGTCTGGGTAGTTCCCTGTGCTGTGCAGGACAACCTGTGCGCAGTGAAAAGGGAAGGCAGCTCTGCTGAGAGGCTGCAGTGCAGCCACGAGGCAAAGCCAGGATTGCTGCTGGATCATGACAACCATCAGCTGAGGTTTTATTCCCTGCTGTCATCAGGTTTCCTGCAGCTCTCCCAGTCTTTTCTACTGACCTAGATATGCCATTTTCTGAGTCTTTTGATACCTGCTTTCCAAACATCTTCTCTATTTGATCATACCAGGGTATCCTCAGATCAGTCCCACCCTTCTTTCCAGACCAGGCACCACCAACACACCAGCCAGCAGAGATGCATTTCTTAGTGCCCACTGTGCCTCTTTCACCCTGTTTATGGGTTAACACACTACACCCACTCTGGGAAATGTCCTTTGCAGCACGCCTGATTCTGGGGAGGAGGGTGAGTGGGAGGATTGGTGGAGTTTGTAGTAAAATGACCAGAGCAATAGAACAGGGTGCAATAAGGGCTCAAAGTGTTCCTGTAAAACAGGTTGAGCCAAAAGTTTATGGGGTGCTGAGGCTGCTATAAGGACCTGCTGGGGAGGCAGGTCTGAAAGACCTGTACTTTCAGAAACAGGAGTCTTTTCTTCCTACCCAAAAATTTATCTGTAGTTTGTAGAAAAGAAGCTTCCCACCCATCTGCCAATGATATGTCTCCAGCCTGGCCTGGGCACAGCTGGGGTAGGGATTCTGATTCCCTCAAGGCAGAAGGCTTGTTCATGAGGGCTGAGCACATGCTCCTTGAGCACAATCAAAGGGTAAGGTGTTTTTCTATTAGCAAATAGGGTTATTCACACTCAAATTTATCAGTTGCTCATCCCTCTGCAGGTAGTCAAGGGTCATTGGTTAATTCTGCATGGGAAAATCGTCCTGGAAAACCAAATACTTACCATAGCCTTAGCTGCTTCCTGCAAAGCGAACGGTGCACATCTTTGATTATAATTTAAAACCAAAGGCTGATATCTCTTTCAACAGAAGTTTCTTTTTGAGTTAAACAATGATGAAGAGATTAATGGAGCTCCATAGGAAGATGATTTTTGATCGAGATGAAATGCTGTCTGTGCAATTTCAGATGACTGATTTTCGTTGATTAGGTACCCATCAAAGTACAGTCAGCAGTGCCCAGGATATGATCATAAGACACTGAAGAAAGGGGCAACTCATTAAATGAAGAGAATCACCCAGCCACCCCATCACACCCCCATCCCCATATTCTCTATTACTGCTTCAGGAATTCAGGCCTCACGAGGCTTCTGTGCTCTTTGGAAAAGTGTACAGTGTACACCAGATTGCAGTAAGAGAAAGTCCTTGATATGCAAAATGAGCCATGCAAAGATTTCTCTTCATTTATTTTATTTATTTTTTAAAGTTTTGAACAAGGATAAATTATCCTCTGAATATTCCCTACTTTGAGTAGAAGCAGTTCAGTATAATCGGACGAGCAGCCTTCAATTTGGCTATTCCCAGAGTAGGAGTATGCTGCTAAATCATCTGTTATCAGTGGAGCTCTAAAAACAAGGCTATTGACCATGTGATGAATTTTGTCACAAGCTTGATGTAGGAGTCAGTTTTGACATTGCTCTAAATGTTCTCTTCTCAAAGAAAAGCTCTACTGAGAGCAGATGTATAAAAGTTAAGCAGGAGATTTTAGATTGCATAAATGAGAATGAGACATCTGATTTACCCAGGCTTCCACTGAGATTTGGGCATTTCACTGTCCTTCATGCCTTTGAAAAATCTCCCATCTTACAAAATGTGGTAGGAATTTAGTAACAGGATAAGTCAGATTGCCCCTGTACAAGTTTCTTGATTTTGATATCGCAATGCATGCTCCTAACTCTTCCAAACATCTCAAACATTTTCATGTCACTTACCCTGTGCCGTGCAAATCCTTTCTTTCACCTGTCCCGTAAGATGAATGCATTTTATTTCATTTGGACATGTTTTGGTGGCTTCAGAGAGATTTATTGGAAGAAATCTTAGCACGTCCCGTTATGCTGATGGGAAATTTTGTCATTCGTAGCAGCCAGGCATCGTGCACTGATGTTACTTCAAACCACTGGGAACTACCTTTGTGCAAGCTGTGAATTTGGCTTTGCCAACTTAATTTTGGATTCATATTTTAAAAGTGTAACTCATAACAAAAGTGAAAGCTTATGTCGACTCAGCGCTACTGCTCTGTATTGGGGGATTAGAGAATTTATTACATAAATGAATTTGTGTGAATATTTCTGCTTCATTAGTTACTCATTGGTGTGGAACATAGGATGGGAACTTTGTACTTACTGATTTTCTCAAGTTAAACTGCCAAACTGTTCGTGACTGATATTCCCATATTAAGTGTGTGCAGCTTTTAACACTTGACTTAACAAGTACCTTTAATTTCACTGAACATAAGTTATTGATCATGGGGCTTGTTGCCTGGAAGCTCCATTCCTGATTGTTAATTGAGACATTGATTTTTTTTTTTAACGTTATCATTAACAAAAGGGTGAATGCAGCATTATAAAGTGATCTGCTTAGAGTGGGGAGGAGAGTACTGTAGCTGACCAAGAAAAACACATGGGGTTTCTAAACTTATCACAGCCGAAATCAGCTCAAAAACTCCTATTGAATGAAGGAAGAATTTTAATCAATATGGTTTTGATTTGGCAAAGTAAAGATAAAGGAAAGTTGAGCAGATTTCAGGGATGCCAGACCAGAGCTGGTGTTTGGTACATGCTCTGGGCATTAGCACAATGCTAAAATCAACCCACCAGCTCTTGCTGAGCAAAAGCTCATCTCTATAAGCTTGGGCTTGGCACCACAATCGAATCACTCCTTTTAGAGGAGCTGTTTAGAGGAGTTGTGGCAAGCTGGCTCGCAGCTCGGGCACAGGGAGCTGTCTCTGCCTGCTGAGCAGTGCAGGCACAGGGATCACACCAGCCCTGCTCTGGTCTGTGCTCGCTTTGTCACATCAACCCTGCACAGCGCAGGGACACCCAGCAGCCACACCACATCCAGCTGGGGAGGGAAAGGCAATGTCCCAGTGGAACAACCTGTGGATAGGAAAGCTTAGTGGGGAAAAGCTCAGGATTTCAGGTGAATAATGATGCTGCTGTTAGATGGTGACCAGGGTAATATATATATGTCATATATTTGTGTTTGCTTTTATAGACAAGACCTGTAGCTGCATTTTGTACAGCTGTGGCAGTCAGTGGTATATGCAGCATGCGTGCTCCTGCTTAATTAGAACTGCTTCATTGTCTTGGAACTATGATTGCTTTCCATGGGGCCATCCCAGCTACCTACAGGCACCAGAGAAAGTACCTTGGTTGACTAAAAGCCTTTTGCTTGTATTCTGTCATGAACAGCTTCTATGATTTTTAAAACAGAACAGAAACAATGTTTCTGTCTCAAAGGCATATGATGGAATTAGTCTTCCTCTTTTCTTAGGGACATTGTTTTTAGGAACACGTACCATGTTATCCAGAGAGCAAACTGCTTTCTCTGAGCTGTCTCACAGACTTACACAGAGATTTTTAATTAGCATGACTAGTGGGTAGAACCTAGATAGTTTTGAAAAATTCATTTTTGCTTTCCTTGTAGAATCAAATCCAGAAAATAAAAACACCTATTAGAGGCTACCACAGAGGTGCTCATATTCATGAGCCCGTTGCAAAACACTGTTGCAGTTTGACAACTCTGGGAAGAAGGTATTCATGAGTTTACGAATTTGAAGTGTTCGAGTTCTTTGTAGTTCTCCAAACAGTTTCCAGAAACTACTTTATGACAGCTTTAAAAGACTTCAAAGGCTTTGCTCTTGGGTATAGCGGCTTTCTCTGGAAGAGAGGAGTGTGGCAAGAGGTCTAAGCAGAGGTGGTAATGATTCAGGTGACATCAGCTCTCCTCATTTCCTGACCTTGTGTGTCTGACAGGTTTAGTGAGGGTGGAAACAATGCTGATTTCTGAAGACTGTCAAGTGCGAGCAGTTTTCTGCTGAGTTGTAGGAGGCTAGAGATCTATAAACCTTTTTAAGTGCTAGGAGGAACGAGAGGGCATTGTTTTCATTGCAGCTGGTCTTTGAGTCAGAAAGAGAATAGTAACAATTGAGGGACAAACCCCTGCAACAAGGCTAAAACTTATTTATTAACTAGTAAAATTTCTTAAAAGGAGAATGAGCAAGCAAAATTTCTTAGCTCTGCTGCTGTGGGCAAATAAATAAGAATGCAGAAATTGTGACAATAACACAGCATGAAATTATATTGCTAAGGCAACACAAGTTCTTCCATTTTGAAAAATCAACAAAAATCTGAGTAACATTTCAAGGCTATCCAAACTGAGAATACTTGCTACTGGAAAACAGCACCCCAAAATTTTGGTTAAAGGAGAACAATTGAATTATTACAAATGCAAACCATTTGTCTGCCTATGATGTTTCTGTACTGAATTGTTGATTCTATTCCCATTTCAATCATCCATATTTTCAAAGGAGTTTAGAAAGTATTTACTGAAATATAAAGTCAGAGATGAAACTGGTGGGGTACTCTGTGGGCCATGAATGGACTGAAATGTTTCTGTGGGAGCTTACTGCTGTTTAGCTTGTATTTATTACCAGTATTTCAGGACAGTCTGTCCAACTAAATATCCTGAGCTCAACTGAAGTTCTGGTTACTTTCTTTATGCCTGAAAAGAAAGGTGAAGATGTGAAATTACTCACGAACATTTTGTGGTTTTGCTGAATGCAAGACTCAGCCACTGTCTTTTAGCACATTTGTCTTTAGAAACACAAACTGGAAGACTGTGTAATGTACGTCTATGATATTTTGTACATGGTATTTTGTCCACAACCTAAATACCTCCCAAGATACCATTTGGATACTCATCTCCATGAAAAAATGCATGTGTGTCTGCCTGGGGACTTTTTTTTTCCACAGATGAGCAGAGAGGTACAAGTGGGAAATTATAGAGTAGCCCTTAACAAAAAAAACCCCATGTTTTGTTTCAAAATACTCCTGGCTTCTGGAAGGGGCATTACAAAGATCTCCTGTCTTAGGAATGCTTTGGATCTGTGAAATGGAATGGATCTGGCAATGGAAATAATCATAATGGAAATAATCATAATGGAAATAATCATAATGAATCTACATGAGAAGAGAACATAAAAATGTGACAAGCTCTTTTTTTTCTTTTTTCTTTTTTCTTTTTTTGTCAAGATAGGGCTTTGGAATCAACTATGTCATAATGATACAGCCAAATCCTTACTTCTCTGATATAAAGGAGAATAAATCCTCTGGCTTTGGGCTGGTTCTCCTCCATCTTTTCCTGCCCCTGATGTTAGAGCTGTACCTCCCAAGCTTGGAGAGTGTCTTTTGCAGGCTCATGACAATGTTGTAAGCTGTAATTTTCCAGCTCAGAGTAAGTCTCACAGTGCACACACCAGCATGAAGTACATCACCTCTTTGAGGGAACGGATCCTTCATTAAGCTACGATGGAAGCTAAATGTACAGTAAACCCATGGGACACCTCCTTGATCCTATCTCACGCATTAATTTCCAAGAAATTCAGGTCCCAAGACCCCTCTGAATAGATTGTGTCTTCCCAAAGACTTCATAGGATTGGGTTGCAAGGGCTCTTTTCATACTGTGTTGTTTTTCCCCCTGTATTTTTCCTGTACTGAACACATGTATACTTTCAGATCCTGGCTGGACAAATCAACCAGTCTGCATTCACAGCTACTTTATTTCCTCCATCCTGTCATGCTAAAAGTGATAAAAAACCCCTTAAAAAGCAGCTAGTCTCTCAGTCCACTTGATCTCTGTCCATCTAACATTATTAATTGAATCTGAGGTCCAATTTTGAGCAATCCAGTGAAAGACACTGGCACTTTGCTTCTTGTGTTTGACCTGTCCTGATAGAGAAATAACTTCCAAATGCTGTCCGTGAAGTGATTATGAGCAGCACACAGAATTTCCACCCACCAAAGGGATTTGTTTTTAAGCTTCTCTGAACTCCAGTATCTGGACGAGAGCTCTGGTGTTTAGAATTAATGATGTCTTGGGTTAGCTCACACAGCTTGCAGCGCTCTAGGTGCTGCAGTTTGATGACTGTCACTGTTGGCTGGGTCAAGAATAGCTGCCACAGACATAATCAGCGTGTTTCCTCATTTTATCAGCCTGGTGCAAGAGGTAGTCATTTTTCCAGGGGATAGAATTAATGGGTGAATGCACTGTGGGGCTGGCACACGCTGCCTCCAGTTTAATAGCTGAATTAGAATCTTTTTAAACCCTTGCCACCAAGAAATGTGATTTCCTGATGCTTAGGGCTAATGCTGTGGTAAGTGCTGGGAAATCTTGACTGATGGGGCTAAGAGTTAACAGAGACAAAAATAAGGCACAATAAATCTTACCTGAAGTGTTTACTATGTATGAATTACATATGTGCATATATGCATTGGTCTGAAAGGTTTGAACACACACACAGAGATTAATTCTAGTTTAACCTGCACTTAAGAGGATCATCAAATCTCATATTTTTTGGCTCAATATTTCAGGATTGCTTCTGGTGGCCAAGCTTGGGGGAAAATGATTTATAGTCACTATGTGAGAAACTGTATCAAATAAATAATGGGGCCAAATTAAACACATTGATTAACTATCATTCACTATCCTGTAATCTCTTAATGACTGTGGTCTAATTTAAGACAGACTAGAATCAGGATTAAATTCTGAATTGATGTTATTATTACATGTATTCATTAAGTTCTAGAGGAATTCAGGAGAGATTTAAAAGGCACCTGTGAATTAAGACCAGTTATTAATGGGGGAAGTTGAAGGACTTATCCATATTAATGCTATTTTTCTTACTCGGGTAGCCTAAAGAATGGAAGCATTAAACTTTACAGATTGTTTGTGCATTCATGATTTTCATCAGTCTAGTTTATTGTCAGAAAATCTGTAGAGCACCTGGCAATATAATAATGGCCACCATGTTGTATTTACTAATTGCAGTAGCAGAAAGCAATTAAAGAGCTTTCCAGGGCAGTTGAAAGGGATGAGTTTAGGTCAGTTCTGCAGCAAGTCCAATGAAATAAAAGGGAGGGAGAATGGGAGAGGAAGGGATCAAAGCACTGTTTGTTTTAATCAACCCATGAATTATGCTATTTTTATTTAACGCTTCAAGTTTCAGACTGTTTAAGATGTGCTAAACCAATGGACTTTTTCCATTGACAGCCTCAGAGAGACAGGTGGTTAATCCAGGTCAGGCTCAAGAAATCTCTTCAGTACCTGTGCTATGTTCTCTTGTCTCCAGCGTCCCTAGAATTAAGTTATTAAATTTACTTGTTTGTGCTTAGGAGCTAAAATGAAAGAAAAACACTGCATATTTTTCTGGTGTACAGAAAAACTCTTGAGTTTTAAGATCATTTAAGTCTGCCTCTTCCTTGATAATCTTTTCTTAACACTTTACACTGCTAGGTGTCTGATGTTTAATGTCTGCAAGACCATTAATACACAGGTAAGCCTTGCAGGAATGAGTATAAAATGATGCTGCCCTCCAAAACAGTTGCTTCCATTTTTGCTAATGAAGCACTTGCTATCTTCAGTCCCTCCTCTTCTGCCATTTTAAGGCACTTTTCTGATGTTTTGCTTTCAGTAAAGAGGCCATTATTCCTGCAATCTATCATTCTAAGGAGTGCTGCCTACTTCAGAGAACCTCTTGCAGCCTAACTGGAATCACTCGATGATTTGGATCATTAATATATTGCAAAATGACAATAAGAACTGAAGTGAGGGGGCAGGCAGACACAAAGTGCTGATGAAGATATATCTGCTCTGCTGTCAAAATTCTACATACAAATATAGGAGCCACCATTGAATTTTTTTATAGCTAGAAGGTGAAGCTTTAACACACCTAAAGAGTATTGATTGTTAACCCTCAGTTTGGTTGGTCTCAGTTTGAGAGTGTTCTCAGAACCTTTAAATTGGCTTTTCCTCTAGGTTTTTGTTTCTGAATTTTACTGCGAGATCTTTTAAAACATTCTGCTACTGATGTTTTCCTTTCTTAAACTTTGTTGCTATGATGACACTGAAAAAAATTTTCTAGGATTGTTTATTTTTCTTTTGGCATATTATTTGTCTGAGTTCTGCTTCTTCCCCTTTTCCTAAAATAAAGAAAAAAACCCAAAACACTAAGCTTGTTCTTAATTAGATTTCATTATATCAATGATTTTTTTAAGGGATTCAAGCTTAGGAAGAGCAGTTGTTCATCTCCTCATCTGCAGCAGCAGCACTAATCTTGTACACATTTGCATGCACACAGGACAATAAAAAGTGACATGATGTAACATTTCAGTGAAGAATTGTAGGCACTGCAGCCAAATCCTGTCAGTTAAGACTTTCTGTGAGGAGTGATTTATTCTCAATTTGCCAGTGTGGGCTTTTTTGAGAGAGAGGGAGAGAGAGAGAGATTGTGTGGGTGTTGGGAATTATGCCTACGCTTTTTAAGCTTTACCAGTGACTTTGGGTGTCTCTGCCTTCAGGTGCCTAACTTGACATTCCAGAGAGGCTCAGTTCTTGGCACGCATATATTCAGCTTGTTTAGAAAAGCTCTGCCTCCAGCAGAACCTCCCAAATCATTGGGTTTGACTCTCTGTTACTTTCTGTTCTGAAGCTGTCGATGATGGCTGTAAGGGAGAGTGTTTCAGATATCATGCTCTGATCCAGCAAAAACACTTCAAAAAGTTAACATTTGCTCCATCTGTATAGATTTTTAATTGTCAGAAATCTTCTTTTGCTGCTAGAATAGGAGCTAGAACAGAGGCTGATGGGACAAATCACTTGCTTTTTCACATTATTAGTCTTCTGGAGGAACAGATCAATTGCTTAGAGCTGTTTCTTCCTTTTTAGAGGCGAATTTCGAATCTTATTAATGATAATGGAGACTTTTGCCAACAGCATGATATTCCTTATTGTTCAGTTTAATAATCAGCATGAAACTTATTAACTGCATGAGATATGGTGTCAGAAATCTGGGTAAAATCTCTGGCACTTGGAAATATTAACTGACTTGTTTTCAGTGCTGCAATCTCCTACAGTTAACATTCTGGCAATTACAAAGATGCAAGCTCTTAAAGATAAGCTTTCTGTTTTGTGCTGTGCCTGTGCTTAATCCTGTAGCCAAAATCCAAAGTAAGCCTTTTTGGAAGCCGTGACAGCTTGGGAGAGTTTAATCTAATTTATTTTCTTGTGAGTGTGAACACTTGAGTCCCTCCTGGTTCTACCTGAATTTAGCAATGACTAAATCACCAGAACACGTCTTCTCAAGCAGTGTTGATTTGGGGGGAAGCAAATTGATTTTCCCAGCCAATGATGGCATCTCAATCATGTGTTGATGCTCTTACGGTATATTTTGTGTTCCTTCATTGCCACCTCACTTTTAGCTAGCAAGACTGTGGAATTAAGCTGCTTTTATCAACCTGTTTTATAAATCTGTTTCTGGTTAAATTCAGTTTTCCTTTCCTTGCCTGTCTCAGTGCCCAAGCTTGTCTCAGTTGCTCAGTTTTGTTGATGAAAGTTTGAAACTTTGCCTTCAGGAGGGGTCAGCAAAGCCTGCAATTTGTCACTTCTAGACACCAGATCCTATAGCAAGTCTCATTAAATTTTCCTTGTTTGTAACAAAGGTTGAGGTCATATGGCCCCAGGTTGTCTCATCTCTGAGGGAAAAGCTGCCATTGGACTATTTGATTGCTCCACCACAGCTGTGAATTTGAAGAAGTCAATCTTCTGGTCTGCACTCCCTCCAGGGCATATTTCCTCCTCTACACAATTTAACAGTGATTGGCTGTTTTAATAGCTTTTGAATAAGTTGTTCTTAAATGTGTTTTCCCCTTTTCTCCTCGTGCCCAGTATCGAGTTTGCACTCTGGATCACTATTGGTTTGCCTTCATGCTTTCCATGCCCTCTTCACCCTCAAACAAAGTCTTTTAGTATAGAAGTAATTAGAGAATGCCATTTACACTTTCCACTTCTCCTGGTGCCATGGAAAGAATTGATGCCTACCATGGTGCTGAGAAGTTCCCTCATGATTTTTCCTTAACTGATCTGACATCTACCAAGACCTGGATCTCTCTGTAATTACTCCCCCAACATTTTTCTGGTAGGAATACTATCTGCAATCTCCCCATGGCAAGCTTCTTTCTCATCCTTCCTGTAGGCTTCCACTTTGTGGAGCTTTTTGCTTTCAATTTCTTTACTTTTCAGCAACTGGGAGGTGAAGATGAAGACTTTCCACATCCATGCAGCCATTTCCCTGTTTACTAATGTTCTATACAAACAGCATCTTTCAGTGGAAGGTTATAGCTAGCACTACTTCATGTGCTTTTAATATCTTTGGCTGAAGTAGGTGAGATTTTAGCAAGTGAAATCACTCCATTCTTCTTTCTAATGCACAGCATTTTAATTCACTTTTTCTTCTTGAAGGACCATGACCTTAGTGTTTGATCAAAAACACACATACGAATGGGAATTCCTAAATATGATTGACACAAGCATCAGTGCTAACAAAGTACTGACTTGTAAGAGAAAATAAGAAATACAGTTCTGACTTGTGTGGCAGCACCATGCTTGTCTCCTGTTTTAGGCTGGCATTGCTCAGAGCCTTCATGCCCAGTCTGGCAGGGGCTGGGTACAGCACTGAGCCTTGTGGGCTCACAGTGCAGTGGAATTTGCAGTCAGAGCCATTTCCATCCCCTGGGAAAAGCAGGCTGGAGGGAAGGAGGAGAGGGCTCAGCTACAAGTCACTAGTGCAAATGCACAAAGAAATTGGTGCTTCTACTGGGCACGGCTAAACAAGGAATTGGGGCACTTAAATTCTTCTGAGGGGGAGCGTGAGAGAGAAGCTGTTACAAAATAAATAGCAAATATTTCAATCTGGAGAATCTCCTGTGCTTTTCAGTGTGCCCTGGCTTGCAGCGATTTTCTTCCCTTTAAGAATGAATTCAAAGTTTACAGGTTAGTGGTTCTTAGTGAGGAATCTGGTGTAGTTTGTTGTCTTTGTGAAAAACATCCTGCAGCTCCTCACAGGGGCGCTCTCTGTGTTTCCCTGAATGTTCTTGTGATGCAGGCAGTGCCTCAGGAACTGTGCAGGCCAGCTGAAGGGAGCAAAATGTGGGGAGAGGAGGAGGCAGCCCTTAACAGAGAGCAGCAGAACCTGTTCTTGCTTGGGCCACTGAGCTTTAAGGACATAACAACCTCAAGGAACAGGCAAGTGGCCAGAGGCCACTGGCAGAGGGAGGCCCTGTGCCACTGCTGCTGGGATGGGGAAACTGGGCTCAAATCAGAAATTTTGGTAGAGTGCAGGCATCAGAGCAGAGGAGCAGACGCTTGCAGAGGGATGATTCCTGTCATCACCACCGCTGGAGCTCGAAACAGGGAGAGAGGGTGCCAGAGCCCATGGCTGGAGCTGCTCCTGCCAGGCTGTGCTGCTCTCACAATGGCTTGGGTGATTGAAGTCACCCCTGAGGACCAGGTTCTGTGTCCAAGAGTTCCCTCAGCAGCCAAAGAAAGGTTTCATCAGCCTCACCATTCTGATTAGGGGGTCAGTAACAGACACCAAACCTAAACTCCCCCTCTGTGATGACCCCACTAGTCCTGATCCAAAGATGCTCAATAGACTTCGTGTGGTCCCAGCACACCTTCATACATCTGAGTTTTTCTGTTACGTACTGCAACTTCACCTCTTCTTCTTCCCTTCCTGTGTTCACAAAGGAGTTTGTAGCCATCCATTGTGGCCTTCAAGATTTCCTAACAAGTTCCTGAGATCCCTATGACAACACACATCTCAGAGCAGGTGTGGAGCTCCAGCTTCCCCCACTTGAGCCCTGTCATTGGCTTTGAAGGGGGTACATAACAAAAAAAAAGGAACAAAAAAACAAACTAACAAAAAAAACAATCCCAACAAAAACCACACCAAAAAAGGAAACAAAAAAAACCCCAAAACAAACAAAAAAACCACATGAACAAAAGATACAAAATGTTACAAACAACAAAATACTCAGTGGCCTGCTGAGGCACTGGGTGCTGATCTTCCTTATTCTTTCCTAATTGTAACACCAAGAATAAACTTCTATCCATACATTTTTCACAGTAGAGTATGGAAGAGGCTGTAAGGACCCTCTGTGTCAATCCAAACAAAGATCTTTTCCTGCTGTTATTGGCAGGCCCTACACCCATGCTGGTCAGGGTGCCAGAGGGCAACTCCCTTTGGCCTAATAAACAGTGATACCTGAACTACTGATGCCTCCCATTTCCTGTGACAATCCAGGCAGTGCAACTACTCCTGGGAAGTGTGTTTGACTGCACAGGTTGTGTAGTTGTTCTATCCTTGTATTAAAAGGCAATAATAATTTAATAGTATTTTTAAAAGAAGTATGACATTTGTCATTATGCAGAGAGGGAAACTATTTGTGTTTCTAATAGGAACCACTGGGAAAAGAGAGTTTTGAGGAAAAAAAATCAGCCAGAGGGAATAGGTCGATGAAAGCTTTAAGTTCTAAGAGGGTTTTATTTCTTTGCTGCTTTGTAGTTCCTGTGGATAAGTGAATAAACCTGACAGTTCAAACTACATTTTCCTCAATATCTCAAAATTCATTCAGCTTCCCATGTTACTAATTATTTTTCCACCCGAGAATCCGCTATTTTGTTTCAGGATAAAGCAAGAATAAACCCATCAGCTTTATTACACGGGTGAAAAAAAAAAAAAAAAAAAAAAAAAGAGAATTCTGCATCTTTGGTAGCATTTAGCCTTTTATAAATAATAGTATCAATTTCTCTGGGCTATAGTGGTTAGAGCAAGCTCTTAGCACCTACAAGGTAATAAAAGGGGGTGAATCCTCTTCTTTCTCCTCTTAAATTAATAAGCTCTGGTTTGTTTTGTTTTGTTTTTAATTATTGATTTCTGTAATTCTAAATATATAATACATTCAGGAGATTTTAATCAACATAGAATCAGTAGGCTGGTGTGGAGAATTGTGAATACCATGAGCATTAATTTCAGTTCTTTTTCAGAAAACATCATCCAGGCATTAATTAAGTCTTTAATTAGGCATCCTATTAAATTTTGCTTTAGAAACGTTAAAGACCTGGCAAAGATACTCTGTCAAATCAATGTGAGTCTCTACATTGATTTCCGTGGAATTTGGGCAAGACACAAAGGAGCTGATTAGACCTTTTTATAGGGTGACAAAAATTAGAATCCAGTTTTCTGACCTAACCCCAACTTTCCTTTTCCTTTGAGTCTTTGATGGTCAGAGAACAAACTGTGAGAAGAGAAAAGTTGAAGTAAAAATATGATGTCCAGAGCAGTAGCTTAATGGCTCAGATTTTCTGGGTGGTTTCTGTTGCCATTAGGGAAGAAATTTAAATGGTAATTCACAGCACAGATACAAACTCAAGTAGCCATCACTATATATTTTGGATTTTCAGCTTAATAGCAAAGGTGAAGGGCCAGAATTGAGGTGGTCTAAGGACAGGCCTTCCTAAAGATAAAAGTTACAAGCAACTTGCAAACAGTAACTTGTGAAATTATTTATAGATATAATTTACAACCAACCTTCAGAAATGCAACCTTGCAATAATGAAATGGGATTATTCATAGAGCAAAAGTTTTACGGTAAGGTCAGAGCTGAAATATGGAAATAATTTATTCTGTGGTTTTACAAGATCCTAGAACACCTTAAGATATAAATTCACACTGCCTCACATGGGTATTGTGTGAACCTGCCACTTTCACTGCCTTTTTCCCAGAAGTTTGTCCTGGTGTTCTGAGGAAAGGGATGTTGTGAGAGGTGGGCATGGGCTGCTGGCACTCACGAGGGCTGTGCTGAGAATATTCCAAGCCCTAGCACATATCCCTGCACTACAGCCCTCAGCAAAGCCTTGTGATTACTGTCTCATAAACCTTGAGGCCTGGGCTAATAAAGCCTTTTGTAGAACTTTCAAAAATCTCTGGGAGTTAGGCCAGTTCCTGAGAGATGTGTTTTGTACCTCACATTCTTGTCATCAGTGAGAAGAGATGATGGTTAATTAGAGGGAAAGACAATTATGGCAGAATTTTTTTTGTTATCCGTATCTACCATATTGGTCTTCCTTTCACCTACACTTTCAGAAGTGTATTTATATAGCCCCAAAAATTCAATCAAACTTTCATCTTATAATATATATTAGTAATGGTTTCTCCGTCTCTGCTTTACTAGATAAACAGTTTGGGAAAATAATTAGCTACATCAGGAAATGTAAAAAAATATTTTCTTTTTTGCTTTCAGAGGGCAGGATGCCATTTTAAAGTCAATTATGCTAAAGGTCTTGCAACTCGTCCAGAATATGAAGCTTCTGAGATGTGGAGCATGGAAGTGACAGCAGAAATTCATCTCTGATTCATCACTGAATTGTTTGATACACCAAGTATCCAGCTTCAATCAAAATAAACAAGTGAGTTTCATAAAATGTTCCTTTGTAGATAAGATAATTAATTTATTGAATTCTTTTTATCATTTTAGAGCAAGAGAAACTGAAAATTTCAGTCCTGTTAAAGTTGGAAAAACATCTAGTTCTGCCATTTCATTTGCATGTAAAGGTAGATGGTGGTTTTTTACTTGTTTAAGCAGCTGTGATTTCTCATTAGAATAAATTATTGTAATGGGATCAAAAGTATCAGACAGTTGGCAACTTGGTCTTGTACCTTGTCCACTCTTGTGTCCAGAATTGCAGTGAATTGTTGTGGCCAGGGGATGATCAAGTCACAGGGGTTTCAGTGGTCAGGCCATGTTCAAATGAAGCTGGCAGTTCTGATGCTCAGCTGTTTCTACCTTCTGTCCCTATTATATGACTTAGGAAAATTATAATGATTCTGTGTAGCTAGCAAAAGGTACGATTTTTATAAGTGTTTTTCCATTTCCATTAAGCAGTGAAATCCAAGCAAGAGTAATTTTGACAAAGGAAATTTTACTGCTTAGTTTCTTCTTACTTTTTCCTGAGCCTGGCCTGGGTTGAGGGATAGGCCAAGATACTTGGCATATCCTCAAGAACTTCTTTTGCTCAAATATTTAGCAGCTTTCTGTAATTAAACAATGTTCTTGCTTTTACAAGCAGTTTAACTGCGCAGATAGAGCAGCCGCGGGGAATTTAAATGCCAAATACATTAAAGGGAAGGATGTCTGCAGTTTATTGGATGGGTCTGCATAGACTGTGAGGGATGAAATGACCAGTACAGTGGAAATAGATCACTTGGAAATGTCCAAATAAGGCTTTCTGACAAGACCCTGTTGTAATAGATTATTAAGGGAATAGCTGCAGAAATAAGGATTTATCTCCTTTTTCTATTTCCTGGAGGAAGGTGAAATGAGGGAAGATCTAAAGCCAAATACTATGACTTTACTGACTTAATTGAAATTGCTGCCAAAATCATCTGATGGAAGGAAGACTTGAATCTGTCTTGAAGTTACTTCTTCACTTCCATTGCTTTAAAAATATAATAGGAAGTCGTGACTTTTTCCTCATTGTTTTGAGAATTTATGAAGGAAAGCAGCCCTTTAGCTGCTTACACAGTGATTTAGATAACTTTGCCATTGCAGTGGGTCTCCTCAGATATTTGGCATGTTTAATGATTTTTTCAGACATTTCATTTCCTTTGTAAGTGCCAATTATCAATCTGTGATAATGAAGGATGGTTTAACGTGAACTGTCAAGGAAGTTTATAAAATTATCGTGTCAACACTGTACTCTTCCAGCAGAGTTAGAGAAGGATTACAAGAAAATTATATTGTCATTTAATTAAACAGGGTGTACATTAATATTTTATTATTACTCCTTACTTATTTTTCATCCTGACAAGTCCTAGCTATCATTCTGTGCAGCCATCAGCTGTACCTGGTGGTGGGCAATCCTTAGCCTGGCTGAAAACTTCAGGCATCATATTGGAGTAGTGCCTATATGTGGTGGAATTGGTGATTTTTTTTTCACCCTCCTCATGCTCCTCTAATGTAATACCAAACAAGATTTCAGTGACAGTTGACTGTGCAAATATTTCTTATGTGATTTCCTGTTCTTGCCTCTTCAGGCATCAATGGAAATTCAGCCCATACCCTAAACTAACATTTTTTGAGGTGTAGTCTCAAACTGTGTATGTTCAGGGTTCCAATGTGGACAGGCTCAGATTAAATCACTGGTGCTAATCCAAATTTCCACCACTACAGAAAAACTCCTTTGCACCTGATTTTGTCATTTAGATCAAGAAAATGAATGTCTTTCCAGTAATGTTGCTAGGTCTTTGGCAGTACTAATTAATGAGCATTTGGGTTTCCCTCTAGTAAATATAGATTTGCCCTAGACTCTAGGAAGATTTTTGACCTCTCTTGTGGCTACCCTTGATTATTCTCTTTTATTTTGATATTTGTGTCAAAATAAATCTCATTCTCTTGAGGATATTTAAATGCTGGTGGAAGTTCTCTGTGTGATGGTTCTGTTTCCTCTCAGAATATAAATAATCACTGTCCATGATTTTGCTTTGTTAAGTAATCTCACTCCTGCAAGTGCCTCACTTGTAAATTTACAGCTTAGCAGATTTCACCTCTGCCAAACTCTGGTCATTGTGAAAATGGTTTTACTCAATGTGTCTCTCCCTTTCCATGAGGAGGTATAGGTGTCTTCCTAACTCTTTCAAAAGGAGTTGTGAAATTGTCTTGTGATGAAAAACAAACAGTCCAAAATCTCCATAGTGCTGAAAACTAGAAGGATGTTCAAAGACAGACAATGACAGCCGGTTCTTTAGGACCTTCAAACTAGGGATCAGTACAGGAGTGTACACAGCTCGAGGAGGGTTTGATGTGATTCTGAATAAATCAGCACGGTAAAGATGTGAAGTGGCTCATGAAAGTGTTGTCAAGACTGGAACAGCCAGCCTGGAGAACTGGTGGAGTCACCAGCCCTGGAGGGATTTAAAAGATGCGTAGATGTGGCACTTAGGACATGTATTAGTGGTGGACTTGGTTAAATGTTGGACTTGATGTTCTTGGAGCTTTTTTCCAACCTAAATGATTCTACATTGAGCATTTATTTGCTGGAGCCTTGGAGGATTGAACACTGAGCCAAGCTTTGGTTCTGGGCAAGATACTGAAGCACACAGAGCTGTGAGTACTCTTACAGAAGTTTTCCTTCCCTGGGAGATGCAGATTGCTTGGTTGAAGAACCTCCCTACTTTCTTGAAAGAAAAGAAATTTGGTTAGAGACTGTAAATGCTTGGCACCTCTATAAATTAGACAATGTGCATTTCTTCAGTGCCAGAGAGGGGTGCACATATCAGTTCCCCTTATTTAAAAGGCCATTTACATCTGGCATAATTTGGCCTTCAATTTTTAATTAATTTTACACTGGAGATTTTGTAAAGTTATGCAAGCAAGAAGAAAATGATCTGTTCTTGCTACATACCTAATATACCTAATATATGTATCATTACGGGTACCTAGCAAAAATTAGTAGAAGTGATTAGAATCACAGGATAATTTGGGTTGGAAGGAACCTCAGGAGGTCAGCTACTCCAGCCTCCTGCTTCAAGCAGGGTCAGCTATCAAATTAATGTGCTTGCACATTTTTTGTGGGGTTTATCGTTCCCAGTGGATCACAGGTTAATTCCAGCCAAGAGATAATCTCACCAAGTGTCAGTCATTTCTTTGGAAACCCAGCTGTTATCACTTTTATATGCTTTTAATTCATGGGTGTTAACTATGGGAGCTCAGTAATGTATAGTGACAATTCTGTAGTCCTTTAAAATGCTACACTTATTATTATACCACCTTCCAACTTTCCTCATAGTTCCAACAAGTTATTGTTATGATAAGTTATGGATCCCCAATGGAGGCATTTAATTTCATGGCATGTTAAAGGCTATAGCAACCTATTAAAACAGGGGTGGAAAATCTTACTTAAAAAAAAATTGAAAAGGCAGAATGAAATGCTTTGTGGCACTTCTCCAAGAAAGACATTTTTTTCAAAACCCAAATCTTGGAGACAGGATTTTTTTAAAGTAATGCATTCTTCAAGGGCTAACAATGAGAATGGTGTGGCCATCCTTTTCACCAAACATTGTCTACCATTTCTATGTCAAAAGAGCTATCAGTGGCAGCAGGAGAGAGACTAACCTAATACTGAAGTATGCATATGATTTTCCTTTCATTATTCTTGCTGAAATAACCCAGGAATTAGGACAATTAACAATTCTGCTCATGTGTGTGATTATAATATCAGTGCACAAACCTGTGAAATCTTACTCAGTGCTTAAATTTGTTCACATAAATAGTCCCGACTCGGCTTGAAAGCAAGGATAAGGCCCCAGTGTTTGTGCTGGCCTTTTGGAAGTTTTCAAACTGCAGTTATCCCTGGGTGAACCTTGAACAGCACTTGTGAGCTTGACTGAGAATCAGAAAATGTGTCCCCATGCCAATAGAAGTGGCAGAGCACAGCTGCTTGCTTTTCAGCTCCAAAACCTTTGGGTTTTGTTTGCAGCTGTCTGTCATAAGTACTTGCTTTGGAGAATGTAAATAACCAAAGATGAAAGGTGATTTTTGTATAAGGGGGAATAAGCAAATAGATGAAACCTTTCCTAAACTCTCTGCTCTCTTTAGTTGCCCGAGTCCCTCTTTCAGTGCCACTTGTAGCCAGCCAGAACCTTTCCAGTGGCTTTAGCAGAACCTGTGCTGATTTCTGGAACTGTAGCTCTAAGTGCAAATGAAGACTCCTACAGAACTAACAGGGCTGAAGGATTCAGGAATTTGGAGTAGGATTAAATATTAATTTCTGCCTGGTTGGTAGCACCCGGGACTTAGTCACAGAGGGCATTAAAGAACAGGTTAAAATAAAATAACAAATCCACAGCCTAAAAGTCACTGAAGTCCTTGACTCTCCTTTCTCCAGGAATACAATTCCAATGTCCTTTATTACCAACATATCATCATATCACCAAACATGGCCTGAATATTTGACAGTCTGGAGCAACACACAATTCACAAGTGAAAAATGCTGGATAAAATTACAAACTGTTGCAGGGGGGAGCTGGAGAAAGCAGAGAGGTGAAATTCACAGCTGTCAATCATGTGAAGTTGTCACCTCAATAGCTTTCTTGACAACATCTTGGGAGTCTACAGAGAGAAGCCACAGTTAGCAGTGCTTTGGGGAGTCAAGGAGTGGTGTAGAGCAGGGTCTTTCCAAGGGAGTGGCTTGGAAAGCTGTTAGGAAATTCAAAAGATGGGGGTGTCGCAGGCAGCAGAGAATATTGAGCTGAAGTGGAAAGAAAGACTTTGGTCACCATCATTCCATGGTAATAGTAAGGGCCTGGAATAGGAGGGCAAGCAGCCTCAGTTTGGAACAACTCAGAGAGACAAAGTTTCAGTCGTTGAGGTGGGAAATAATTTGCTGCTTTATCAGTGAAGGAGCTGCATGTACAGAGGGAATGTGGGGCTATGAATTGGAGACAGAATGATTTAGTACAGCAGGATTCTTTTGAGAATATAATGAGCTTCTGCCCCTAAATTAAAACTTTTCTTTAAAGATTTTGAATCCAAAAATAACTATCAGGGGAGTTTCACAGAAGCATTAATTACTTTCATTCCTAAATCTGACGGTGATCCAAATTCATGTTCCAACTACCTTCCTTTTTCCCTTATAAATTAAGGTTGCAGAGCTAAATTATTGGCTTCAAGGACTGCAAAAGCAATTTTCTACATCATATCTCATTCCCAAGTTGAATGTTCTACGTAGATTATGCACAAACAATGCTGAAAACCTTTACAGCAGTATCCCTTGAGCCACTAAACTCTTTGTCTACTAAACAGAATTTCCTAATGACAGTGTGAAAGTCTGTGACTGCCTACAGTGGGATTGTCTTTTCCCTCACCCTCCAGTGCTCTGTCTTTGGTCCATAGTTGATATAAGTATTTTTCTCCTCTTCTACAAGCCCCCAAGTGCTATGATTTTATGAGTGGTGTTTCCTTGTGGTTCCTAATTATCCTCTTTCTTCTGGCTTTGAAAAGAGCTTTTTGCTTAATAACAGAGAAAGATTAATAGAAGACATAGAGGTGTCCTTCAGATGCATCTTCTGTTTCAGTTATCACTAGCTTGGATTGGATTGGTTTGGGTTTTTTTGAGGTGGGAAAATGTTGGTTGCCTGTGGGGATTTTGTTCGAGAAACACAAGGAATTGGTATTCCACAATTCAAGACAGATTCTGCATCTCTCTTACCCAGACACTGTTTAACCTATCTACTGTTGGAAATAAGAGTATTTTTTTCAGTCCGAAATTACACCTGGGGACAGCTGAAGTTGTTGCCTCCTCATGTAAGATTTAAAAATTCCCATGTTAATCTGTGTCTTAAATTTCAGTACAAAGCTCCATCCGTTTTCCATGTGTTTTTTTGATGTGCTAAATTCCTCTTTCAATACCGCTCTCAGTTCAAGAGTAGGGTCAAGGAAGCAACACAGAGCAATTATGGGATGCTAAGGGTAGGACCCAAGAATACAACCTTATTTTTTTCCTCTGCTTAAATAGTGAAGAATTCCCCTGCTTTTTTCTGGGACTTCTGTACTGGTGTGATGGTTGCAAGTCACCTGAGCACCATGCAGAGGCCTCCACCTGAGCTGGCCATGTGTGTCCTCTGTCCCTGAGTTTGCTTAAAGCAGTATCTAAATGAAATACGCTATGTGAGCAATTTTTTTTTCTATTTAATTGCAGCTACTCCCTTTCTTTTGTTATATTTTGGCACTGTACAAATATAATTGAAATATCACAGACCTAAAAGGCCTGTGAACAGACAGCAGCAGCTTCCTGGCACAGCTCAGCTTGGCGCAGCCCTGGCTGGGCTCTTTGTGCAGGCAGAGGGCTGAGAAATAAATCCTTTTTCTAGAAACTAAAGTTTGGATTTAGATGGGCTTGGGTGAGCACAGGCAT
The DNA here is from genome assembly GCA_013400315.1 of Bombycilla garrulus. Lineage (NCBI taxonomy): Eukaryota > Metazoa > Chordata > Aves > Passeriformes > Bombycillidae > Bombycilla > Bombycilla garrulus. Next base: position 812,049 of record VXBU01003353.1, on the reverse strand, counting down.
CAAAAGCAAGTGTTGTATCAGTAGTGAGGAACAGATCCTGGATTTTGTCATTCACCTGATTGATGCCAGAACAAAAGTCGAATTTAACAGACTCCACCCTCCTCTCAGACTGCTGGTGCTCTCTGAGAGCTGTATTCCTGTTTTCCTGTAAATACAGCAATACAAAAGTCAGTGTTAATGGTGGCCTCCTGGCATAACACCATTCTCCTAAAAATGTGTGCCTAAAAATGAGGCACAGAAGAAAAATCCTCTCGTTCTACACCATATTTTGAAACTTCCAAGGGTATTTTGCAGTTCAGAAGTATTTAAATCCTACTTCAGTAATTAATTACCATTAAAATAACTAGATCATGGAATAAATTGAAAACGTGGCTTGTATTTTTAAGCAGATTTTTTTTATGTGACACAATGAAGTTAAGGGTGTAACAGAAAACATACCTTGTATCCTTCACTTTTTCTGATTGGTTTTGTGTCTGCTTATTAAAACTTTTAATATTTAAGGTTTAAAGCAAATGCACATTTCTCTGTAACCTGACCCCACTCTGGAAGGCCCCAGAAACTGGAACACCTGAAAGGTGTAACCGTTAAGCACAATAAAGCCAAGACATGCACATGAGCCACTTGAACCTGAGGCCATCAAAATATGTGGAACTAGAAGACTGAAATCCTCCTTGTTTCAGTACAATTTTTTTTTACCAGTATTCTTAGTAAGGAAAGCTGCTAACAGCCTGTTTCCCAAATTGTGCCTGAGCCTGCAAGCTCTGCTGGTCTTTAAGATCTGACTTTGCTTGTATTTCAACCAACTCACCACACTTCTGGCATTTTTCTGCTTTGAAATATATACATGGTGTGGCAGAGCTGCAGGTTTTTTACTGCAATGTTGTCCTTGTTTGGGAACCAACGAGAAGGGGAAATAACCTTGAGATCTTTTGCAAAGAAATAGGGAAAGACTTGTTTACCAGATCTCACATTTCTGGCAAACAGCTGGCTGTAGTTTTAATAATGAGCTGCCCATAATTGGAATGTATTTAATCCAAGTTAATACACATGCACTAAACTTGCTAATTGGGAATTTCTTTTTATAAGCACATTACTCTTGCTTTTTCAAGTAATGTTAACATGCTGATACAGCAGAGAGAGTGCACCTCGCTCCACGACTGCAGCGAGCAGGCCCCAGTGCATGGTAATTTTTGAAGAAAACATATGGTAAGAGTAATGGCTGAAGCCTGTAGACAGCTTGCCTAAATTACAGTGCATCCATTGAAACCAGGACACATGCTAAGCTGCTGAAAGCAAAGAGATGTCATTAAAAAATGATTCATATACCTTTGCTTTAATGAGTCCTCACACTTGAGGACTGCCAATTGCCTGATCAATAGCTTCACTGCAGCACAAGGCAAAATTCCTTCTACAAGTGAAATATTTCCATGATAGAAGTTGGAAACTTTAGCATATATACTTTTGCCTTGAAGAAATTTGAAAATAATAATTTATATTTTCATATTTCTGAAACCTGCCTATATTTGAATCTAGTAAATAAACAATCATGCACTGCCATATGGAGCAATTTCATAACAGCACATGGTGAGGCTCTAATGAGTTTTACCATACTGTGCCTGACAGGTGAATTTTCAGCTTTGATTACAGGAGGCCAAAAATAATTCATCCAGGCCAATAAAGTTTGATTTAGATAAGACTCGATTATTTTTGCTATCAGCCATTAAGAACGGTTCTATCCTCATTTTCATTTTCAGGCACATAGCCTGGCAACAAGCAATAATGGATATTTATTGGGCTATCAAATCCACAGAGACTTGTTTACTTATCCTGGTACTGCAATTGTCAATATTCTCTAGTCCACTGCCTGCTATCTTTAAAAGATGTCATGTGTAGGAGTTGTTTTCAAGCTCAACTCTTAAACTTTAAAAAGGTACTTTGAAGTTATTATTAGCAGTGCAGTGCCTGGAGACCCCATTATGCCAGGCACGTACAAACAGAGTGAGACAGACCTGGCAGAGGAAATGTGGGGGCAGTTTTTGTTCCTTTTGAAGAGCCTGAGCATCTCCAGTGCACGTGGGGGCTGCTGTGTGAGCTGAGGGCAGCCCAGGGCACATCCCAGTGCTGCAGGATCTAGCAGGCAGCAGGATCAGTGCTGCCTTGCTCAGTGGGAGCAGAGTTCAGCCTCCTGCAGCACAGCCTATCTTGGAACAGACAAAAGCAGCTCCCACTGAGGAAGGCTGAGAAATGTTGTGTTAAGCCCCTGCATAAGCTGCTGGTAGCTCAGATCTAACCCTCACCTCCTGTTACTGAATAATGGCCCTGGACCCTTGTTACACCCCAGGTCCCAAGGTTCCATTACACTGTTTTAGCTCAGAGGAGAAATCCCCACAGATGTTCTCAAGAGGTGAAAAATCACACAAAATTTTACTGACAAAAATATAGAAAATATAGAAAATATAGAAATTCTGGTGATATGACCAAGGCAAAGTCACACGGTTAATTTTAGTGAAGCAAATAAATGTTGGTTTATTCTATTTTTCCATCATACCGATACTCACAGTTGCTTTGGTTTTCCAGCAGACTAGGGCATGGAATCACTCACAGAAGGAAGTACAAAAGGAGGTTTGTGTTGCCTGGACCTCCCACAGCTGCACGAAAAAGTAACTGTGCTGAAGCTCTTGCCTTAAAACTTGTAAGAGTTACTTCCTTGGTGGTTCCCAAAACTGCTCGGTGTTCATGGAAGGTGGAAAGTCTCAAGTTTCTAAAGTTTCAGCTTCGCACTAGCTGCTGGTTTTTAGATATGCCAGGTGAGAAACACACTGGGTGGCATCGTGATCTCCAAGAGACCCTTTGTTCTCATTGCTTTATCCAGCACTATTCTCCTCCTCCTTGCCCTTGTGTTCAACAGGTGAAAAATGAGCATTTATGCCTTTTTGCTAAACTGGCAAATATGTCGGCGTGCCATTCCTGCGTAGCTGTGACATTTCATGCAACGCTTTATCTCTGACCTTTCTTTTCTTACCCTTGGTTCAATTTCTTTCTGCCCTGGGCTTTGAGACAATGAAAGTTAATTATGACTCCTGTAAGGCCCTTTGGGGGGTTTGGCTCTTCATATGCATCTACACAAAAAAAGTCACCTTAAGGTTTTTATTCAACAAATGTCCTCTATCAAACTTCATTTCCTTTTTCTCTGTTTCAGCAGAAATTTTAATTTTGTCTTAAGGGAGGGTTATGTAAGAATTCAGTATGAGTAAAAAATTATATCAAGTGAATTTTTTATTTATTTATTAATTCCTAGGGAATAATAATCTTGCAATTACTGCTTATGGAACTCAGAAATCTTTGCCTAAAATTTGGATTACCTTTGAACCCCAAAGTGGAAATCCAATTTTCAAATACATTTCCAAGGCAGGGAGGTTCAGATTTTTCAGGTTCCCTATTTAAAAACAAAATAGAAGGGGCTTCCAATGGTTTCTAGAGTTATGAGAATGATTTGGCTGCTCATTTGGAAGTATCACCAGTGGCTTGCAAATAGTTTGTCTTTGCATTCATGAGCTGTGTTGCAGCCTCATGTCCTGCTTCAGGATTGAAAACTTAGAATAATAAGCAAGAAGCTATGAAATTAAAATAGCATAAAACTGAGCCAATCTTAGGTAGTATCTCTGAGGTAATTAAGAATGGAGCAACACAGTGATCAAATCAAGGTTGCAATTAAAACTGAATCAACAGATCAATGGGTTCAAATGAGCAAATCATCATATTAATATAGCAGGTAATCGGGTAGAATTAAGTGGTTGACACTGGTGGGAATTTCTGTTAGTTTGAAACTTAAAATGCACAGAGAGATGGGGAAGAACCTATTTTCTTTTAGTGAGATTTGACATTAGTGATCACTGACCAGAGAAAGAACCACACGCATGAACTTTCTGATATTGAGTTTAGTCCCTTTTTACCAAGTCTTTGGGAATGCCCATCCCAGAGATCTTCCCCATGCTATAAAATTAGAAAAGGAACTTTTTTAGTCTCAAAAGTTATCAGAGGCATAGAGACAGACCAGTAACACAAGACTTGTCTCTGTAGGTAAGAATAACAAGATCTTTTTATTTTAATGAATTCTCTTCCTGGTTGATGTATCTTCCCAGACTCTAGTAGCATGTGGGCATTCTCTACAGTTCTCCAAAACTATTACGCTATATAGGTTACTTTCAAAATTAACTCACTTTTTTTTTTTCACTGATATAAAGTAACTACAAGTTCAGGTTATAAACACAGAGGTAATTCATATGTGCCTGTTTAGAATGATAAACTTGTTTTGCCTTTCCTGTGTTAAGAGGGATGGCCTTTTGGAAAGACTGTAAAATTATTATGGGAAAAAGAGATTGTTTTTAATTCAGCATGACCTGGGGAGTTGGGCTATGCTTCTCCAGTCCAAATTGATGTCTACAAATCTTGCCATCTTAATTCAGAGACCAGATGCAACACAGGTCAATTTAATTTCATTACTGTCAAAAGGTCTTCTGAAAAGATTATAATGTTTGCAAACCACTGCCCACTGCAAGGTGATGCCACAGGAGGAGAGTTCAGTAGGGACCACATGCTGGAGTGAAATTAATTAACCCTTGGCAGCAATGGAGAGTTAAAAGCAGGCCCATATTAGATCGCTCACCAAAGGCAAAGTAGTAACCAGTTCAAATTTCTCACCCTGTTAAGAATCAAACTGTAAAAAGTTAGTTGAGTAGTTTGCTTAAAATTGGTGGATATTGCAGAAAAAAAAAATAAAAGGAAAGACTGAAAAAGTAAGAGTAGGCATATTTTTATTTTCTCTTTTTATGGTAAGTGCTTACTAAGCTTAAGCTAACAGAAATGCAACTGCAGCACTGGATTGCCCATGATATCTAATTTTCAAACAGACATAAATACTAGAGAACAGCTTGTCATTTTAAAAGGGTAAACAGAAAAATCATATAAATTAAGTGACATTTAAGAAGTTCAGGGTTTATATCACAACCACTAGGGAAATCAGACCTAAGGAAGAAATGTTTCTTTAGAGCATTGATGTAATCAGACTTGGGAAAGAGATTTTTTTTTCCCTAAATGATTGTCCAAATAATTTGGAAGCATAATTTTGGACTCAGATTGTCACAAAGGATTAACTGTTTCTTTTTAATTATGGACCCTGCATTTGGAATTCATTTTTAAGTTGATTGAAAATTAGTTCACTAAAGCGGTAAAAGGCTAAATGCAATCAAGTGCCTGTAAGAAATAAAAAGCCCCACTGAGGCCCTGGTTCATTGCAAACAGGAGAAATAATGGCACAGAAGCAAAGATTTGGGGTCCTTTCCTAAGTGTTTGTAAAGCGAGCAGAGCCTGCAGTGGGAGAGAGGAACACTTTGATCACCTGCTGGGGTTCATCCAGAGCATTTGCTATAAGGCTTAATCTGTCAAATGTTAATGGATATCTTTGCAAAAAAAAGCCTTCCTCGCTCTGGAAAGGACCTTGAGGTGATGAGTTAAGCGCCGTGGTGTTGTCTGTGACTAACTGGGAAATATATTGAATTGTTCAAGGATGCTCAAGGCCAGGCTCTGCTTAGGCTGCTTGGGCTGAGACTTGAAGAGAGAAAAGGGAGTTTTGCGCTGAGACTTTGGCAGGATGAGAGTAGCATGAGAGTCTGCCCTGCAGTCATCTGGGTGCTAATTGCACCCTTGGTGACAGACAGCCTGAGAGGGGCACTGCCCTGTCCCCGCGTGAGGTGGGGAATATCCCGGGGTGCAGCCAGGCTGCTGCTCTCACCGAGGCCAGGTCAAGTCAGCTTAAAACACACACCTGTCCTATGGAATGACACCAAACCAGAGCCCTTGCTGCGGCTGCTCTGGCATCCCTCTGGTCAGTGTCAGTGAGGGAGCAGCCGGGCGCCCTCCAGCACAGCTCGCTCCTGCAGCAGCTGCTCTCACTCCATGCAAGTGCTGCTTCCTTCTCGGACTGCACTTGGCTGCTGCTGTATCAGTGAGCAGATGATGAGAAGAGCAAGCAAGGGGAAAGGTCACCTCCCACACTGTCACAGCACATCAAACAGCCAGCTGATATTTCCAACCCACACGTGCAGGAATTTGCCGTGCTTATCTCCGAGCGGAGCTCCGCACACCAGGCAGCAGGCAGGGCCCATCCTCGCTGCAGCATTTATCATGTTAGGAAATGACCTTTGGAGGATCAAGTTCCCGAACACCGGTGCTGGCCACAGCTTCTCAATCTGTGCAGCCAAGAGGCAGCTGTAGCGCAGTGCTGTGCCAGCTTGCTCAGCCCGAACAGGACCAGGGCTCGACCTCCATGCAGCATGTGACCCGTCCTTTCCTGTATTATCCAATTAGTCAGAGTCATTAATTCGTCTCTTTAAGGTTTTGTTCTAACAGGAGACAGTCTTATTGCCAAGATAATCCCTAGCATTTTACAAACATACCATTATAGACAGTTCTGATGAAAGGCAACCTCAAGGGAGTTGGCTAATCCTCCCCTATCCTAAGGCAGGATCAGCAAGACATTTAAGCTTTTCATGAAAGATATTTATCTAACCCATCTTTAAAGAGAGCCTGTAATTCTGGGGAGAGGCCTGGGTTATAAACCCTGTCCTTTATCAGGTCTTCCTGTACAGCTTCTTTTTTGGTTTGGTTGTTTTGTGGAGGGGTTTTTTTTTTGATCATTTCATCCATCAAATATTTGGTTGCAGGTGCTAGAAAAAAATACCTTTATACATTGCCTATAAGTTATTTATTCCTATATAACCTAATAAATGATTAGTCAGCGGCTCAGAGTTCTTAAATTAATAAACTTATGCAATCTATGGTAACATTCACTGATGTATTAAGTGCTGTCTATATATGTACCATTCTGATCCATCTCATACATATAACATTTAACTGTTCACTTAGAAATCAAGTCACATCCAGATTTAATAAAACCAGTGCTCAAATAAAAAAAAAGAAAAAGTCTTTAACTTAAAGACTTTTCATAACTGGTTTGTTTTTGTTTTTGTTTTTTTTTTTGATAAAAGCAAAAAGGTGTGTCTCTATTTTGTAGACTGCTGTCTGAAAACCAGGCTGCTCTTCTGCTTGTCTCAGAGGCATTTTACACACAGATTTTGAGCAGCAGCTATATCATGATTTTTGTAAAGTAGAGCTATGACCTTTTCTGGTCCGTGTTTGCTTTTTATCAATGACATCTCTAACTTAGAAGATTTGTAGCACTTTCATATACAAAATTATTATTATATCAGCAGAGAAAGTGCAATTTTCCCTGCCCTGAAGGGTTTCATAAAATGTTATGCAAGTGTTTGTTGCAGATGGAGTTGGTAACACTGCTTACTCTTAAGGTAGTCCAGCATTTGGCATTTTCACTTGCCAGGTTTTAATTATTCAAACTAAAAGTTTTTATGCAAATATTTGCTCCAGGCTAAATATTTTAGAGAACTTTCAGGAAAAATAGTTCATCTGCATCCAAGAGTACAAAAATCTGAGGAAAGGATGAGATTAGCTTTTCCTCATGATAAACAAAATATTTAAATGATCTAATTCGAAAGGTTTGTCTTCTCTTTGTTTAAAAATTGGCAGAGATTTGCTCTAACATCAGAGATCAGTCTTCTTCAGCTCCTTGACAAAGCAAGACAAGTGTCCAAGTAGGCTGGACCTGACCATGCTGTATGGCTGTGCTTTGGGACAATCCCAGAACCCAGGGAGCTCCTGCCTCTGGCTTTTGTGGGGCTGTGCAGGGCTACGGAGCCAACATCTGTTTAATTTGCAAGAGCAGCTCGAGGAGACCACAGCCATCCTCACCTGCTCTCTGTCTGCCTCACAGATATCCAGGGCCAGAACTGCTCCTTCTTCACTCCAGCCTCGAGTTGCTGCGGTGGGAGTGAGCACTGTGGTTTATCCAGCACGGCCCAAAGGGCTGAGATGTGCTACTGCCAGGCTTCCAGGTGGCCCTGAGCTGCATGTGACTGCCAGGGTTTGCTCTGGGTCTTAAACTGCGAGCCAGGAGTGTCATACTCTATAAATCAGCTGTTGATATTTTATTTATATAGAGAGAAAAACAGAATTTAAAGTTACTTTAGAAATGTCCAACCCATTTATATTTGGCTGTTGTACCTCTGACACACCTGACCAACACTCTGAAAGCAAATGGCTGTAGCATCTTGAGTTGGGGTGAAGTCTCTTGGCATTAACTTGCAGGGGCTCTGGAGAGGACAGAGCAGGGATACACAGACAAGCACCTGCAGTGGTGTTAAGCCTAACCCTGCTCATCTGGTTATTCCAATGTTGAAAATAAAATAAAAGCTGTCTGGATTCAGTCCAGAAAGTGTCTGTGTTGAGCCTGCTGCATCACCAGACTGCAGGGACTGCGCTGGACTTAGGCTGGCAGCTGGAGGAAGCAAATGCAGAGACAATTATGGTGTTAAGCACTGAACCAGAGCACAGGGAGACAGTGAAACCCTCCCCGCTTGGAGCACTTGATCCCTTGTGATGATAACAGTCTGCTTATTGTTGCCAGACATCTCATCACAGCCAGAGGTAGAAGTCTGTGCTTTGTACCCAGGTCTCTGAGACTCCAGCTTGAGGAGTCCTTCTCGCTTGATAGAATTCTGTGATCTGTTATTCCTTGAAATTCAAGACTATTTTCTCATTACAGATGTATAAACAAACAGCCTCTCTCAGGTTGGAAAGCGAACCAGCTACCTGGTGCCTCCAAAGTTTTGCATGCTGAACTGTACAACCTTAATAACCTTCTGAATTATTTATTTTTCAGAAACTTATGTAGCTCTCAACTTTTGTATCAAATTGGAACCATAGGGGAAACCTGGGCAGAAGGACATAGTGGCAATTGCCCCCAGTGCTGCTTAGCTCTGATAGCTTAGATAACCAGGTTTTGCTTCAGTGGGGGTTGTACTCACTGGGGCTACTTTGGAAGCTTGTTTTTCCCACCTTTGGTTGTGCTATTATGCAAAAGCACCTTTTCCAAATCCAAGTGCTTGGTGCTGACACTTCGGGAACCCCTGGCACGACCTTGGGCATCTGGGGATGGTTCAGACACTCAGTACTTGGGTCCAAATTTATTGTCATTAGACAAAGGGCTATTAATTAATAGCAATTGTGACAAAATAACAATGTGTAAGTTTTTCTACCTAAAGTATGCTGCCAGTGGATTTGGAGTGGAACACACTATATCCATTTTCTTCTTAAACTTGAAAACCAAAGCCAAACTTTGTAAATCACTGCACATCACAGTACAAATCCTTTTTGTAAAAGGAAATCATGCTGAGAATTATGTTAAAAGCTTGAGCTGACTGGTGCTGGTGTGACATGCAGGAATTTGACTCCTTGGGAGTCTGGAAGCTGGCACTAGATCATGTGTCTATGTAGCTGATGGATGGAGTTCTTTAGAGATTTACTGCTGTTGGGTTAGAAATCCCCAAAATGAGCACATTTTTTTTGTTATTCTTCCATTGCACCCGAAGTGGCTCTGTTTAAAGCTAAGACAAGGAGTTTCCAGGATCAAGTGTTTATGTGGAGGGGATTTCTGGAACTCAGATCTGAATATGTCTGGTTTTTGAAAAGCAAAATCAAAAGGATTACTTAAGGAAAATAAGCTTTCAGTTTAACTTGGGAAGACTCTGCAGTATGGGTAAACAATTACAGGGTGGGGTTCTTTTTTCTTTTAAAAGAGGAGCCAGGAAGCATTTTCCTTACTGAAGAAGTACCTTCCAGAATGTGGGGCAGGCTTCATGCTGCACAGGGCAATAAAGCAAGGGGTTCAGTTTCAATCTCTCTGTCTCCACAGTGTAATGCACGTTAGTGTGTGTAATGACTGCAGGGACTGGGGAGATGTGTGATAGAGCACACAGCACCGTGCTGTTATCTTGTTTTAATTACATGCAACATTTTTCTTCAAAATGAAGAAAACAATCGAGACAATAATCCGTGAGCAAGCAGATATGTGGATGCAAAAGAGATGCCTCCAGTATTCCTCTGTTGGTAGTACCAAGAAGAAAGGTCATGAAAAGCCCCATAAATAGCCTCTATTACCCAGAAAGCAAGCCTTGGTAAGTGTCTGACAGAGAGATCCCCAGCTCCCAGCAGCCATTAAAGCAGACTTTCACTTTCAGACATTAGAACATAAAGCTCCTTAATGAAGGGAAGATGTTTTTAGTCAAATTGTTTTCCTTTAATATTTGTTTTCTCCACTTGAACAAAATGTATATGACAAATTACTGGCTAAGCTTACAAGAGAGATCATTGTTAAAATGGACAGTTTGAATCAATTTTTTTAAGAAAATTCCCATTACTCTATTTAAATGGAAACAATCCAGACATCATTAAAATAAAGCAGGATTCCTTCAGGGAGAAATTATTTCTGGTTTGATTTCTGTCAAAATGACTTTGACTTTCAGAATACTTTTACAAAATGTTTTCCTGAGGCTTTGTCTTTGTGAAGGGTTTTTAAACAAAGGATCTATTTGCCACTAAACAGAAGTAATCTGATAAAAGATAGAATTCAAATTAAATGTGCTGATTTTTTAATGGAAGAGGTTCTTTATTATTTTATTTTGTTTTAAGACATGTCAGCTAATCAGCACATAAATCTTCATAGAATTCATCTGACAACCTCATTAATTTCCTGTGAATATTGCAGTGCGAAGAAAAGACCATAATTTCATGAAGTTAATTTATTCTAAAATCAGGTGCCTCATATTTTTATTTCTGTGAGTTTGTGTTTTAATGAAGCTAATCTCAGTCATAAACACATCTTGTGGCCACAGCATGGTTGTATTCTGATTCTAGAGAAGGCCTGATCCTGCTCCCACTGACACAGCTGTAAATCAGGATTAACTCCAGAGAGGGCAGGTATGAACAAAGGTAACCTGTATGGAACAGACCTCAAGGGGCTTTAAGAGCTGCATTTATGGCACTTTGTAGCAAAAGTGGTGTAAAAGACCCTAAATATTAATGTGGAACAATGTGTCTGGTAATGCTGTGGCACTAGAGCAGCAAAAACTTAAACTGATGCCACCTTGAGACACGTTTCCTATGGATACCAAAGCTCGTGCTTTTCCCCAGCCTCTCCCACTTAATTTCAAGTTCATTCTTTCAAACTCCATCCCGTACCTGGAAAAGGTGAACTCTCTGCTGAAAAGCATATTGTCTAGAGATTTATTTTCAGTGCCTCATTCACTTAAATTTATGCAACTGAAACTGAATTTTTCCAGTCATATGGAATGAAGACTTTTTTCCCTTTTCTTTTTTCGTTATGATTTTTGCTTCAGTTAGTTGTGCCTAGGAGTAAACAAAGCAACAAGGAGCAGATGTTTCTTGTGTCCCCCAGCTTTTGTGGGCATGAATGTGACACATTCCTCCTCACAGGAAGCTGCTGAGGAGGAGGATCAGGTTCTCCTGCTACCGCTCAGCCCAGGCTCACACGAGAGCAGCATCAGCTGTGAGGATTCTATGGCTTCTCCTTGTCTATTCTTTTTGGTGCCGCAGTGGAAGTGGTAATGTTCTGAAATGTAACTCTAGAATGAGAGCAAATCATCAGGACAATGTCGGTGTTCTGTAATGGGCGTGATCATGAAGGTGCTTATATTACACATATAATATTGTTGTCATGAGTAGAAGGTGGGCTATTGATAAAGCAGTGGAGCTTTGATATAAATTAAGTTACTAAGACGGGCTGTGAAAAACCCAGGCTGTTACCAGTAGTGAACTAAGACTTCCGCAAAGCATGGTTCATCCCTATGACTTCTGTGTGTTCTTCAAAATTCTGCCCACTTTTCTCTGCTGTCATTATCTTAATGCTGTTTAAAAGCTTGGTGGTCACAAGCTCTCTGCAACCATTAAAAATAATGAGATACAATTTCAGAAAAAAAAAGAGAAACAATTTGTGTGCAAGTAACTTGAGCTCCAAGCAAATGAAAACAGAGCCTGATTCATTGTCAGAAAGTTTCAGAAACTTCACATGCAGAGTTTACAGAAAACATCTTTCAGACATGATTTTGAAAATTGCTAATATTTGAAACCAGCTGGTGTAACAAGGTTACTGAGGTGAGGAAAGAACTGCTGCCTGGAGGACGTGTATTAGAGGGATCAGATGATGTTGCAGGCAAGTTTCAATATCAGTAGCTATTTTTTTACAGTAATTTCATTGCAACATTGACCACTGAGAACAACCACTCGTCATTTAACCAGTTCTTCAACTTCTTTTCCCCCCACTTTTAATCTTCTTGTGGAGGCAGCTGAATAATACCTTTTTCAAGGTAAGTGTCTGATGTGTTACATCAATCACTAGAATTTCTTCTAAGATCTACATTATACTTTAAACCTTGACCTTAACAACCATATCAGCATAATAATTTTTAGGTATCTGAAGGATTTAATACTTGATCATGAGAGAAGTTGTTGGGGACTCCTTTTATGACCCACAGTGGGTAGGAATATGATTTCGTTGTTCTCCTTTGCATTATCCTCCATCATCAAGAATTTAAAGGCAAATAGCTGTGCTGCATGGGTGCAATCTTACCTGTATGGCAGTGCTTTATTAAGAAATAAGAACCAGCTTAGGTGAATAGCAGGTAAGCTTTATTTTGGAGAAAGGTGTTTGGCTTCCAGGCCAAGTACAGCACAGAGAGCAGCAATAAAAATTTCATTTCCTTGCACTTGGTGAGAGAGAGCTCTTCTTAGCAAGTTATAATATTCCAGGCTTCAAAGCAGTTGGATGTTTTTTGAGACTTGAAAAGTCAGTGGAACAATGTCTGTTTGGGTTTTTTTAATGGTGGTTTCTGTGACATGACACATTAAGTAGATGGTCACGTATGGAGCCTACCAGAGCATCTTTCAGGTCATGATGAGCTTTGATCCTAGGTATTTTTTGTACCAGATCCATTGTCCTGCCACTCTTGTGAAGAAGACTTGATTTGCAATCATTTTTGAATGTGCAGAGTCAATTAATTTGCAAAGATGTTTGGTAATGATAAATTATCCTTGCTTTCATTAAGAGAGATCAGAATTCCTTCAATATCTGTGAGAGTTTCATGATTTTACTTTGAGACGTGGGAAAGGTCTCCAAAAGTTACCACATTTAACTAAGGCGTTTTAGAAACAAATGGAATCATTTTGCAAAACTGTTAAGTACCATTTTTACTTTCCCCATCACAGGGAAAGAATAAATGATTTCATCATATTTAGTGCCTAAGACATGGAGCTGGAGCTGTAGTGAGCATGGTTCGATATTCGGGATCGTCAGGCTGCCCTCTGTCGTGCCAGGCCAAGATTCTTTAGTTTCAAGCTGCCTCTACCTCAGTGAAGCAGTTCTGGTTTGAGCAAGTTGCATCATGTAGGCCAAGGCTTGCTCGTGCATTCCATGGGCATCTTTCCATTAGCACTGGGGAGATGTGGCCAGGCTGCAGTGATCATATTCTACCAATTGTGATCAATGTATTTGTTTGCAATATTTATGCTGCCCTGTGAGGAACAGAGAGTTCTCAATGAAAATGCTCCTGTTTGGCTGCAGGTTAAAATGAATATGTGACAGGTTGTTAATTCTGGGCTTTGCAGGTTACTAGTTCAGAAATTAATTCTGAAAGTACCACTCAGCTTGACACAGGCCACAGGGGTTTTTTATTTTCTGTGAAACGGCTCTGGAGTTACCCACAATGGTACAGTAGTGTTCAAAATGGATGTTTGAGTAGGGATTTCCATAGCAAAAAATGATTCTATCAAAGCATGTATGGGTATGCACTGCATGTGCTTTATAAAAGGAAATGCTTTTCTGTTATTATAATTCCCTCTGCTCTTCCTAGCAAATATTCATCTCACTTGTAGGCTGATCCATTTCCATAAAGCTCCTCTGTCCCTAGCAATCACGTCATGGGACTGTCAGAGACCCTGGCTGTGATGAGGCATGCTTTTCCTGGGCTTTATCCTGTCACAACCACAGCAAAGCATCAGACATGCAGAAGCAGATGAGTTGTGAAAAGCAGAAAACCTTTGGTGCAGCTTTCTGATTTTAGATTTTGGTGATTAGGGAAATTAGGAATAGTGTTTAGAATGGCATATTTGTGCACTGGACAAGTGCTTTTTTGTGCTCTAAGACTCTGGGAGGAGTGGAGCGTTCAACAACATAAACTATTTCATCAAATGTAATTTGAGAGAGGGATTGATTTGTTTTCACTTGCATTTTATAATCAAACTGAATCCTAATTATTCTTTCAATTGACTGCTGCATGGATGCCTTGAGCTGTGTGCAGTACAGCACACTTAGTTCACACCACTCCTTTATGATCATTTGTACAAAGTAATTGTCTTTGTGACCAAGCTGAGAGTGGTGAGACATTTGGTACGAGCTTTATCTCAGCATGCTCCCAGACTGTATTGGAAACCACAGGACTCGATGCATTCAATAAATACCACGTCATCCATCCATCAGCTGAATTACAGTGCCCTGCAGAAGCTGAAGAAGTCAGCTGACCTGTTTATTTTCTGCCCCCCACCCACCAGCTCTATTCAGTGCAAGCAGAGTTATAGAGGGGGAAAAAAAAATCCATTAATAGAAGAGAGGCAGAAGATGATGAATTAAGGGAGCCTCCATTAATTTTTCATTTTGACAGATTATCGTCTGTCAAAAGGCAGAGGAGATGTTCTTCATACACAGAGCTGGGGAGCTCGCTCTTTGTAACACAGACTTATGTTTTTCGCATGAATTAGGTAGTGGGCACCAAAAGGATGAAAAATTCATGGCAATCTATAATTTACATGCTAGAAGATAAATAATGAACTAAATCCTGTCATTAAATTGGTCTTTCGTTTTTTCTTAATCCCCAGGGTGATGAATCTGATTCTGCAACAACATTTAGTATAAATTGATTTTTTTTTTTTTTAGTGGGGGGCAAAGCTGTTTAAAATACTTTGTTATAAATAGCTTGAGCGGCACAGTACATTGCCTTAGGCTGAATGATATGCCAGCCTATTAATGTAATAGTACATTAAGATTGACGTTAATTAATGTCAATATTAACATCACCTTTCTAAACCACATGGAGCTACAAAAAAAAGTCATAAATATTGTAGAGTTTGGTTTAATTAACTTTGAGTTTTGTTTAAAAAAAAAAGAAAAGCCTGACATATTGGGAAACTTCCTTTATTCAAATGGTATTAAAATGGATAAATGGGAATTAGGATAAATGGGGGCTTTCCACATCACTTAATGTATGTCAAGGGACATGACCTCATTTCAAACAAGTGTGGTTTTTTTAGATAAGACATTAGGGTAAGTGAAGTTTCACTGTGTATAATAAATAATAAAATTACAAGCCTCAAAAGAAAATCTGAACAATTTGAATTGCATTGTAAGCTGGTTACTGAGGGCTGGTGGATCTGTTCAACTCCCTTTGTGTGCTCCTATTAGAAGGCAGAGGAAGAACCCACATCTCCTGCTACGCGGATCTTAAAAATTAGTTCCCTCCTTTTTTTAACTCTTTCTTCCTTTTTACTAGAATGTCATGCAAATACCTCTTTAAAACAATAATGTTCTTTATGTAGGTGTGCACAGATATGCACACACATAGCTATGGAACGGTGAAGCTCACTTGCTTTCCAAGTGATGGTCACAAAGCCATGCAGAGCTCTCCCCAGGAACTGGGCTGTTTCTCTAGAGCAGTTTTTCTTGCAAGTAACGAGGGCCTTGATCTGCAGTCCCCAAATGCTCCGAGTGGCTTAACCACCAGGGCATGCTGGATCCCTGCTGAAGTCAGTGGGGCTGCCAGCAGATGCAGGGCTTTACTTAGGTCTGTGTTCCCCTCTCTACAGTGCTGAGAAATAGTGAG
The DNA here is from genome assembly GCA_013400315.1 of Bombycilla garrulus. Lineage (NCBI taxonomy): Eukaryota > Metazoa > Chordata > Aves > Passeriformes > Bombycillidae > Bombycilla > Bombycilla garrulus. The sequence continues at coordinate 796,189 of VXBU01003353.1, read as the reverse complement.
ATTCTCATCCCACTGACCTGCACTTTGCGGGAGAACAGCCCTACTGGGTGATGCCTGTTTCAGGTGGTTCCCTTGTCCACAGCTGCAAGAACAGTGAACACAAGGCCACATTATCCCATTCCAAAGTCCCGAGGGAATTAATCAGAGTAGGGCAAATCCTGGTTGTTGCTGGGTCCACAGCCACGGTGTCCCCAGTCTGTCACGCTGTGTTCTTCCCTGGGGACTGCCATGTGCTGTGGGATGCAGCTGAGCTCCGCAGGGAGCAAATGTACCGTGGTGCTTTTTAACTTGTGTCTGCAGACATTCTCCTGGCTTCTGGCTGGCAGGAAGTGCCTCGTAATGAGTTGCCATAAAGAAAGCCAAGCTAATGACAGACTGATTTAATGCAAGTTCATACCATTAATTTCTAGGGATTGGTAAATTGAATGAGGTTCCTGAAGAGTATTACAAAAATGTTTCAGTTAATTCTAGCCATTATCTGGAGTAATGAACAGTAGCTGCTGTGCATGGTCCCTTTCCCATCATGCAGGGTTTGGGATGCTGTACCTGGGCCCGGGAGGATTTCTCTGTGCAGCTCCTAAGGCCTGCCTGGTGTCCCCGAGGTGGGGACATTGTGCCACACAGGCCCATTTTCCCTGTGTGGAGGTGGCAGCAGTTCTTGATGTCCCAGGTGTTGAGCGGAGGCTCTGTGGGGAATGTCTGGCTGCCAGGGAGCTGGGAGCTGCCAAAACAGCTGTTCCCTTTCTCTCAAGGACACTGAAGGCAACCTAGTCCAAATCATCCTATGGACTACATTTCACTTCTGGGTGTTCATATAGTCCCAGAGCTTGAAATTTCCAGTTCTTTGACATACTTAGTCTTACAGAAAACTAGAACAAGAAATGAAATTGTCAAAAGCACCTAATTTCCTCAAGGGTCTAAACCTGGCAGTGGATCTTAGGCTTGTAAATGATTCTTGTGGCACTGTCACTAAGTGCTTCGAAAACCACTCAGAACATTGGATTTTGGGTTTGTTCATAACAGTTTTTTCCACTGTCATGTAATGATCAGTCAAGGTACTTAGTGTTTCAGCTTGAGGTTTACTGACCAGGTATCTGCCGGTTTTGGGAGAATTTATTGAGAGAAAAGAGTTTCATTTTATGTTCCTGTAGTTACCAAACAGACTGGTACTAAACACTGCATTCTCCTGCATGCAGCTCCAAATTTTTTCCCAAATACCACAGTGCTCTCCAAGCATCTGGGAATTTGGGAGACCATGTGCTGGGGCTCCCCTTCTGTCCACTGCCAGCAGTGGAGTTGTTGCCAGAGGTCTTTGGGGATAAAGTTCCAGCAAGTGCCCCCTCCAACCAGCCCAGCTGATGTCAGAGCAGGACCTTTTAGCGGGAACCCAGCCCTGGTTTTGTTATGTTGAGCCCATCTCAACACCACGGCTTCCCATGTTCCAAAATCCTCTGGAAAGCTGGACCAGAGAGGATGTTTTGCTAGTTTGCTCCAGCTGAGGATCTAACCAAGTTCTGTATGTGCTGCAGCAGGTTCCCTGCTCTGATTAGCAATGCCAGTCATGGCACCATGACAGAACAAGGCAGGTAGAACCTCTCCTCGCCGAACAAGTTGTTCTCTAGCTTGTGCTGTCTGTACTCTTGGGACAAAGAGAGGCTGAATCTCATCCTGAGTAAATCAGCAAGATTTTTTCTTTAGCCATTGACATGCTCCTGGCTGGGAGGAGGCCATCTGATATATTTTTAACACATCTGGGCTTTATAACTTATTTTCTGTAAGAAATGTGTGGCAAATATTGGTGGACTTTCAGCGTGGATTATGCTTTTGTAGCTGTCCAAATTATCCTGGCCTATTTAAACACATTTAATGCTATTTTAGGCTAGTTGGTATTCACATTGCTCACTGCTTTAAATGTAGCCTTGGGGGCCCTGCGGGCTGGAGCTAGAAATGAGGTTCTCCCTGTGGAAGCCCTGTGGAGTCATATGGTAGATAATGGGATTGATCCAATTTCCATTGAAGTCTGTGGTAGCAGGATTGAGTCCAGAAGTTGATTAAAATTTTGTGCTTGCTCATGAGACTTGGTATGCAATCAATAAGTAGAATGACATGAAATATCAGAAGAAAATTTATGCTAC